>JANRMT010062854.1:1189741-1231911 GCA_026402145.1 Polypterus bichir lapradei | reverse complement strand
CAAACTTTTGCATCCCACTGTAACAAAGTGTAATGAGACAAGAATAAAGGCAAGAGAAGGTTTGGGGATTCACCCCGTATACTTGAGAAAATAACGAACGTAAGGCAACAATACAAAAATAAGAGTAATCTTCATAAACTGAGTCCAACACTAGACTAGAAGCAATAGGGAGAGTATGACGGTTTTATAGGGGAGAGGCAGGAAGAGGCATGCCGATTGGGCTGCACCCGGAAGTGACGTCAGGCATGGGGTTGAAAGTGGAGCCTACAGAGGAACTGGATGTGGGGTTATGTTGGCTTGCTTCTGAGGATCTGTAGAGGAAGGAGAAAAAGTGTTAGTGTGCACTGCCAAACCTTGATCCAGTGTAACAACACATTTATTCAAGCCCATCGACTGCCTCTGATGCACATGTGTGTGACAAAAGTCATATGCATTGCATTTGTCACTCCAACAGATGGTGCATCACATTCATTAACACTGCTCTTGTGAATCCCATACCAAATAACATGTAATGGAGACATACACATTGCTTGGTGGATTGAAAACGTTAACCCTGAGGTCTACGTTGACTAGATTTCAAAAAGTCTTAGAAGGGTAGCACAGCTAATTAGAATAATGTTTTAACAAGGTTCAATTTTGCGTGACTAATCTGTTGTACAATAGGACATAAAGATATGAGTTTAATATTCTGTGTATATACTCTATTTAAAATTAGTCCAATAGAAAATTATACAAAACAAACAGATAATACATTTTAACTCAAATGTGCTGTTACTGCATTGTAAATGAATGTTCCATTTAACCAGTAATGATTCAGTTAGAACTCAAAATAATGACTCAGACGGCCGATACTTGTACATACTCTTTAAACATCTCTAGCACCTGTGAAACAAAAGACGCTAACAACATGACGCATGTGCTACAACACTTCTTTTAAGCGCTGCTGAATTGATTTGTTCACGCTCACAAATCAAAGTGTGTGACTCACTGAAGAGATCTGTTTGTGTATCGCCCATCTCTAAAGCAGGATTCTAGCTGCAATATCATTTTTAAAACATGTGCACCATTTTTTTGTATTATGAGCTCCCTGGCACCACTAGCCTGGTCCTGGGTTGCTTTGCCATGCCCTTCATCCCTGCTGTCGTCTTGGTGTGTGCACATGTGCAGCCTGAACTCTAAATTCTGCCTAGTGGTTGGAGGCTGGAGTCCTTTATGAGACTCATTGATTGATTTCTTGTGAGTCAGTTTACAGGGGCTGTAATGTTGTACATCTCACTGTTTAGCAAAGTCATCATCATTATCATTAATCTTGTCACTTACTTGTGTACACTACAACATAGCACTTCACCCAAATGCCCACTGAAGAAAAATGGGAAATTTATGAATATCCGTTTGTGTTTCATCTTTCAAAGTTGAGTATCTGATGTTGATGTTGAGCTATCACTTCAATACTTTTTTTTTAATTGCTGTCATTTGGTAGCTTAACTTTACAACAAAACTACCCATAGTGCTTGTCGAAGACAGGTAATAGAATACTTTAAAAATATTTACTATCTCTTGCCCTAGGAGTACTTTCAGCGCCTTTCCTCTTTATTTGCACATCTCTTCCTTTCTCGAGTGCGTTCCCATAAAGCCTGCCTCTGAGTCTCTGTCATTGTTTTTTCTTTCCATCTTTGAAGCAAGTCTCTCCTTTACTTCTCCTCGTGTGTCACACTCTCTCACTTCCTCTTTTGTCACCAATATCAAACTGACCAATCACACAAAAGCCAAACTGACCAATCAGATTGCTTTGAAGAACTGGACACACAGACCTTAGCATTTACAGTATAGTATGTTGAGAAACATTCTTTTCATATGATTTTTTATGGCATTATTCAGCCAACATTTTATCATGACTGGTTCTACTAGTCTAATTCATTGTGAAATGTCTTCTTCCTCAATTGCTTTTCAGTGCCACCACTACATTCCTCTGTGGCTCTAAAGATCTTTTTTCCATCATGTCCACAGCCTGCACATTCATGCTGCCTCACAACATCCTCTGGGGGAAAGAAACAACACCATCTGCACTCACTATCCTCAGTTCTGTAAAGCATCTCATGCCAAGATCCTTCCCTAGATCTCTTGTGGCTGTGTATCCAGGTTGATGGATTTAAGCAGAGGACTGGACTGCCAATACTAATGCTCTGTACAGAGCCGACTATACTTCCTTAGAAGACTGGTGTCCTTCAATATCTGCAAGAAGATGCTGCAGATGTTCTATCAGATAGTTGTGGCGAGCGCCCTCTTCTACACGGTGGTGTACTGGAGAGGCAGCAAAAAGAAGGACGCCTCATGCCTGGACAAACTGGTGAGGAAGGCAGGCTCTATTGTAGGCACGCAGCTGGACAGTTTGACATCCGTGGCAGAGCGACGGGCACTGAGCAGGCTCTTGTCAATCATGGAGAATCCACTGCATCCACTGAACAGTATCATCTCCAGACAGAGGAGCAGCTTCAGCGACAGACTGCTGTCACCATCCTGCTCCACTGACAGACTGAGGAGACCCCACACTATGCAACTCTTCAATTCCACCCTTTGGTAAACGTTAACATTATACAAAGTTATTGTCTGTTATACCTGCATTGTTATCACTCTTTAATTTAATATTGTTTTTTATCAGTATGCTGCTGCTGGAGTGGGTGAATTTCCCCTTGGGATCAATAAAGCATCTATCTATCTATTTATCTAATTGGAACTAAAATGTAACTAAATAAAATGAGCTCCTTTCCAGTCCATCTTGGCGGTGATCTCATCAGACCTGCCTCTACTGCAAAGAATCTTGGTGTCATTTTTGATTTCTCCCTTTCTTATTCCGCCCACATAAATCACATTAAGAAACTTTCTTACTTTCACCTCCGTAACATATCCCGTGTTCGCTCCTTCCTCTCCTTTTCTAATGCTGAGAAACTTGTCCATGCTTTTATCACATCCCACATTGATTATTGTAACTCGCTGCTGGCGTGTGCCCCTTCTAATCTTATATCACAGCTCCAGCTTATTCAAAACTCGGCTGCAAGAGTCCTTACTCGAACCAGCAACAGCAAGCACATCACACCCATCCTGCTCTGTCTTCACTGGCTCCCTGTGTCTTACAGAATCGAATATAAAATCCTACTAATAATCTACAAAGCCTTAAATAACCTCACGCCAAACTACATCAGTGACCTTCTCCATCACTATGTGCCTGTCCGCCCACTAAGGTCCTCTGATTCTGGCAATCTTGTTGTACCCCACACTAATCTACACTCCATGGGTGACAGGGCCTTCAGCTGTATAGCGCCCAGACTCTGGAATGATCTACCAAAATTAATCAGGTCAGCTGACTCCATGAATTCTTTTAAAAAACAACTCAAAACTCATCAGTTCAGGAAGGCTTTGAGCTCTCCTTGACTTTATTACCCTTCTCTCAGTGTACCTCTCTGTCAAGATGCTCATGTAACCTGTATGTGTGTGTGCTAGGCCATCGATTATGTTGTCTGTTAGGCTCTCTCTGAATTTACTGTCTTCATCTTCTTTATTTATTTATTTGGTTTGTACAATGCTATATACTGTATACCCTGCTGTTCTTTCTTATATTCTGCAAGTGCCTTGAGCATGGGAAAGTAAAAATGTATTTTTATTATTATTATTATCTATCTATAAGTTCTGCTCTTTAAATCCTTAATCATCTGCCTCTTTTTAACTCCCACACATACATACCTGTGGCCATCAGGAAGGCTCTTTTAAGAACATCTCTCTCTCTCAGGTTCACAAGGCCCCACCAGAATTTGCATTCCAAAAATGCCACTACTATTGTATCGTATACATGTATTCTTTGAAGGCTTGTGTTCCTTAACTGCATAGTCAACTAATGTAGATCTTTCTACAAATCATTGTGTGGATTATTGTAGAAACAAAACAAAACATGACAAGAGTTATACACTTTGTGGATGATTTTGTGAGGCTGGAAACTTTGCTTATCAGAACGTAACTGCAATGATTGTAAATTATTCAGCATGGTGGCATAAGGATTACCAACAGGGAGCTTGGTTTTTCAGTGATCTCTTCAAGTCTCTGTGGGCTTTTTTGCCCACAGTGCTGTTCTAAATTCTAAATTGGCATGGGTTGTATGTGTGTGTAGATATACGAGATTCATCCTTGCAATAGAATGGCACCCTTTCCAGAGTGGGTACCTGCCTTATGCCGGGTTTATACTTCACGCAATGCGACACATGCTGCAGCGAACGCAAGCATTTTACTGTTTATACTTGTGCGTGTACTTTATGTAAATCTGGAGGAATCCAGCAGGTGACAGTGCGAGATATTATAACGGTGAGAACAGGTTCGGCTTCTCTGTGTGGTGAATTTCCTGGAACACCTATTAAATTCTGAGGACACCTTACCGCAATATCTCTGAAAAGGATGTTCAATAATTAAATCCACCAATCCAGGGATATGTCCATTCCAGCAAGCATTGGGCACAAGGCAGAAACAATCCCTAGACAGGGCATCAGCTCATCGCAAGGTGAATACAAGCACTCGCATACACTAGCGTCATTTTAGTGGCACCAAATCCCCAAATCTGTATATCTTTGGAAGGAAACTGGAGCACAGTGTGGAATACAAGCAGGGAATACCAGTGACGTGACTCTCTGCAAGAGAGGAGCGCCACTGCTTCGCCACCGTGTCACCCCCACGTGTGTAATTATTAACAGTATTCATTATTTAAATGAAGTTAACGATTTATCTGTAAAATGTAACACACACTTTAATGCATTTCATCATGAAAGTGATATTAAGTATAAATCTAAAGGTTCTAAATTTGCAGAGAGTTGGAATATCGTACATTTAATGTGTTCTGTGTGGTGATCTATTGCTGCTTGCCACTGCTATCAGGTCCAAGAAGCTCGTAGCGATTAAAAACTGGGATGACGTTTACGACGGTCTGCTTTAATGATAAGGTAAATTACAAGGTTAAAGTGGACATTTCGAGATTAAAGCCGAAATATCAACTTTAATCACAAAATACACCTTTTCACAGAGAATTTTTTTTCTCTGTGGCTCAAACAAAGAGCTGTACATTATGTTGCTGTTGTGAAGCTGCAAAATAAAAGACGGCACAAAAGACGGCACGTGAGACTTTTAAAACGTATTGTGTAATTACGATGGGGAATATGCGACGCTTAAATATAAAAGCACCACAAATGCATCTGCATGTCGGCATTTTGCTTTACCACTTCGAACCATTCATCAAACAGCGAAGCACGCACATCGATCCTGTAGAATCCAAATAGTGGCTTACTGCCACATGTAGATAGTAACCAGAGACTCTGACGTCATGTTCCGACTTTTATCACACTGTGCCCCCCGACTTTTTGCTGGTACTGCAACTCGTGCACACATCGCATTAATTTCTGAGGACCTGCTCAGAGGATGCATCAAATGAATGCTGGGAACGTGTGGCAGCCATGATGCGTGGGTGTTCTGAGCGTGAAGTATAAACGAGCCCTTAGTGGGATAGGCCATACTGTCGGGATCATTTTGTAAGTTACAGTAACTAATTTTAGCTTTTCTTTCCTTTTGCAGTTAGTTTTGAAAGGTTTCCTTACTTTTGAGGTAGGTTCACAGATGCTCTGGGAATAAAACAGTGCACAGTGGCATGGGGGCACACCGTGGAAGTGGTGAAGTGCTGAACTGAATAGGTCCAAAATAGAAGAACATAAGCTGGCTGTGCAAAAGAGAACCACAGGAGAGTCAACGTCCCTGAGAGAAAGAGAGCTCAGAGGGCACATACATATATATGTCCATGCCAGCGGGCACACAGATGCATGAGTAGAGACAGTAAGAAATAAGGGAACGAGGCCGTGTGAGGCAGTGTTGTTGAATGGTTGTGCTGGGTTGGATATTAGACCAATCAGCTTGTGCCCGCCCTGTAAAACTGATAACTTGTCGTTTGACCGTCTGGCATTTGGAGAGCGTGATTTGCGGAGTGAGTGTGCAGCAATTGTCAGAGGGCATTCCTGTATACAGATTGATCTATTTAGGGTTTTTTCTGTCTTTTGTGTCTGTGCTATTTTTCTTCACTTTTGATTTTTGGTAACTGTTCTTTTCTCCTCCCCTTTGATTTTTATCTTTTGTATAAGATGAATTGTTGGTTATTATTTTACAGCCACTACATATACTGTGCATATCTACCTTCACATACTGTAGTTTTGTTTATCGTTGTATATTCCTTTTGTCATTGCAGAGGACTGGGTTTATGACACTGGATTAGCTTTCTGGCACTGTAATAAAGAAAAGGTGTTGTTGCATATTTTTTTCTGGAGCCTATGCTGCCATTTTTCCACTAGTGGTCTGCTGTGGTTGTCTTCAGATGCCCGGGGTTTGTGAACCTGTGTGGAGGTGCCATTATGCTGGGCATTTACAGATAGGCTCTGCCAGATTTGAGAATGTTATGTTTTAAATAATTTATGTTTTCTTAAGGTGTGAGACATCTTATTATAATTTACTTAGAACCTACATCTCAGCAGCAAAAGAGGAGTCAACAGTGAAGAGGGTCCTCAGTGATATTGAGCCTCAGGTAGAGACAAACCCTTGAAGACATGGCAGAGCGTGTTAACTCTCCAAGAACAATGTACTTCAGCTAACCGGCTTGCCACCCTTTATCACCCTAATAAATTTAAAATAAAATTAGTCCCAGCTCATTATGGGTCTCTTAAATTGACAGTTTTCCTCAGCAGTAATCTAAACAAACCTGAAGACGTTTTCAAGTTTTAATCACCCCACCTCAATAAATGCAGCTAGAAGGACAGCGATTTGCAGAGCTATCACCCTGTACAGTTCTCTACGAGTTTAGTCTACCTTCCCTTCAGTATCTTTAAGCTGTAACCATAGACTAAATAAATCTGACGAATTTCTCCATCGACCGTGGATGACAGAGTAATGCGTAAGGCCGTTTTTTTTTTTTTTTTTAGAGGTCTCCCACTAGCTCTTGAAAGTATCTCACATTTGACAAGACGGCTTTTTTTAGTTGCCTCTCCTCTAACCCATCGCAGGTGAGAAGGAACAGAGCTATGAAATGGAATTTTCCTCATTTCTATTTACATTTCTTCAGGATATTCCCTGTTCTTTGTACTTCCTTAGTGTACACCACAAAGAGTCTGTCCAGTTTCAACATGGCATTAAAATTCTTGCTTTAGCACGGCTAAAACTGTTATTTATCGCCTAGGTCTTTGATGAGAAGTACCATGTTTACATACCTCTGTAAAGAATTAACACAGATTGTGATCCAGGAAGCTCGCCGGATGGTTTTTATTTTACTATTATTTTTGGTCTTTGCATATCTTGGATATCAGGTGGCAGAGAAGAACAAAGTACGCAGTCAGCAACGAAGGATTACAGCCATGTGCACCAATGAATAAAGACGAGCTTACGAATGATTCAACACCTTTAAGATATTTACAGGCATCACCATACCAAAAACGAGAATGCTTGTTGTTTTCATTCTAGTCAAAACTCGCCAGTGGCTCTTTACTTATGCTTAAACATTTACATACAGACTACCATGGCAAAAGAAAAACTTCTCACTAAATTCCCAATTCCCCCATTTTCATAACCTGTTCAGGTCAAAGAAGAGTGAGAGGTGGAGCCAAATTCTATGGCCCAAAGTAAAAACAAACACAGTTATTAATAGTGTTATTATTACGTGTCTCCCGTATCATTACTTTTAGGTTTAGGCCTGTTCTGTATCATCCATCCATTCCTTCTCTAAACACAAAAAATCCTGAGCAGGGTTGTGGGGAAGCTGGAGCCCATCCCAGCAAGCACTGGGCACAAGGCAGGAACAATCCCTGGGCACGGCACCAGTCCATCACAGGTTGAACACACACACACACACAGACACATCAAGGAAGAATTATCATCGCCAATCCTGCCTAACCTTCCTGTCTTTGGACTGTGGGAAGAATCTGAAGCACCCAGAAGAAACCCACACAGTCATGGTGAGGACATGCATACCCCACGCAGTGAGGACCTGGGGCATGAACCCTGACCACCTTGTTGTGAGGCAGCAGCACTTCCACTGTGCAACTTTGGTCCATATCAGTACTTTAGCAACAGTAGTAGTAACAGAGTCAGTTGTACAGAATACAGTGAAATTCTCACTTGCATTCTTACCAATATACAACATGTCGGTGCTCTTTGGCAACGGGACAGATGGAAATTAAGGTACTATAATAGAGATAGATAGATAGATAGAAGAAAGTATTGATATGGTTATATTGAACTGTTAGCATATTCTAATGTTGTAGCTGTTCCATATTTCTCATTTATTATGGAATATTATTATGGAATACTAGGGTGCTCCGCCCCCTGCTCGCTTTGCTCACCCAACCCTGGGTTTGGTTTACCGGATATACAATTTAAAGGTATTGTTACATATGCTTTATTTTCACTTTTACTTTACAACTTTTGTAAGTGTACTTGTCCTTTATATTCGGCCCCGGGCGTGGTTAAATCTCTTTCTCGCAGGACGTAGAACGCTGTTCATGTTGTGAAGGGGGGGTCGGCTGAACGCACGCTAAGGAGATGCCGTCGGATCATCTGCTGGTTTGCTGCTGCTGGTGAGCTGCATGTTCTACTTGTCGCTTGTCGTAGTTTTAAGAGCTGGGAAGAAGTGTGCCTGCCAAAAGCATTCCAACAACTGCTGGGTTAGATGTCCATGAACTTGTTTTAAATGTGGCTTCACTGCCTTGTCTTGTGGGACGTCAAATTGTCTTTTGAGAAGATCACGTCTCGTCTCCCTAGTCTCCCTCCCAAGATTTTTTTTTATAATAGAGAGACATTTCTGTGTGTAACACTGCAATGAATCGGCTGCACAATTGTCTTGTAGAACTAAGATTCTGAATGGTTGACAATTTTCTTGATCTTAATCAAAATAAAGCGGAAGTGCTGATAGCTGGTTCTCCTACCAAAGATCAAACTGTTTTTTTGCAAACCTCATGTTTGGAATCTTAGGGGTTATTTTTGATAGAAACCTCTCTTTTGACAAACAGGTAAATTCTGTGGTCAAGAGTTGCCTTTTCCAGCTTCATCTTTCAGCCACGAATAAGCCTTGTTTATCTCATAGGGATATTGAAAAAATGACTCTTGCTTTTGTCTTTTCTCAGCTTGATTACTGCAGCTCGTTGTATTCTGAGATCAGCAAATCCCTCATACGCAGGTTGCAGTTGGTCCAGAATGCTGCTGCTTGTTTTGTGGTTGGGGCCAGAAAGTTTGATTCTGTTTCTTCAATTTTAGCCTCTTTACACTGCCTACTTGTTAGTTTCCGAACCAATTTACAAATTTTGCTGCTGGTTTTTAAATCAGTACATGGGTATGCTCCCACTTGTTTATCTGAATGGTGTGAATGGTCTGAATTAATTATTTTGAAGTATTCATGTTTACAGGGCTAATCATGTGAAGGGTTTCATGCGTTAAATGTTGGCAAGACATGATATGACTTTCTAGATATGACTTTCTAAAGGACACTCCAAATCTTCAGCTACAAGCAAACTGAATATTTATGTGTTATCAGTAGGGGAATTAAAAAATGAAGCTTATCCTAGCACCTACTGTTATTGACATGAGTAGTAAAAGGATTTCTTTAGTCCTTAAAATATTAAATTGCAAAATTATAACAGCTAGGGATTTAAGCCATTCCTTAGAAATGTTCATTTTTAACTACAAACATGTTATCCGAATCTCCCTCAATTCTGCATTTTTACAATTTATAGCAAAAGCATTTATTTCTACAACACATTTTCATGCAGAGGATGTGACTCAAAGTACTTTACAAGACGTCAAAGAAAGACAAAGGGGAGTCAAGCTAAAGTTAGAAAATGGAACGAACCTTCACAAAATGATGATGTCATTTCTCAATGGAGTCTCCACCCTTCTCAATGCACTTGCGCCGCCTGCCTGGAAGTGCCTGAATTCCAGCAGAATAAAAGGTTTTGTCTTGTCCTCATAACCACTCGTGCACCCAAGTTATTGTCGAACACTACATGCCGAGGGGTACTACAGTCACTAGCGCAAGTTACTGTGACTTGCTGGAGACCAGTGTAAAGCCTGCTGTTCAAACCAAGCGGTGGGGACTGCTGTCTCAACGAGTCCTTTTGCTGCAAGACAATGCCCACCCGCCCACACACTGCGAAGAACACCAAGGCTTGTCTGGAGAAACTGAAGTTGGAGGCATTGCCACATCCTCCTTTTTCACCAGATTTGGCACCATGTGATTTCCACCTTTTTGGACTGTTAAAATAAATCTGGGTGGTCGTCGATTCAAGACAGATGACGACATGAAGAAAGTGGTGCATAATGGAACTTTTCTGCAGATTAATTTTTCTCCTAGATTTTGAAGGTAGTTTTTGGGGTTTCAGAAACATAGTGATTTAAATTTCTTTTATCTTTTTTTTTTAATTTGTATTTAACAAATGATTTTTTTTTTTTGCTGTGTTTTGGTGTTTACCATGACACATTTTGTTTTTCCTGTGGTGCTGCCATTGTGCTTTGCCTAAGCAGAGCAGAAACATGTCTCATCTGCTCCATCATATTACTCCACAGACTAATTCAGAGGCACGACACAGAATCTCTGCAACAGCCCATAGTCCTGCTCTCTTAAATTGCTCAACATAACTGATGCTGCCCACACAGTCCTTCCCTCTGTTTACCACAGATACCCTCTCTGACAAGCAATCAGACTTCTCTTCAACTTTATCCAATCTGCTCTTTATTATTTGTTTTGTCTACAACTGGTGCCCACCAATTACCACACAGTTGCTTCATCAGTAATTACTGCATTATGTCAGCGCACACACTCACATCATTTAAAACTATGAATTAAATTCATTTAACAAAACACTTGACTTATTACCTATTCTTAGATTCCATATTTTGATCTCTTCCACAAGTTCATTTCACTTACAAATGACTTATTTTGCCAATTCTTTTATTTGTAAATCAGCTTCCAAAACACTTAAAGCACCCTGCTTGTTGAATTCAACTGTATTTTGTATTTATATCAAAGTAAATTCCTGTATCTGTTATTATTACTTGTTTGTATGAGTAGCATGCCAAGTTCTATTTTTTGAAAATAAAATATAAAAAAGAATAAAAGCTTTTATCATTTCTGTGGAAACCTTTAGTAAACATTTGATGTCTGTTAATGAGCCAATGAGGACTCCAGCCATCATTCCTTTGTCACATTCTTGGCTGCTACCATTATTAAATCATAACAACTCGATTGCCATTCTTGGCTTTCTGTTTTGTTTCCAGCAAGCCTGGTTTGCACAACCACAACCTTTGTTTTCGATCACTCAGCTTATTTTCAGGTTATCTAACTGCCAACAAAAATTTGATGACACTCCCAAGCTATCATTTCTAAGACAACAAGTTACTGCTGCCTGTCTCCTGTTTCTGGTACATTTTGGATCTGGAGCTGAAAGTGTTATGAAACGTCTTGCCATATCACAGCATGCTGATAAGTTATAGAGGACAATTTTTACAAATAGTAAAAGTTTCTTTCTCAGCAGTGATATCTCATCTCATTTTCTGAAGCCGCTTTTCCTGGTGAGGGTCCTGATGGCAGCAGGCCAAGCAGGTTAGCCCAGACTTTTCTGTCCCCAGCAGAGCCGGCCTTAGACAATTTTGGGCCCGAAGCAAACTGATACCCCTGCAGCTAGGGGGTCCGGGGCAGTTCTTTCTAACAAAATGGAAATATATTGATATGAAGGAAAGTGATGGCTTTATGAAGAGAAGGGCCCCTTTCATGCTCTGTCGAGAATGCAGTGCGGCGGAGCGGCTCTGACTGAAGCGTAAGTGGCCACCTACTGAGGACAGAGGCACAGATGAGCCGTGGAGGCGGCAACAGGTGCGTGGGCCTGAGTGAAGCGTGATGAAGATTGGAGTGCCGAGTGGAGATGTCCACGTGGAGTAATTAGGTGATGGAATATGTTGCCTGTGAATTATATATATATAAAAAAATTAGTAATAGAGGTTGGAGTGAAGGAGTCTGCTGCTCCATTGGGCCCTCCGCAGCAGCGTCGCATCACAGGAAAAATAAAAAAAACCTTGGGCGCAGTGGGCCCCCTCTAGCTGTGGGCCCGAAGCGGTCGCTTCGTTTGCTTCGCCCTAAGGCCAGCTCTGTCCCCAGGTACGGATTCTAGCTCTTCCTGGGGAATTCCCATGTATTCTCAACCCAACTTGTCCTGAGTCAGCTGCAGGGTCTCTGCCTTGTGGTATGTGCCCAGAACACCTCAAGGTGGAGCCACCCGGGGCATATTAAGTAAGGCCCAAACCACCTCATCTACGTCTTCTCAAACTGAATTAGCAGCGAACTCTGCTCTGATGCTCGCTGATCGCTCAGCTTCTCATCTTGTCATGGAATATCAGCCCAGCCACCTTGTGAAGAAAGCTAATTTCTGCAGCTTGCACTCACAATCTCATTGGTTTGGTCATCACCCATGACCACATGCAAGGACAGTGCTGTAGCCCCTCCAGTAAACCAAGGGGTTTGACTTTAGACTCAGGCTCTCTGTAGGCTATCCTGACTTGGCCAAGATGTACAAACAGGCTAAGAGGACTGCTGCAAAAGTGTTCATAGAAGCAAAAGCTTGAGCATGGGAAGAGTTTGATAAGGACACTGAGAAAAAATATTGGATAGTCTCAAAGCTGTTTTGGCAAACACCTCAGGGGGGAAGGCATGGCCTTGGATAGACTGTGTTAAGCAGAGATGGATAGGTCCTAACTTCTTCTGGGAAAATGTCAAGCAGTGGAAGGAACACTTTGAAGGACTTCTCAACATGGTGGACATGCCCTCCTACAAGAAGACAGCGTTGGACATATCTAGTGGTGGGGGGCTCTTATCATTGTTGCCAAAGTCACTATGGTGGCGAGGTTGCTAGGGTGGATGAAATCTAACCAGAGATATTGAAAATACTGGACATTCTTGAGATAGTGTGGTTAAAACATCTATTCAGTGCTGAATGGAAGGCAAGTAAATCTCTTGAAATGGCAGACTGGTGTGGTGGTCCTTTATATTTAAGAAGTGTGAGTAGTGTGTGTTTTCCAAATACAAAGGGATTACAATCCTCAGCATCCCAGGGAAGGCATATAAAACGGTGCTGGAGGGAACACTCTGTCCAATGGTTGACCCAAAGATAAAGATACAGGAGGAAAAAAGCAGTGAAGTATTTAAGCTAAACTACCCCATTTATCTAGGCAATATGTGGAAGGAAGTAAAATGTTAATTTTCATTAGGGTTCTCAAGTTAGGATCTAGACGTCGACTGGTTTTTGTTCCAGTTAGAACAAAGTAAAAGCAAACCATGGCCGATAACTTGTTATTTAATTCTATGGTTTTAATTCTGCCATGGCACCTCATTCTTAGATTGCAGATGTTTCTATTCCAAGAACAGGTGTTTTCCCATTGCAGGAACTTCGTCTTCAGGAACCAACGAGTTCCTGTACAAGAGAGACCCTGGGCCACTTGTGTTCCCCCAACAAAACAGAACTATGACCTTTATGCAAAATATGTGACATGTAAAGAAGAGTGATGCAGTGTGAAGTGAGGTGCGTTCAGGAATTCATGGAGGACCCTCAATCCTTATTGCTTTGAAGCGATTGTGACTTCAGGGAGGAGATCAGCGCACCAGGGAGGCTGCTGTGAAGAGTGATGCAGTGTGCCGTGTGAGGCTCCATATTCATCAATAACTCTTCAATGTCAAAACCACTGCCAGATTTGTAAGTTGGCACCAGTGTTTGTGGTCAACCAATCATCACAATTCCTCACACCAGCCATGCTGATGATAGTTCCTATTTGAAGAAAAAGTACATACCCTGGAGTAGGAGCTAAAAACAGTACTGTATATGATTCATAATTCAATCTATGAACAGTCAGTTGGAACTCTCATAAAAGAGGGGTGAAAAACCCAAAATCCCCCTCCCAGACTAGCCTATGTGCTGAACTGTTTATTGGCACCTGGTTAAGACAAGAAGAAGAACAGAGATTGCAACTGTTTAAGACTAAAAGCAATTAAGGGGACATCAAAAGGCCAGTTAACTAAAATGAAGCAAAAAATGTTGCTTGAGTAATAGTGGTCTTCTAGTTAAACAACTGGATTAGAACAAAATGACCCTCCAGAGGCAAAGTCAATTACCTCTGGTGTATATTGTGACAATTCCTGTGGGCAGACCGTTATGTCCATTTCTAGTGTGACTTGTGCTTGTCTGTTGTAGGGTAACGCTTGAAGACATAACCCAAGACTAAAGTCTTACTCCTGTCAACTTGGCTATTTAGTTGACAGCAGAGGAGGCTACTTGAAGATTCAATTCAGATTTTCATTTGGCTGGTCCAGAAAAATGTAAAGTTAAATAAAGAATCACATGCTCACACCGATGGAAGTTGATGGGAATTATATTCAATTGTAGAAGCATTTTTTCATAGGCCAGTGGAATTTGGATGAAAACCAAAAAAATAATGTCAATTTGTTTAAGAAGAAGCAACATACAGTAGGCAGTGATGAACTTTAATCAACATTCAATATGTCACTGATGTCTGTGTATTCAAGATGCTTTACACCTGCTATTAAATAGTATTCTTTCACATACAATACTTATTTTATTTCCACTCATTATAGTTGTTACATCACTTGCTTTTCCATTTTACAGAGCCTATAAAAAGTAGTCATCCATCCTGGGACGTTTTCACATTTTATTATTATACGGGCTGGGTTTCAAGCTAAAGTTAGAAAACGGGATTTATTAGAAAATGGAACAAACCTTAACAAAACTGATAATGTCATTTCTCAATGTAGTCTCCAATGCAATTGTGCCACCTGCCTGGAAGTGCCTGGATTCCAGAAGAATAAAAGGTTTTGTCTTGTCCTCGCAACCACTTGTGCACCGTGTTCTTCACGTCGTCATCTGTGTTGAATCAAGGACCACCCAGATGTCTTTTTATCGGTCCAAAAGGTGGAAAATCACTGTGCCAAATCTGGCAAATGAGGAGGATGTAGCAAAAGGACTCCTTGAGGCAGCAGTGCCCACCGCTTGAATCGAATAGCAGGCTTCACATTGGTCTCCAGCAGGTCACAGTAACTTGCACTACTGAATGTAGTACCCCTCGGCATGTAATGTTTGACAATAACCTTTGTGCACAAGTGGTTATGAGGACAAAACGAAACCTTTTATTCTGCTGGAATTCAGGCACTTCTAGGCAGGTGGCGCAAGTGCATTGGAGACTACATTCAGAAATGACATTATCAATTTTGTTTCTCTTCCTTGTACAACATTGAATCATATGGATTTATTTTGGCTTTTTTGACACTAATCAACAGAAAAACACTGATGAACTGAATGGTCTACTGATCTATCAGTAACTTCTGTTCTAAAGTCTTTTGTCACACAGCACAACATTTCCAGCGATTTTTAGTTATAGCCTTTATTTACATAATTTTAGAGAGCTGGTAAAGTTGTAAAGTTTGACATCCCAGGTGACACAGTCAGACTGGTCTGCGACTCGCCATGAGATAAACAGGTTTGATTTTGTCTTATGTCACGGAGCAGGTGCTCAGCTGAAAGTACAATGCATAAGTGCAGCTTCAGCGAAAAAAGGAAAGTAGGTATTTTTGACCATAGAAACAGAACAGATGCATGTCTGGCTTATGTCTCGTTTTTGTAGGACCATAACAAATTGGAAACAAGAAAATAGAAAACGCAGACAATGCAAGTGAGCACATCAAACCTGCCAGACTTTCCCAGAGTATTCCTGCAGAAGCCTCTGAGGATGTATTTGTTTCTAAAAAAAAATGATTTGCTTGGATATAAATTCTGTGCAATTCTTGTCTCCTGATAAAGGTGGGCTAAGATGCCATCTGCGAGAGGAGTATGTGGGGCATAATGATTTTAGCTCCAAGATCAAAGGGGTGTGGTTGGAGAGAACAATAGTGTCGTACTTAAAGATTTAATCGTATCCAAGAAATTGTTATCTACAAAGAAATCAATTCTTGAGTAGCAGTGATGCACTGGTGAGTAGAAGGAATATGCTCTTGAGTTTGGGTTTAGAAATTTCCAGGGATCTGATAAATTGCGATCAGTTACAAACTGTGTAATTGTCTTGGATGTCATCGCCCCTGTGGCAGGAGATCTATCTAGGTCTGGATTTAAAACACAATTAAAGTCCCCAGCCATTATAATTTTATGAGTGTTCACATTAGGAATGGATGCAAATACATTTTGGATGAAGAACCCAATCATCTACATTGGATGCATATATATATATATATATATATATATATATAAATCACTTTACAGTTAAATAAATTACCCATGACAATCACATATCTCCATTCAGGATCAGATACTACATCTGATACTGCAAATGAGACTGTTCTATGTATAAGAATTTCCACACCTCTAGTTTTCTTTGTAAAGCTAGCATGGAATATTTGGCCAGTCCAGTCTCTGTGCAGCCGAAACTGATCCTTGCTTAATAAGTGGGTCTTTTGTAAAAACACTATTTTAGTGTTTAGACCTGTTAGGCGAGAGAATACTTTCTCTTTCTTTAGTTCATGACTGAGACCTTTAACATTCCAGCTCTCAAAGTTAACTGTTCGGTCATGGAGACATTGCTTCTGAACTTTTATTTTGTAGTCTTAAGACAGTAATTTCCAATTTTCCCAGGAGTTATTGCCATGAAACCTATTGTTATGTTGGCATTTATAATTATAACGATTAAAATCATAGATTAGACTTAGCTTGCTCTCCCCCCCACCCCCTGCCCATCTATTTTGCCTCCCCACGTGAGGCGGGACCACACTTCACAAAGTCCTAGTCCTCTGACATACCTAGAGACAGAGCATGTCCAAAACAAAACAAGCCCCCCAGCAGCGGCATATAAGAATTAAAATAGAGATATCTATTGACAATACAGTCCAAATACTATAAGCAAAAAATATTATCTTAAACAGTCTTGAGATAGTAAACCCAGGGAATGATATTAAACAGTCTCCTTTAAAAAAAATGTACACCTACATACATATATACATATAATTGTAATTAAAGCATAAACAAAAAGTGGCAGAGAAGGGAAAAGGATGTATAATTACGGTACCAGTATCATTACGTGGGGATCAAACAGCAGGTAAGATCTTCTTTGCCAGGTCATGACAGGATGTGACTCACGATCATATTTCAAGAAAGTGTCAGGATCAGTTTTCTTAGCTCTTTTTCTGCTTCCTCCAGAGAGGTAAAAATATAAAGTTTGCCTTGAATGTTCACTTTCAGTTTGGCAGGATACAAACGGTTGTATCTGATCTCGGCTGTTTAATGCAAAAAGCGGCACGTTTAGCAGCTGTTGAGGGTGAGAAATCGAAGAAAAACACAAATGTGGTTACTTTCAAATATAATCTCTTATTTTGGTCTGAAAAGTAACATTATATGTAATTTAGATTGTATTTTTTCCAAATGCATGACAAGAGTCCTAAATTTAGAGGTATTTGATCCCTGTATGTGGTAAGCCACTGCTATCTTGGGGCCTGATTAAAGTCCTCTCCGATTATTTTAGAGAATAGTTCAGCTATGAATTTCACTGGATTTGGACTTGCACAATTCTCAGGGAGACCTTTGATCTAATATTATTCCTTCTACAGCCATCTTCCAGTGCAGCAAGTCTGTCTCAGAGTATTTTGCATTCGGAATTTGCAGCTGTTGCTTTTCCATCAGCAGTTGATGCCAGTAGTTCAGCTGTTTACTTTAAATTTCTTCTCAAACTTAGATGCATTTTTCTGTATTTGGTCCTCGATCTTTTTTTAAGCATACCTTTAAAGGCTGTCTGAAAGAGATTATTTAAATGCTTTTTCTGGTCTTTAATATCCTGAAGCAGCTTCTTGTTTGTCTTAGGTATGTCCTTTATTTCCTTCCTTATATCATTTATTTTTTTCTTTAAGTCATTCTTGAGCTCCTTCATGTCTTCAGCAGTGGCCATTGTGGCAATCATTACCATCAGTACGGACAGAGCATTTCAGTCTCTCCGTGCTGTGTGGGTGAAGTGGCAAGCACAGTTAAAGTCGATGTTCCCTGCTCGCAAGGAGTAGATGACAACGCAGAAAGCAAGGCCATTTTTAGTTTCAATGAATCTTCCGGAATCGAAGAGCTATCGTGACCCGAGTCACTAGCACATTCGCTCCCACTTTCACTCTCGGCTAGAGACGATGCAGCAGCACCAGGAACCGAGAAATCTGTGTTTTCGCTGGTCTGTTCCAGGTCAGTCTCTGAAAGGCTGTACCTTGAGTTTGGACTTGATGCATGTCTAGGCTTGGATGAAGCTTTAGCTTTCTTTTCCGTTTCTTTCTGAGCCCCTTTCCCTGCCGCTCATGTTTACATATGCTTGCATATACTCTAATAGAATCCCCTCGGGTTGAGTAAATACAGGATACCTCGGGTTGATAAGAAAATGAGAAAAAATCTGGAAAAGATTTGGGATTAAATGACTTAGAGATCTTTATATAGACAACATCTTTGCATCCTATGAGCAATTACATTCCAAATTTAACTTTCCAGCAACATATTTCTTTCACTATCTTCAAATTAGGAACTTTGTTAAACAGAACCTTCCTGATTTTCCTCATCTTGCACCCTCATCCATGCTGGAAAAAATATTGCTCAATCTCAAGGACTCAGACACCATCTCTGCAATATATAAAATCATTTTATAATCCCTCCCTTTCAAAGATCCAAGAGGACACTGGGAAAAAGATCTCTCAATTAATATATCAGAAAAAGAATGGAAAGTAGCAATGCAGAAAATTCACTCGAGCCCCATATGCGCAAAGCATACAATTATTCAACTCAAAATTATATATCAAGCACATCTGTCTCACATAAATTTGTCCAAAATGTTTCCATGGAAAGATCCAACCTGCGAACACTGCAATCAAGTCCCAGCCTCACTGGATCACATGTTTCGGGCCTGCACCAAATTAACATAATTTTGGATCAAAATTTTTAATTACCTTTCAGACAGCCTTGGTGTCACAATCCCACCTAACCCATTAACAGCTGTGTTTGGGGTTCTTCCAGATGGGTTTAAAGTGGAGAAGGACAAACAAACTGTGATTGCATTCACTACACTTCTGGCACGCAGACTTATTTTGCTAAACTGGAAGAACCCAAACTCTCCTCTTTTAAGTCAGTGGGAAGCTGATGTGTTATACTATTTGAAATTGGAAAAAAAATCAAATAGTTAGAGGATCCGTACAGACTTTTTTCAAAACATGGCAGGATCTAATCAGTAATATTTTAAAATAAGTTCTTGAAGCACAGAGGAAGCAATTATTTTTGTATTTCTTTGTCTTCTGCACTCATCTCTATTGGCTTATCAAATTTATTAATTTAGGTATGTGTGGTAGAATAAATCCTTCACAAAGACAAAAACAAAGTTTTGGGAACCATCCCCGTATATTGTCGTCCAGACAATAAGAAAAAGAAGCGATTCAAAGTTTGGAATTACAATGAATATTTTTACTGTGACAAAATGGAGGTTATATAGCAGAGAAAAACATGTGACAGGAAATAGTTGGCATGTTGTGACGCTACAGCAGGAAGCGAGGTGATTTGTGGGTGCCGGAAGTGACGTCATCGTGGCCATTTTGGAACCCGGAAGTTGCAGGATTATTTTTCTTCTTGGTTTCTGTTGATAAAAGAGAGTTCAGGTAAGCACCACGTGACAACCCTTATCTCGCGATGTTTCACTCACCTTTAGGCTCTTTGACTGCCTCCTAATCACACATGTGTGACAGTATGTTTACAAGCCTTAAATTTTATGCCGTTTGCCTTGCTCTCTCTCTCTCTCAGGGGTGGGGGGTCGACTTGTTCATAACTCAATTTTACTTTTTGTAAAAATTGATTGATTTGTATGGAATGATTGCAATTAATAAAACTTCAAAAAAAAAAAAAAGAGAAGAGAAAAATAACACCTCTGCTAACGGAGTTCCGCTTCAGACGTCCATCTCCCGTAACGGACGAGACCAAAACCTCAGGTAGGCACTTCCTGGTGATTCATAAATCATGTGTATGTCGAGGAAGAAGCTGTATTTTGAAGTTTACAGCAGAAGGAGAGGAAGAAGACGACGACTTCAAAGCAAAAAGTAATCTTAGATATTTATTTATCATTAATAAATTTTCCCTTAAAACTAAAAAGTAAATCTATATACATTTACATCTTTTATTTAAGATACAATAAAAATATTTTTTTCTATGAAAATTATTACTTAACTTGTCTACATATGAATTTAATAGTTAACATGTAAAAAACCATTTCCTTCAGTCTCCAGAGCCAAAAAAAAAAAAAAATACAAAACCCAGAAATGCATCCACATTTGCTCACAAATGGGGATTACAGTAATGTTGTATAATGACTTTCCTAAAAATATTAGGATTATTATATTTGCCTAAGCAGTTATTAACACAATTTAGGGGTTTAAAAATATGCATACCCGAATTTTAAAAGCTTTTTGTACAACTGTAACAGAAACTGAGAATGTTAAAAACTCAAAACATCCATATAATCAATTCACCAGTGCAATCATTTTTTTCCATATACACAATTTCTGTTACTAAGCACTTGTTTTTACTTTAACAAGTGCAAACGTCATTTCTTTCATTGTTTTGTATATGCAATATTTGCTAAAAGAGAGCAGGCTTTGTACTTGGGGTGGCTGCAAGGCTAACCAATGCTGGATGCAAATACCTTTAAGAGCAAATTATTACAACTCTTTGAAACCAGAAAATTTGATTACATCTGGAGCATCCTAGGAGCAAAAGAAGCTTTTCAGACTTTGAATGTTGCAGTCATTTCCCAACAACCAATGTTAAAACATGAGCCCTTATTTAAAGAAAGAAAAAGAAACTAAACACACACACATTTTTGGCATATTATCATCCATTAAAAATGATGTGCTTTTGGTGTTAAGAACTGAAATAAATGCAACAACGCAAGAAAAGAGTCAAGCTACTAGGATCAGCTGTCTTGATGTCTCTAGAACATAACTTGTCAACTTTGGCAAAAAGCTGAACGACTGTACACGGATACAAAAATATATTAAATATATTAGTGCTTTTGTCAGGTAGAATAACTGAGAATGAAAACAAGCTTCTCTGTGCATTCTCGTGGACTGCTGTGGCCGTAGTGTTTAGGTCGGTTTTCGAACAGAGTGTGTCCTAGGCGTCTTTTATTGCCCCTCCATTACATAGCATCGGACACGTTAACTTCACACATCTAAATAAAAATGTGCATTCTGAACAGCAGCCAACTTACAGGAACATAGAGGGCCATTGCTCATTGACTGGACTAACACCCTGGAGATGCATTTATTTCAAAGGTGTTAGCTTTCGAAAAATCAATTTGATACGCTCTGCCCTTGAGACTCATATCATTTAAATAACATGAATATTAAATATGGGACACCTTTAAGAGTTTTTACATGTTTTTATTTAAACTATAAAACTAATAATAAAGAAAACTATGTATTGTATTGCGGTCACCAGAAAAATGCCTTGCTGTCTACAAGTTACAGTCAGGCTGTGCTCTAAGAGTTAATAGACAAGCCATTACTGTTGAAACGAGCAAAAGCATAATCGTACGTTATGGCATATTACTGCTATGGTAGATCTCTGAGGAAATCCTTCTGGTTAATACTGTGCAGGAATGCCCCCAGAAGCAGATGAAAGTTCTTCCACGGGGAGCTGACAGCCATTGCTAATCTCCCCCAAGATAACTGACCTTACCTAATTAGTCCTTTGACATATTCTATGTTTTTTCCTACAGCATTCTGTTGAAATACAGCAGAGCTAAGGCCGGGAAAGTACTGGGAGCTAATCGATGCCTTGTATAAGAGACAGCTGGGAAACTGCTTTCTCACTCAGTTTTGAAGAAGATCCAGAAGCAGTTTTGGGATATTGAATAAAGAAGGCAACTTAAACGATTACCGAATTATTACCCTGAACAGTATTTGGTTTTTGAGGCTATGAAACAAATGTTTGCAAAGTCAAGAAAGTAAGTAGGAAAATACTAATGCATAAAATGTGAAGCATTATGAAATATATGTTTTTTTTTTTTTTTTAAAAAAAAAAAACACAGATTGAGTAAAAGATGCCCCAGTTTTAGCAATTATGTTCATCGCAGAATAAAATTACATTTTTCTAAACAACTAAGCAATAAGATCCATATATGAATATTGAAGTCTCCCTGACTGGGTTACAGACTATGAATAGATGGTCTGCTTCAGTGGAAATTAATCCCTGACAAAATAAATGAATTATTTAGAACTCAAAGAAAATAAAAAATGTACCAAAATATAAAGAACAAAATATTTCAGATTCACCAGGTTAAGAATACTCCCTAAATTCCAGATACACTTGTAAATGTCCTACAATTACAGATCACAAGTCAATGCCAATTGCCCTTAAAGCATGATTGCAAAAAAGAAAATATAATCAAAATTAAAATATAGCTGGCTGGAAGCAGAAACCTAACAGCTAGACAGAGGAAAAAACATATGTGGAACAAGAAGAGCAAATCATCCTTCACTGTCTGCAGTTCCGCTAACCGTAGACTAAAATCAATTTCCCTGCAATGAATTTGAAATTGTGCAAAATAAAGAGGAAAAATTTGAATACAGAGGAACACACACACAAAAAAGCCTTTGCTGTGTTCAGAATGTGGTCCTTCTCATAGCCATGATGGGCACTCTTAGCCGAAGTAACAGGACTGAAAACACCGTTTAAACTGACATCTTCTCCGTCAAGTCCTTCTGTCAAGTCTCTTGTAATATGGAATGCACAGACAAATACATGTTTTAAGTTATCTTTGTCTTTCTTGTTCTCAAAGTTGAACTTTGCCCCAGTTTATGCATCGTCATTTTCTGAATGCAGAGATGTTGTGCTTCCTTTATGGCTACGAGGTCGACTGTAGGGGCTGTGGTTGTTACAGTTCTCCGTGCCTTTGCCTTCTTTAGTTTTTGCCAGTAAGGTTTCTAACATCTGAAGCTTTCCCTGTTCTTCCTTCATAAAGAGTTCCACCATGAGGACCTTCTCCTTGTGGATCTGCTCACTTATATCCTTTGGAATATCTGGGATCATCCAGTCCACAAAGTCACTCATGAACATCACCAGATTCTGTGTATAAAATGAAAAACAGATTATTAATATGAATACAGCTAAAGTCAGACTAACGTGAGTCTGACCCACAACAGATGAGCTGAAGTAGGTACAGCAGATCAGTGGAAGAGATGACTCGTTAAGTTTTCAAAATGCAACTGCCTTACTTTCTAGTTGCCAACCTCATGAAGGCTCTGTGCCACGATTCAGACCTAAGGTGCCTTGTGATGAAAAACAAGCAGCCTGTCTAACCAAGCTAAATAAACATTCCTGAAACACAAGTGGCTGCTACTTCTACTTATCGCATATACTCACATATAAGTCGGGTCTTGAAACCCGAAAAATCAATCATAAAATCAGACCCCGACTTATGCGCCCGTTCAAAAATACAACTCTTGATTTTTTTTACATCTTCTTGCCTCCTCCAATCTCACATCAGTTTCTCATGCGCATCGAAGTTTGTTGCAGCAGCGCAGTTACCAATTTCTGTCGCTACTTCAATGATGTTTAATTGAAAACCAGCTTCATATTTTCTTCTGATCGAACCCTCCATTGTAGATAAGGGATGCTCTTACGATAAAGGTGTATGAAGGTGTGAGATACAAAAAAAAAAACACAAATCAGTGCAAACGTTATTTCGGAATAGTTTGGGTATTACTGTGTGGTCACGTAGGCACAATATAGAGAGAGAGAGAGAGGTTAGGATCACGCGCTGATACAGCGCATTGCAACACCCACATAGAAATAAAGGCTGTGGTTACTCTCTCAGGCGGGTGTTAGCATATCATAATCTCTTGGACCAATAGCGTGAGTTTTCCGCATTCGACTTTTATGACTGACATTATAAAATACCAGAAGTTATACGTTAAAATCAATTCCCGACTTATCCGCGACTATATACAGCAGTTTGTAAAGAAAAGGCAAGCATGCTGCATATGGGAATGATGTATTTTTTTCTTTTGAACAATAACTTCATTTTGTTTTCATTCTACTTTTCCAGGTGTTCTAATTGTTTAATTAATGCATTACTTACTAATTAGTGGGTCTGATGCTAAAGTAGCCTTTCACGATTCAGTGTTGGTTGCCCGGCTGCCTGCTTGTTTTTAATTGTCATTATTAAGATATAATTAAGGGAGCAAGGTGCACAGAGAAAGGGCAGAATATGATGAAATCAACAAAAGAGAGTTAAGCATTTAAATCTATAGCAAAAATAGAAATATTTCTAAATCTTTATATATAAAACTCTATGGTGATGACAGACTAACTGCTGGAGCTAGAAACGTGAAATTTGGACAGTTGATACCTTTTATAATGTAGGGACCCACTAAGAAGGGATATTTTGATATTCAACCCCAGAGGGGGTGAAAAGGGTTGGTTAAATTTTTTCTAAAGTGACACCCGTATATCCAGAAACTACTTAACTGTGAAACACAAAAATTTGTATACAAACACTTCAATAACAAAAAATAAAGACATATTTTTGGATTTTCCGAAATCCAACCCTTGCAGGGATGATACAGGGTGTGCAAGTTTGTATGGGGGAAAAAAAAATGAAAACAGGACTTTGGTCTTCAAACTTGATAATTATGCTCTACAAAAGAAACACGTACTTTGATGTTTTTCAAAAATTTAACCGCTGAGGGGGTGAAAAGGAGGGTTAAACATTTTTAAACTAACACCCGTATATCAGAAACTACTCGACTGAGATACGCAAGAATTAGTATACAGACTCTTCAATACATTAAAATAAAGACATATTTTAATACTTAAACAAATACGTGCTTCTACATTAAAAACATTTTAATTTTTGTCTTTTTAACACGCACACCAATTGTGCAATTATTGAGTAGTTATTAGCTACTAAGAATTGTAACAGAATAATAGTCGTAATGTTCGTACTGCATGCGCACCACCGCTGCTGAATATATAAGCAGCAGCACAGCACCGGCTGCTTCATTATAAATGCTACATTTGTCTGTCTAGGAAACATGTCTGCGCGTTCGATATTACTTTCGGTTCTATCTTGTAATTTGTAAAATTGTACTTTTCAGTGCAATTGTTTCCTTTTTAAACACTTATCAAATAGATATCCCTATTCATTAATTCTATTTAATATCCTCATAAATATAATATTTTTAGCATTTCAACCTCGTTTGTTTTAGCAAAGGTTAGGAACAGTTGTGAAATCACTATAGCTGTTGCATCCTCTGGGATTGCTGCTACACTTCTAGAAGGGGGCAAGACTGCACATACTGCTTTTAAGCATCCTTTCAACCTGATACACATAGAGACCCCTTTATGTAATATTTCCAAGCAAAGTAACATGGCAGAAGTGCTGTGACATACTAAGCACATAAAGGGGGTACTGAAGCTCTGAATAGAAGCCTTCAAGATATCAGGGATAATAATAAGGTGATGGGTGGAATTAGTGTTGTTGGCAGGCGATTTTCGTCAAACATTACCAGTAGTGCCCAGAGGAACATGAGCAGATGAAGAAGCATGTTCTGTGGCCATCAATGACCAAACTGAAACTCATCAAAAGTATGAGAGTCCATCTAATGGGTGATGCTTTCGCTGGTCAGTTTTCAGACCTGTTGCTCAAAATAGGGCATGGCGATTTTCCAGAATTGGATGGTAAACTTACCTTCCCTTCAGAACTGTGTTCTATTGTGACCACTGTGGGAGACTTAATTTCCAAAATATATCCTGATATTGCCTATATCCATAATAAGCCTATGAAATGGATATGCGAGCATGCTATTCTAACCCCTAAAAACGATCAACCAAGCATGATCAGCAATGTCTTATTAAATTCTTTTGAAGGGGCTTTAATGGAAAACAAATTGGTAGATTCGGTGCTAAATACAGATGATGCTAAAAACTATCCCGTTGAATTTCTTAATACGCTTAAACCACCGGGCCTCCCAACCCATAGGCTTATTTTGAAAGTGGGTGCTCCAGTGATGTTACTGCGAAACCTGCACCCGCCTAAACTCCGTAATGGAACCAGGCTGCAGGTAACCGCATTAAAAGGCAATATTATCGAGGCGACAATATTGACCGAATGTGCTCGACGGGTGTCAGTGCTCATACCATGCATACCCTCAATACCCTCTGATTTCCTCTTTGAATTCAAGAGATTGCTGTTTTCCCTTGAAAAGTCTGCTTTGCTATGACCATCAATAAGTTTCAGGGTCAGACATTAAGTTTCGCTGGAGTGGATTTAAGAGAAGACTGTTTCTCACATGGTCAATTTTATGTTGCATGCTCGAGAGTCAGCTCACCAGCAGTCTGGTCATTTTGGCACAAGAAAAACAAGACTTGAAACATTGCTTATAAAGAAGTGCTCTAGCCATAATATGTAAAGGATTAAATGGTTTTTTGATGATCTGCTGACCTTTATTGAATTTAATGCGGACAAACTTGCGGGCAAAATATTATATATATATAAAATAAAATATATAAATACAAAATAAAATATATATTATTTATATATATTAAACAACAAAATAATCATATCATAATATATTCTATTCAAATCAAAATTAACACAGTATTTTGTTTCATATTTCAACTATGAATAGCCCAGGCTACGCCGGGTTTTCCAGCTAGTGTCTTGTAAATGTAATAATCATGCTGTCGTGCTTTTCTGAATGTAGAATAAGAAAAGAGAAAAAAACCCCAGCTAATTAAATGAGATGAGTGTTATCAGTTGTTGTCACTGATCGTGAATCTGCTTGAAGCCACAGTGGGCCCCCAGGACCGAGTTTGGGAACGCCTGCTCTAAGGGAATTAAATCATACATGAGACATAAGTACAGGTACATCAACAGCTTTAATTTGACAAAAAAAGAAGGAACCCACTTTTCTTTAGAAGTTTTGCAAATCACATCCTGTTTATACAAGGCACATTGACGACTAACGTTTTAATAATTTAAAAAAATGACGACAACTACTTCACCTACATGCAAATTTGTTTCTGAAAACAGGCAAGAAACAAGTTAGGGTTAGGGTTCCTCAAATTAGGGGACCTACAGAGTCCAAACTGTGACACTCACCTGGAACACAATTACAAATGCGAGTCTCGCTGCCAAGACTGACCAAAATTGTTTTGTGATTTCATACTCATCTGGTGACCATGGAGGTTCTCTGTAGTCTTTGTATCTATAATAAAAAAAACCAAAATAATTCATTTTAGAAATTCTCAATGTGCACTATTTCTTTATATTATATACATATTGTTTCCCATCAGAAAAAGGAGATGATCAAGGGTCAATAGAAGATGCACTTGTCATGGCCCACATTATATTAAAGGAGCTAATAATAGGATTATGTGGAAGGGCCCATTAAATAACAGGAATGTTAAAGTTGTGATCTGGGGATCCCATCATAACAGGAAGACAGGTAAGCAGCCACTTTGCAGCTAGAGAGTGACGGGTTAGTAATTGCTTTGTGGGTACTAGACTAAAACAACGGTTATGGCGAGGGGTCAGAAGGTCAGGAGAGTTCCCCTTATCCACTGGGGGGCAGCTGATGCAGATCTGCAGACTTTCCCCATGGGCATCTACTACATTAACGGGTTTAAAGATCATTCCTTGTCAGTGGCTTTGCTGGAGCTGAGATACTGTTGTTAAGTTTAGGCAAAGGTTCAACTGGTCAGGAGATGTGTCAAATGTAGGAAAGGATTGAGAGAAGGTGAAGAGAGCTTGGAAGGTACATGGGAAAAAGGTTTGGTCTTTGTAAAGTTATTGTAGTCCCCATAATGTGATTTATTGTGCCTCTGTGTTCTCACATGCACATTGAATTAGAATGGAATTGTAAATCTAGTTTTGTTCAGAACAGTAACAACAGCTAACCTGACAAATAAGAAATTGCATATTACATTAGGTATTCTAGGCACTTTGCTTACTCCCCTCCTAATGGGACGTCCATGAATGAGCTGCAGAAAAACCTCTGCAAACAAAAGATACAGGAGAAAGTAGGGTGAAATGACACCTTTTATTGGCTAACTAAATAGATTACAAATGCAAGCTTTCGAGGCAGCTAAGGCTCCTTCATCAGGCCGCACCTTGCCTGATGAAGAAGCCTTAGCTGCTTCTAAAGGTTGCATTTGTAATTTGTTTAGTTAGCCAATAAAAGGTGTCATTTCACCCTACTTTCTCCTGTATCAGTCTATGGCTAACACAGTACAACACTCTACTGCTACAAACAAAAGATAGGAAGCCTAATGTGCTAAAACTGATGTAAAGTATTACAGAATGTGTCTTTCTGATGGTGAATTACTATGTAACTTTTATAAATGTTTGACAACAGAGTAGTTTTCAATGCCTTTATTAAACTTTCCTGCATAAACAATTCATTTTGGTAACAGCAAGTCAATCTATATTTAACCAGCTCCAAGACATTCAAATGAACTTTTCAATATATTCAAACAACATTGTACACTAGCTGTGCTACCTGTCCAAGACTGGTTGAAATCTAAAACTTTGTGAATTTAATTTAGAAATCTTTAAATATTCACGCTGAGCTCTGAGTTTATCATTTTGATAGATAGATGATAGATAGATACTGTATTAATCTATCTATCATCTATCTATCTAAATGATCAACTCAGAGCTCAGCGTGAATGTTTGAAGTGCACCCTGCAATGTATATGTTTCTGTTATATGCCACTTGGTATGAGATTTGTAAAAGCAGTGCTAATGTTTGTGATGCACCATCTATTTGAATGACAGAGACATAGTAACCAGACAGACACACAGATACTTGTTTCTTTATTGAGGTGGATATGAAACATTTGATACTAAAGTATTGTTTGACAGCCCTACTGTGCTACAAACAGTGGCTCATCTCAGACTCAACTGAATTTGGATAGTGCACTAATGTGTTCTATGTACCATAACAAACATGTATCAGAACCACACATTTCCCAAAGTCTTCCTAGGAAGATTTCTGTAACTCCTTACTATCTGTGGAGTCTGTACCCACGAATTCACTTATTGGCTATGAGAAATGTGTAACCCATTTCGCGACGCCTGTGGTCTAATTGCACATATTCGCAGATAACGCCCTCACTGCAGCCCATGGGATAGGGTGGGAAATAAATACTGGACCCCATCTGTGCCTGTTGGCCCTTAACCCTGTTTCTCCCCATAGAATCAATGCTTCAGTGTCCACATTTTCCATATCCATGGGGTTTCTCAGATACATAACCCCAGTGGACAATGAGGTTTGAATGTAACTGAAAAATACTTCGACAAAAGAAAGGTTTAAGCGAGTTGAACTGAGTCACAAGTTTTTTGGTTGGGAGCAGTTTATTGACACATTTTTGCCTACTTTAACTAGAAATTAATTATAAAGGGAAAAAAATAACTTGTAATGTTCAATACATTGCAGAGTTAAATCATAAAACATAATACTTTAAAAGATATGCAGGGCCTCTGGCAATTCCCATTCTACCGAAGACCAACATGTACACATTGTTTTTTTTCGGGTAAATTGCATAATGTTGTGTGTCAGTATTTATACTTTGACTAAAAATGTAGTGTATAAAATTATCATAAAGCATCCTTATATATATATATAACCCCAGTTTTGTTTGCATGTCAACGCACCAATTCAAAAGAACAGAAACTAGTAAATGAGAAGTTTAGAATTTTAAAAAGGAAAACAGGTCATTCAAATAGTGAAAGTATTGAGATCGAACAAAAATTCGATGTCGAGATTTTCATGAATCTCAATGTTTTAGACCTCCCCGAGTCCAAAAATACAATTTTTGGAATGTCTGTGTGTGTGTGTGTGTGTGTGTGTCTGTATATAAACACAAAACTTCAGTACACTTTCACTTAGGTCACCCAAATTTTGCATACTGCAAAATTATTAGGTACAAAATGTAGATTTCTATCAACTTTTGGGTTATTTCCACTAACCGGAAGTGGTACTTTACCTTTTATTCATGCAGCTGCTGAGTCCGATTTATTCAACTTTACTTTTACAATAATTGTTCAATATTAATTTGATTTGATATCTTCTTGATTATATTTTTATATTATATACATTAAATAAGCATCATTGTCTTGCAGGTTACTCTTCAAATATCCATCCCCATATCTGAATATACTAGAAAGTCTAGGGGAGGCCACTCCCAATTTTTTTTTTAAGCCTTCTGTCCATTTTTGAATATAAAGGATTTTTTTTTACATTAAAGTGGCTGACATACTGTACAACTGAAAACAGAACTATGTATTCTTCCAAGGTTACTCAACAGAAAAACAATTCTGACCAAAACACTGAACATCTAGCAAATATAAACCAAAAGCACATACACAAATCTTACAAGGACAGGTGTAAAAGACAAATACATAGAGAGGAGGGCATGGATACCTGCAGATGTCAACATTGAAGCCCAGCTGGAAAGGATCCAAAGGTTCGGTTCCAGTCTGGAAGTCACTGACGTTGAAATAAGACAAGGTTTGGTTGATGAAGCCATGCATGGAGCCATCTGGACTGTACATATACAAGTACACAAGGCGTGGGATGAAGTCAGACGTGAACGAGATCACAAATGCCTGCATGATTAAAACAAATAGTTTTGGCATACAGATTACATCAAACAAAATACAAATACATGCCTGTGTGGAAAAATATAAACAATTAAATGTCAATCTAAGATTACTGTTGATCAAATCTGGGAAAAAACAAATGCCAATACAGGATTATCATTGATCACTTTATGAGTACAATCAGCAAGTATTCCAATTGACTGTGCACTCAAAATCTCACGTGCTATGTTTCTAAATGGATTTAGTCTTAAATATTAAGGTTTATCTCCTTAAAAAATGTTAGTTTAGAATACACAACCAAATATCTACAGTTACCACTGCTGATGTTAATACCAACAGATCTGATATTTATTGGGCATTTATATAATTACTCGCTTTCGTTGCAAGATTAATGCACAACATAATAAAAATTAAAGAACAATCTTCAATTACAAAATTCATTTTTATTATTTTTTCAGTAAATTTTTCATTATAATTTAAGAAGTGTTTTATTATTAACAGGTATTTATGATCGAAACTGTAACTTTATTTGCTCTATCCTTGCAATACTTCAACTTTCTTCAAACTTATGTAATGAATAAAATTAGAACCAAATTACCTCGTTATTCTTAGTACAGAAACATGCCAAGACTGAAGCCATCACAGCTAGGTTCTACTATAAGTGTAATACCACCATCAAGTTTGTAACCTGCTTATCTAGTTTGGGGACACAGACGCATGAAATCTGAAGAAAATACAACACCACCACCAACTATGGCATAAGAACAGCACTCACGATCATCAATTTAGCAAAAAACTTAGACATATTAATCGAATTATCAAGTAAAAACATAATAAAGTAGAATATACACATGGATGAGTAGCGCAAATGCTTAGCAAGTGCAGTAGACAATATGGAAAACAGGGCCCTACGTTGTTAGGCACACCTCAAATTTACACCCTTACAAGGAAGACCTGAATACACAAAGATAAACTTCAGCTAAAGAACTGACATTTTGTTTACCTGTACATGAATGTCAACAACTGCAATGCATCCAAAAGTGTATGGAATTAGCACTACTAAAGGGCATGTCCCATTACACGACTTTTCCATCATTTTTCAGTTGTATGCATCATTTACATAATCTTAGTTTAGCTGGAGCAGTCAAAGTGCACTTCCATGACCACCCGTCACATAGTGGGACATTGCTCAGTGATCCAGTCCAACTAGTCCACACTCACCCTGGTCAAATCATACAAGTTTGACTTTGTCTTAAGTCACAGAGAGGGGCTGTGTGTGTATACAAGAGCGGGCAAACTATAAATGCTCAGATGGAAGTACCATGCATATAATGCAGTGACAAGAAATAAGGAATGCCATGCATTTTAGATCTTGCATATACAGTAGGAGAGTGGCTCGTTTGTTTGATCTCTCATGTTTTAAAGAATCCATCCATCCATTATCTAACCTGCAATATCCTAACTACAGGGTCACGGGGGTCCGCTGGAGCCAATCCCAGCCAACACAGGGCACAAGGCAGGAAACAAACCCTGGGCAGGGTGCCAGCCCACCACAGGGCACACACACACACACCAAGCACACACTAGGGACAATTTAGAATCACAAATGCACCTAAACTGCATGTCTTTGGACTGTGGGAGGAAACCGGAGCACCCGGAGGAAACCCAAACAGACACGGGGAGAACATGCAAACTCCATGCAGGGAGGACCCAGGAAACGAACCCGGGTCTCCTTACTGCGAGGCAACAACGCTACCACTGTGCCACCGTGCCGCCCATTATAAACAATGGAAAAAGAAAAAGATTGTGGCTGAACTCACCATATCTACAGAGTCTCTGAACAGAACTGGCTCTGTCAAACAGCACATTATTGGCCGTCAGAAAATGGGTGAGCTTGGTATACTTTGGAAGTTTGAAACTATGCTGGAAAGTTGGGTTGGGTAATTTAACATCTCCTGCGATGTCTAGTCATATAAATTGACATACTCCGGTGACAAGCTTACCAACTCCAGTCATCCATTCTAACATCCCCTTCAACTAGAAGTTATCTAATGTCACATCAGCTTAAGAGAGGGAGGAGAGGCGATAGTTAAAAGGGAAATGATCACAATTTTCCATATGTTAAAGGGGAAAAGCACTTTTTCCCATATGGGTGCTTTGGAAAAAAAAATGTGCTGGAAACAATGCAGCCACTTTTGTTTAAAATCAACAGGACAAAAAGTACCAGTGACATCAGTATTATAGTATTCAGCTGGTAGAAGAACTCAAATCCAAATATCCATGCAGAGGTTAGAGGATGGGCTGGCCACACGCATTGACACATGGAAATCAAATTCTTCCACCAGTTCAGTTCTACACCAGTGATACCAGTGGTCCGTTCTTCTCTGCTGATTTATATGAAAATGGCTGCATCATTTTGCATTGCAAGTCTTTCAAAGCCCTCACAAGAAAGAGTACTTTTTAGTATTAAAAGACTGAAAAATATGACTCTTCTATTTTAATGTGGCAGGTTGCCCTAGTACCATGGTACATTAAATATTGAAATGACATGCAGAGTACCATAAAGGGTGAAAATGACTGTAATCAACCCTTCTTTATTATACAGATATCATCAATCTTGCAAATCTTTGTCAAACAAAGCAAACTATATTACAGTAAGGCACAAGATGTTCAATATTGGCCAAAGTCATTATTGGACTCAATCCACCAAGGGGAAACTGACCCTATGTATCCCATTTCTTCTGATCGGAATAAACTTTTCAAGTATTGAATTTGGGTACAAAGCTTAAAGCTAGAATAGGCATGCCTACTGGCCAACTCATACTTTACCTTCACTCTATACTGGTCTCTCTGAATTGCGACTTTCTGTCAGTGTAGAAGCGTCTTAAAGGAGATGTCTCCATACAGAAATGTAGCTTTACTGTCATGAATGAAAGGACCTGACCTTTTAAGTGTGTTACCAAAAAGATGTACAGGCCTTGAATGAATCAGAACTGGTATTCAGAAATTGGGAGCGGAATCGGGAATAGTTGGGAGGTTGTCATGGTCTTGTTTTGTGATAAACTTCCTTCATGAGTGTAAAGTTGGTTTGCAGTGATATATATATATGTTATATAGCACATTGTCATACAAAAAAGCTCAAAGTGCTTTACAAGATGTCAAAGAGAAAGTTACAAGAAAAGAAAAAACAAATAACATTAGGTAGGAATAACAACAGAGAAAATGCATTTGTGTGAATCAATCCAGAGAGAGTGAAATCCTACTTTTGGATTTGGTTGTGTCAGTGGTACAGAATAACTGTTTTGCAGAGAGTGAAACTCACCTCAGAAGCGCCTCTTCCTAAGTCACTACTGACAAAAGACCTACTGGCAGGATTAAAATATTCAATTTTACATCAGAACTATTGGCACCATTTCAATATCTAACTGAACATTATTAGTATCTTTCCTCCCAAATAAATCATCCATCTCCAATAACCCTGGACTGTAAAAATACAAACTGTCAGTAGTGGCCTTCCCAGTAGCAATTACACATTATAAAAATGTTGAGCTACATATCATGGAGTTAAACAGGTGAACTTTCCTGAGGAATATACTGTAAGACAGAAAAGGCTGGGAAAAACTGTGTCTGGGAGACTGTATCTAACAGTCTCTTAATCCCTTCGTTTTAAGAATCATAGAGAGATTAAGAAAATTAGAGGGCATCTGCAATTTGCAGAAAACTCCAATCTGTTCAATGCACAGCTAGTTGATTTGGATTTGCAGCACTCCAAGCTACTTCCAAGCTGCCGGTCCACAAGAAAGACAGTAAGCAGTGCTGACGGAGTTCAAAAATTGTCTTTAAGGACATGTAATTTATTTGCAATATCAATGCAACTTTCCAGTATGTCAAACATAGCCAGCTAAAGGAGAAGCCCTTAATATGGCTAACCGAACGCAAGCAAGCATACACTGTTGCAACACTCCATTCTTCAGTAAAGACATAAACAATTTTGCTTCATTCCGAAATGTTGGGATGAGTTTCACGGCCAGTTCTGTCCATTTGGACACTCTTTACAGATGTACAGATTCTCTTAAAAGATTTACCACTAAACAAAGCGCATTATTCAAACTGTTTTCTGAATAGAGTACTAGTTTCCATGAAGAATAAACTGACCAGGGTTTGACATTTGGAGCTGTTAGACCCCATTTATAACAGCAGATAACCAAATAAAGTTTCACCTTCCTCTTTAAACCCAAGTATACCACATTGTGGCCAAACGGAGAACGGAAAGAAAGAGAGAATATAAGAACACTTCACTATATTAGACCTGCAAGATAATTCAGATGATGGTAGGACTATGCATTGTTGTGGTGAAGGGTATTCTGAAAATCATTTTATGTCTCCTAACAAAGGCATCACTATTGTGACATGTTAATTGATTAAAATTTAGTTATTTTATTTCTTGCCATTCTGTTGGAGATGTCAGAGTGTTGCCATTTTGAAAATAGTGTCGTTCTTTTTAGGCAATTACATCATTTACTGCTCTCAGGCATTGTTGCCAGCCACGATTGATCGATCGATCGATAGATAGATACTTTATTAATCCCAAGGGGAAATTCACATTTTGACTACCTGAATAGACGAGTCTCGGTGTGTAAACATCTATGTCCAAATAGTAAAAAAGTAGTAAAAAGTGTCCAGGGAACGAATCCACATAAAAGAAAGTGGTAGGAGTGATCAGTGAAATAGGGAAAAAGGTAGAAAGATAAAGTCGTACACGGAGCTGCTGGAAAGGCTGCCACTCGCAGCGGTGCCTGAGTCATAATGTGTGTCATATGTGCCCACTGCATCTGTCATCACTGTGCTGAATATACAGGATTTAACATGGCGGGGCACAAACTACCGCAGCTTAGTTTAGACCAAAAAACTCACAAAGAACAGAAACAAAAAGACATTTTACTTAGTGTAGCCAGGATAAATCATCATTAGTAAGTGAAAGAATATTTGTATTGTGGTGTGTGTGTGTGAATAAAAGAACCTAATTTTCATGGAGAGTGTGCTCTGTGCAATTTAAAGTAGATTTTCTGTCTTTCCTGAAATCTACACATAGAGTGACTTTTAGAGTTATTGTGCTTATGAATAAATTGAAAGTTTTCAATTTTAAATGTTGTCTTCTAATAAATACAAAAAATGAAATTAACACAATGTGACTAATTCTACTTTCAAATGCATTGACCATATTTTAATAAAAACAAAATTAACACACCAGCACATTTACAGCAAACATATGTGATGTACCAGGCATTCATTTGTGAGCAATGCACATTATGTAAGAGGCCCTTCTTTCACAGTAGCTGCTTTAATGAAGTTTTAAGACTTAGTGCACATATACATTTTTAACAATACCTGAGGTTAAATACTAGGAACAGCTGATATGTGGATACCCACTTGAAATACAAGAACATTTTATATTCTAATGCAAACAATTAAAATGGGGTTATTGTGCTTGGTGCACATTGTCTAATCGCAAGCATGAGATGACAAGGCTAAGCAAATGTGTGATCAGGTGGGACTTCAGAAAAACATGATCCACACACTCCAAAGGCTCAGTAACAATTGTAGTTTTCATGCCCCAATGTACACACATGACTCATTCTTTTGTTAAAGCTGAAGGCAGCTCCAGTGGATACAAGCCATATCCCTGCCCCTCCTTTACTCATCTAGAATTTCTCAGTTACGCTGATGCTAATAGGTTCTTCGGAGAAAACCACTTGGACAGGCAGTTTTACTCCAGCATTAGCCTAATCACACGTATAGTAGATTTCAGACAAGATCATTTTGTACAGACCCGCTTCTAGAGCTCTGTAAAAATGCAGTGGCTTATCCTATACTCTTTAAAAGCATGGGCCATGCGTTAGAGCCAAATAAACCTTAACTATTTTACAGCAATAATTTACATAGCAGCTTTAAAAAGAAATTCACATTACAACATAAAAAAAAAATTGTTTTTTGCATGTGCTCAAGGGTTAATACACACAACTCAGCAAGAGAGTGCTGCACAATTGCAGGAGTGAAGAAGTGTAACACTGGTCTCAGGCCACAAAAGGGGTTAAGTAGGTCTTCTGTCTAGATTTATAGATAAAAGTTAGTGGAACTTCATGGACAGACACTGACTGCTAATAACTCATTATCCATCCTTCCATTTTCCTAATCCGCATACCCAGGGCAGGGTAGATGTAGCCTATCCCAGCAGATCATTGGGAGCAAGTCGGGGAATAATGCCTGGATGAGGTGCTAGCCCGTTACACTCAAACACATACAGAGGCCAGTTTAGCAAAGCCAAATCACCTAACCTGAATGTCTTTGTGGGAAACTGGAGAAAACCCATGTGTCTCATTTTCAGTTAAGTTTTGCTTCTTTTTTTATTTAAATAAAGTTTTTGCATGCATAATTAGCCATGTACCCAGCTACAACCCTAAAACAAGCCTCAAAGAAGCCTTTTTACTCCTCAGAATATAGACGGTCCTATGAAATAAACATAAATGAAAGATATATTATTATTTACAAGGCGTTTTTCTTCTTGATAAAAGAAAATTGCAAAACATCTGGAGAGATAGATAGGAAGCAAAAAGAAGTTACAGCTGCGGCTTTAGCCATGGCTTCAAACTATGGAATGAGCTAGTCCCATGCTACACTAAGTGGCCCAGACAATGTGTACCCCAAGAGTGGAACTCTGTGAGTGCAATTTTATTTACTTATTCCTATTTTGTGGCTTGATGATGAATTGGTTTGTGGTATTCATTCCATCTGTGTCTTTTGTTATTTTAGGCATGGTGACACAATTGTTAGCACTGCTGCCTCACAGCTCAGATCAAATTTCTAGCCACAATAATCAGTCAAGCATAGTTGGCAGATGCTTCCCTAGCCCTCAGGGACACTTAGAAGAATATAGCACTATTGTAAGCCATGCAAAACTAGTTCAGCTACTCATTCCTCATTGATTTCAATGCATTTTGAGGAGTTCTGTGAAGTTCCCAAACATTTTTGCCAAACTCACGCCCAAGTGAACTTTGCAAGGTTCACTCTTCACGAATCATCATATAAATAACAAGAACATATTACATCATTCTTAAGCAAATTCAGAGTCGTGTGAAGGTGGAAAAAAGTTTGTATCAGGGTTAAGGCCTAGATGTGGTAATGGACTACCATGGGGCAAGCTCAGATACATACACAAAAATTCACAATCACATGGATTCAATTTAAAGCTGCTAAATAACATAACATAGCATGACGGAGGCCTACACATATACAGTGGAACCTCGGTTCATGACAATAATTCGTTCCAAAACTCTTGTCGTAAACCGAAGTAATTTCCCCCATAGGATTGTATGTAAATACATTTAATCCGTTCCAGACCGTATGAACTGTATGTAAATATATATTTTTTTTTAAAAGATTTTTAAGCACAAATATAGTTAATTACACCATAGAATGCACAGCATAATAGTAAACTAAATGTAAAAACATTGAATAACACTGAGAAAATCTTGAACAACAGAGAAAACTAACACTGCAAGAGTTCGCGCTATAGTGCTATGAACCGCTCGCTAAAAACAGTTTTTTTTTTTAAAGAGGTTTAAGCACAGGGAAAAAAAATGAACATTTGAAAAATCTGTAATTTAATAAACCACCAAGAAAAATAACATTAGAACAATGCACGCTACGAACCGATCGCTGGAAACAGAAGTGAAGTGGAGGTTAAAATCCAATAGAAAAAAGTCTTCATTAAATACAACAAGGTTAAAACAATGCTCAGATCAGTCTCTTTAAAAACAAGCCTGGTGCATACTTTAACTGCCTCCTCGGCCTTATGCATCCAGCCGCCTCTCTCCTGCGCGCGCGCGCGTGTGTGTCTGTCTCTCTCTGTCTCTGCACAGGGAATGCACAGGGAGAGACTGAACACGTGCAGAAATCATCGGCGCGCACAAACCAAAAGGGAAACTGGCTTGTTCGTATACCGAGTCTGTGGTCGTGAACAGATGCCAAAGTTTGGCGAATGTTTTGGTCGTAAACCGATTTGTACGTGTTCCGAGACGTTCGTGAACCGAGGTTCCACTGTACTTGTGCTGGGATGTTGGAGAAAAACCACCAGAGTACCCAAACTAAAACCCAGATTGTCACAAAAACAGGACATGTAGACTTCATACTGACAGCAATCAAGCACAGAACTAGGACCTAGGACACTGGATCCATGAAGTGACAGCAGCACTAGTTTCTATGCTATTGTGCTGCCATGGCAATAAGAATTGTTTTAAAAATAGCATTAGATAAAAGTCACAGAAAACATGATATCTGGAACCAGGAGGTCTGGACTCAATATAATGCAGGGTAACAGTTAAGTTTAGGTACTGCAAAACTGCATCTATCACTTATTATTATGTAATAAACTTAAACAAATACTTCTTTGGGTCTTCATAACACTTACAAATCATCAGTAAAGTGTTTATTCATTTCTGCATGGTGATCGACTTATAAAATCTCATTTCGGAGTGTCTGAGATGGCTTAACTGAGACACATTTCTCTTGATATTACATACTTGGTATAAGACCATATTTACAATTCATTTTACCATCAGGTCAATATGCCACACTGCACAGACACGAATAACCTATCTACTGATATTTTATAAGTGTTATGAAGACCAAATGAAGCCCGTGTTAAGGTCTTGTTACATACGAGCAAATGAGTAATGAATGCATTTTTACAGTAGCTAAACTAAAATGTTACCTGATACAGAATTGTCAATCTTTATGTGGCAGTTTTCTACAAGCTCATGTTTCATGTGTTCACAAATGATAGACAGCTGAGCAAGCACACAATTTAAAATGTTCAATATACTTATCATTAAGAACATAACAGCAGTTTAAATATCACGGACTAGCCAGAGGGATTTGCAACAAGCACATTATCATGGCTGATAAAACCAAATAGTGCAAAATAAAGACTTTAAAACAACAGATGTGTAATTCAAATGTACTCATTGATGTTATGGTCAGGGAACTCCTCCATACATTTTCTTCTTTTTGGATTATTCACGTTAATAATGCTTTCTTCAATGACCAGCTACATTGAACTATTTAAAGGAAGATTTTTCTTTACTCACTATAAAAATAATTCTTCTGATCAGACGCTGATGCAAAACACTACTTGCTGCCATTCAAAAAAAAAGGGAGTTATACAACTGCAAAAGTCAAAAAAGTAAATGAATTGATGTCCGATAGGATCATGCATGGTTTCTCAGCATTAAATAGACCATAGTACAGGTGGGCATTTGTGATTTGCAGATCTGCCTAATTGCAAGTTTGTCATCAATAGTTAAATGAAAATTGTGTGGAAAACCTCATATGACGCTGTAGCAGCATTACTTACACAGACTGCAAATCCCAGCAACCCTGGGAGTACCGCATCATTGGGTACTTTCGGCAGTTGCCATGAGTGCTGCTGGTTGAAGGAATGGGTACACTAGTTTCAAAAGTGAGCCACAAGAAGCCGAGAGGATTGCAGTTGGTGGTGTCTTTTTGTTTCACCACTTTATTGCACAACTGGATTATAATTATACTCATTGGATTACAGTTTTCTCTGGATTTATGTTCTTGTCCTGTGCCTACTCATTTGTATGATTTCATCTGGGTTTGAAACCATCTTAATCTATGGAACGCTCCCAACTTCTACAAATCTTCACATACATATGCTTCATGATGGGACAAAATTTTACATCATTTTCAGAAGGCTGTTCACAGGGGATTTCATTTCATAACTGCACCATCATCATCATCATCTGCATCTATGAAATTGGACTGTGTTGTGAGTGTTTATTGCTTTCTGCTTAGTGTTGGATTTCTTATATATCAGAAATAATAATCATTTTTGCTATTTACTACTATAAATATACACACGCATTTATTATATAAAATAAAAATTTGAAAAAAAAAATGTACAGTTCACTAAAGAACTGCTGAACTATGCACTTTGTCTGGAGGACGCTATACATCTTTATCTCAGCAGCTGGTCTCACAATCGCGATTTGCTTGCACAGTGATCAATCTGTCTCACTTTTCTCATAACTTTTTGCATCTTATTTAGTGCAATAAACCTGGAAAATACAGTAACCATGGGACCAAAACATATTTGTGTATTATACACACATACATTCACATAACATAAAGGTTTAGAAAATGTACTAAAGCTAAATATTTCCCACTACTGACTCTGTGTGACCGTGAGCAAGTCTCATCTGCAGGTGCTCTAATGGAAAAGAAATATAGCCAACTCTATCTCTGAAATATTTTAAGTTGCTTTGGATAAAGGTGTCAGAAAATATAATACTGAAATATTTTATAAAATAAATAATAATAAACAACAAATCATTTCAGTTCATGAATGTCTGTTAGTACATCAGCCTGCAAGTACATGGCCTAACCCTCTAACTTTACTAGTGTTTTGCTCAGGGTTTTCTCCACCAGATTTTGGGACCTGGTAGCGTAACTTAAAAGGAGTAAAGAATACATAATAGCGCCCAGACTCTGGAATGACCTACTGAAATTAATTAGATCAGCTGACTCCATGAATTCTTTTAAAAAAACAACTCAAAACTCATCAGTTCAGGAAGGCTTTTAGCTCTACTTGACTTTACTACCCTTCTCTCAGTTTACCTCTCTGTCAAGATGCTCATGTAACCTGTATGTGTGTGTGCTAGACCATCAATTATGTTGTCTGTTAGGCTTTTCTCTGAATTTACTGTCTTAATCTTCTTTATTTATTTATTTGGTTTGTACAATGCTATATACTGTATACCCTGCCATTCTTTCTTATATTCTGTAAGTGCCCTGAGCATGGGAAAGGCGCTATATAAATAAAATGTATTATTATTATGGTAAGCTTACTTGCATTTTCTGTTCTGTGCAATGGAGTACTGTATGGAGAAGCAAATGTTGGTCGGACAGGCAAGTAAGAATTTCATTGGACTCTGTTCACAAGACAATACTACCACTACCTACTACTATAATGACATGGGGAAAGCTCCAGGGACATTCCTATTTTCCCATATTGTAGAAACACCAGGGGTCTCATGTATAAACGGTGCGTATGCACAAAAATGTTACGTACGAACGTTTCCACACTCAAATCGTGATGTATAAAACCTAAACTTTGGCGTGAAGTCATGCACATTTCCATGGTAGCTCATACCCTGGTGTATGCAAGTTTTGCGCTTGGTTTTGCAGACTGGCGGCACCCAGCGTCAAAGCAGTGCTACTGTTCCAGTGTGGTTACCCTTTCTTTTTTTAGATCCACATCCCTGACGTGGCTTCATAAATACACTGAAATTAACTGCATATTGTTTATTAGTTTAATGCAT
>JANRMT010062854.1:1131570-1189341 GCA_026402145.1 Polypterus bichir lapradei | reverse complement strand
TTACTACCCTTCTCTCAGTTTACCTCTCTGTCAAGATGCTCATGTAACCTGTATGTGTGTGTGCTAGACCATCAATTATGTTGTCTGTTAGGCTTTTCTCTGAATTTACTGTCTTAATCTTCTTTATTTATTTATTTGGTTTGTACAATGCTATATACTGTATACCCTGCCATTCTTTCTTATATTCTGTAAGTGCCCTGAGCATGGGAAAGGCGCTATATAAATAAAATGTATTATTATTATGGTAAGCTTACTTGCATTTTCTGTTCTGTGCAATGGAGTACTGTATGGAGAAGCAAATGTTGGTCGGACAGGCAAGTAAGAATTTCATTGGACTCTGTTCACAAGACAATACTACCACTACCTACTACTATAATGACATGGGGAAAGCTCCAGGGACATTCCTATTTTCCCATATTGTAGAAACACCAGGGGTCTCATGTATAAACGGTGCGTATGCACAAAAATGTTACGTACGAACGTTTCCACACTCAAATCGTGATGTATAAAACCTAAACTTTGGCGTGAAGTCATGCACATTTCCATGGTAGCTCATACCCTGGTGTATGTAAGTTTTGCGCTTGGTTTTGCAGACTGGCGGCACCCAGCGTCAAAGCAGTGCTACTGTTCCAGTGTGGTTACCCTTTCTTTTTTTAGATCCACATCCCTGACGTGGCTTCATAAATACACTGAAATTAACTGCATATTGTTTATTAGTTTAATGCATCAGATTGTAATTAACCTGTAACAATATAATGGTCCACAGAATGGTCAAACTATTCGAAAAACCATAGCTGCTTTAGTGTTGTTACTCTCACTGTACCCTTTTCTTCTTCTTCTTTCAGTTGCTCCCGTTAGGGGTTGCCATAGCGGATCATCTTTTTCCATATTACTCTCACTGCACTACTCGGAGTATTAATATCAATGTATCTGAGTGGGGAATCACAGCTGTACAGCAGCTGATTGGAAAGATAATTATCGGGATACAGCATCTAGCACATGCTGCCTCAGCCATGCTGTCTATTGAATATGGCAAACACTTCAGAGCCTTTCCTCGCGGTTCAGAAACAGTTTCATCCCAAGAACTATAAACGCACTCAATCAGTCCATCAAATGCTCCCTGTAGAACTGTTTGTACTTATAAGTACAATTACCTAACTGTAAACTTGCGATACAGTTATAATATTGCACAACCTGACCCACTTTATAAAGCATGTATTTACATATGATGACGATATCATTTTTAAGATGAAATACAGCAAAATAAAACTTTAATTTAATTTAAATAATCTACATTGTTAATAAATAAACATGTGAGGACACAGTGTCGCAGCGCTAGCGAGGAGCTGGTGCTCCGTTCACAGATTATTCCTGCCTCGCGCTGTAAGCTTGCTGGGACTGGCGCGACACTGGATGAATAGAATAATTTAACATGTACTACAAAGATATTTCGATGTTCCTTAAAAGTTCTGAAGAATCAGCGTTACTTTACTACTTTAGTTACAATGGGATTTGAGAAACTAGTAAATTAAACGATTTCAAGATAAAGTTTATGATGTTCTACTTCAATGACAAAATAAACTATGTGATTAAAGTGGTAATTTAGAGATTAAAGTTGACATTTCGTGCGGTGTGGGATTTTTTTTTCTCTGTACCCTAATAAACTTTTGTAGACCACTCAGACAGTGGGCTACGACTTGCCTATTCACGGTGACTTTGATATCTGACAACTTCTTTTTTTATTTCGGGCACTGTGCGGCTTTATGAACTTGAGCTTTCGAGTTTCTCTGACACTCTATGTCACTCGATCAACTTCCTTTTGTTGTTTATACCACTGTTTAAACCAACAAATAGTACGGTTTTCCTTGCCTTTCCTTGTTCATACGCCATGTTAGAGTGTGAATTCTACGCATGGCGTTATGCATGAGGCCCCAGGCCAGTTGAGTAAGGCTTAGAAGGGTAGATAAATTACTACTTCAATGAAAAATGTAGTTAAAAATGGAAAAACATGCCAAACAACAAGTCAGAAAACATATGCATAGTTAAACATTGAGGCGTGTTCTGGGATTCAGTTAACTGTTTTCAAAGATGGAGAATTTTATCTACTTCAAGGACAGCAGCTTTGTTTATTTTTTTTGTAACATATTCAAAAGTAAAAGGGATATGAAAATGTAAATACATATATTAGCAAAGTACATTAACAACTTTTATTAAACCATTTTACAATATCATGGAGCCCAAATAGGTTTGTGTTGACTAGAAATGCTTTGCTATGCATTATTGATTGTACTCAAGTGATCTGTGCCTAATTGCAATGTATATTTCTTATATGTAAGTATTTTATAAGAAGTACTCTGATGAAATTTAAAGTCTATTTTGAAGTCCACCTGCACATACAACCACCTGAACTTATGTACAGTTTCTAGATAAATGCTCAGCTTTGGGTGTCACTTCAATAACTTGTATAGGAGATCTGTTTTGCAGTCAGGGCGGCTATTAGATGCACAGAAGATGAAAATATACAAATATATAAATATATATCCTTAATCATTGTAAATTTGACTAAATAATATTAACCAGTAATTGAGGTTTTACAGAATGTGTATCCAGTTTAAGACATGGTTTTGAAAATTTGTCAATGATTCTTAAATGAGAGTTGTTGAAAATATAAACATTTCTACAGCATGCTCTTTTGGAGAGATCTCAATGAAAAAGGAATTATCACAACAAAATTTTTTTTTTTAAGTATTTGCAAACTAAATTTTTATGAAATCGACCCACTTGCAGCAGAGTTGCTTCATGCAGACAGACAGACAGACAGACATGATGACAAAAATAGTTGCTCTTATATTTTATGCGCATGCACCTAAAAATGACAAAATCATAAGGACTATGCCTTTACTGGACCGCAGAACACACATATACAGATGAAATAGAAATTACTGAAGCACTTTGGAAAAGGTGTTGTAAATAAAATGTATTTTTATTATTGACAGTTTTCTAGTTCCTCAATCTACTGGCCTCCTCATGTTCCTCACCGGGCAGGCCTTATCTCTGCTTCTAATCCAACTCCAAACTGATCTGACTGAGTAGTGGAGATTCATCCAAGTTTATTTCCTGGAGCATTCCTAGTGCCCCACTAACCTCACAGGAAGCACTTCCAAGTCATCTCTCTTTATCAGTGGCCCATGCAAAGACTATGCTACCCAGCAGTCTGAAGGAAGTTGCTACAAAATACCACCATCTAGTGAAAATTGTTAAATTCCAGCTGTAAATACATTGTAGACTGATGAGGCATCCTAGCCAGATATTAATTTTCTGTCTGGGACATATCCTCTTCTGCAAATCCTATGCACCATGACACTACACTGCAACTGTGGATGATGAAAAAATACAGTATGCTGTTTATAAACACAGTGGAACCTCGCGTCACGAACGTCTCGGACCACATACAAATCAGGTTACGACCAAAAAGTTTGCCAGACTTTTGCATCTGTTCACGACCATACACTCGGGTGACGAACAAGCCAGTTTCCCTTCCGGTTCATACGCGCCGGTGATTTACGTGCGTGTTCAGTCTCTCCCTGTAGAGTACATTGTTCTCAGTCAGACGTGCATCGCACAGAGGGACTTTGTGGTATAGCGGATCCACAGCTCACGTGAAGAGGCCAGTTTTAAATAAATAATCACTGCACTACAGCTGCCACGTCCTCTTCATAAATAGAAGCGAGGCGGCTAAAGGGAGGAAAAAGAAAAGAAAGATGGAGGTTGCGGAGTGAGGAAGTAAGCAGGAAGCAGTGTGGAAAGAACCGGTGTGAGTGAGCGAGCGCATGCTCGCAGGCAGGCAGCTGAAAAGTGAGCCCAAGCAGGGGTGTTTGACTGACACTCGGTGGGGCAGAAGGAAGCGCTCGCTCCAGCTGAGCGATCAAGTAGCTGGAGTGACCAGAAGAAGGACGGCTGGCCGCATAAGGCAGTTAAAGAATGCACTGGGCTTGATTTTAAAGAGACTGCTTCAAGCATTGTTTTCACCTCGTTGTATTTAATGAAGACTTTTTTCTATTGGATTTTAACCTCCACTTCACTTCTGTTTTTATGGGATTATTTATTTATTGAAGGATTTTGAAAGCACTGCACTTTATTTAATTTGGACTTCGCTTTTGATTGTTGTTTTGTTGATTTTAATAAAAGCACTTGACACTTTTTGCACTATCTGATTGCTCCATTGTAGTGCCTCACTGTTGTGCTCATCTGTAACATTACCGACGGTCACAGGTTTAAGGGCTCCCGGAAGCGAGATGGGAGCATGCATCACAGACTTTACCTCAAAACTGTAATCTCCTCTCCACCCAGTTCCTCCTCACTTCCTTCATGCCAGAACTCGACTCATGCAAGGTTAGTTTTCTTGTTTATGGTTAGTTTTTGTATAAATTACAGATTTTTCAAATGTTCTTTTTCCCCCCTGTGTTTAAAACTCATGAAAAAAAAGTGTTTACAGCGAGCCGTTTGTAAGGCTGTAGCGTGAACTCTTGTAATGTTAGTTTTCTCTGTTCAAGGTTTTCTCAGTGTTATTCAGTGTTTTTACATTTAGTTTACTATTACACTGTGCATTCGATGGTATAATTAATTTTTGTGCTTAAAAATCTTTAAAAAATATATATTTACATACAGTTTGTATGGTCCGGAACGGATTAATTGTATTTACATACAATCCTATGGAGGAAATTACTTCAGGTCATGACCAAGTCGGGTTTTCAGATTCATAGTGGTCTGGTTTTAATATCAGTCACTAATGTTAACCAGTACAAAACTGAGTTGCATCATAATTAAATTACCTGTTATTTATAATAATGTTACTAAATAAAAATCTTTATCTTGAAAGAAATTTCTTCAGAACACAATGTAGTACACAAGGAATGGAAAAAGTATTTTGGTCACTTGAAACTTACAACCACATTCATTGGAAATAATTTTAAGGGCCTACTGAAGTCTGTGGATAATTGTTGCTATTAAATTTATAATTGCAATAAATACTACCTAACCAAAGACCAGGGCTGAAACTCATGGTTTTGAAGGCTAGCTGTGTACTGGAGGAGATGTGCTGCAGTTTGAGAAATAGATACTTACATTTATTATGACTGCCAGTTTTCCTACTCCTCTCAGGATATTGTACCAAATACCTGGAAGAAGGAGGTAAAATATTTAACTTAGGACAGAAGAATAAGTCAAACAGATTTAAAGAGTCAGGGAAGCTGGTGACTTGAAGAAGTAAGCTAACAATAATTTAGATTTGAAAAGGAATCTTGTTCAATTATCCTGCTGTACCTTAAAACTCAGACAAAGAAGGTACTTATAAAATTACAATGCGATTAGAACATTGAAAGCTTAGCTGCTAATTGTTGCAGATACTACTGTATATTACAAAAGTAAAAGAAATATGGATGTTGGAAAGTATGAAGTATGAATGTTGATTGTTGGAAAATTTAATGTTCACTTGTGGTTGTCCGAGTCAGAAACAGGGCCCTAACTCTTCCATATGACCCAGGCCCTCATCTGCGTTTGTTACTATGAAAATATTATTATAGGGCAGTTGCATGGTGGCATTTAGTGGGATGCATAGTATACAAAAAAGTGCAGACCAGATGGTGGTGTTGATTGTGTATTTCCATAGTAGTCTCAGATTGAGCAGCACGTGGCAAGAATAGAAGTTTTACTGAACAATCAGCATGGATTCAGAAGAGGGGGGGGGTCATGTTTTACCAACATGCTGGAATTCTATGAGTAAGCAACTAAAAGGGTATAGCCAGAGTGGCGCATGTGAGATTATTTGTCTTGACTTTAAGAAGGCATTTTATAAGTTACCACATGAGAAGATGGGCACCAAACAAAAAGAATTGGGAGTACAGGATGTTGTTTGTAGAGGAGTCAGATTATTATAATAAGAGGAACCCTATCAGAATTAGCTGATGTTAACAGTAGTGTCTCACAGGGAATGGTGCTAGGGCTGTTGCTATTTTTAAAATGATTTGGATAGGAATATGTGTAACAAGCTGGTTAAGTTACCGAGATACCAAGACAGATTGGAAGATAATCAAGAATCTGTTGAATCATTAAAGAGGGACTTGGACAGCATACAGGCTTGGGCAGATTTATGGCTGATTAAGTTTAATGCAAGTAAATGTAAAGTATTATATATAGGAAGTAAAAATGTTAGGTTTGAATAAACAATTGGAGATCTGAAAATCAAGATATACTTTATGAGGAGGATTTAGGAGGCATAGTGGAGTCTAAAGTATCAACTGCTAGACAGAGTTCAGAAGCCATTAAGAAGGCAAACAGAATGTAGCACAATCTATATATGTATCTATTATATAAAAAAATCTTTGGTCGAGACATGATTATCTCGGAGAGACACTTTGACGTCATGTGAGACTAGACATTACAACCTTAGGAAGCAAGACCTGTGAGATGGTGACTTTTAGTCGTCACGCCCTACTTACAAAACAATTTAAAATAAGTTCACAGACATCTAACCTCGCAGTTGTTGGAATGCTTTTTGGCAGACACACTTCATGTGCTCCCAGCTCTTAAAAATGTTATACGTTCTAGATGGCACGTGAACGACTAGGCGAAGAAGAAAGAGCAGTGCGTCGAAAAGAGACACGAAATTGTTAGAGAGAAAAGAAGGATGCACAAGAGAACAATAATAATCTATGTGCAAATTCAGAAAATAAGGACAGTAATAATCAGCCCGGACGTCCCACGAGAGACACTAACGTCCTGCAAGACAGGGTTTTAAATGATCGACGCGCAGCACGACAAGCAGAACACACAGCTCAGCAGCAGAAGGACAGCAGCTGATCAGACCGAATCTCCTTAGCTTGCGTTCAGCCCCCCACCCCCTTCACAACGCGAGCATCAGAGACGCGAAGTGGCAGGCGCTTAGCGTGCCCCGGATTGAGGAGGGGTGGGGGGAGGGATAATAAGCGAGCGAAGTGAGGACAGCTGCTGTACAGGCTTTGAAATGATTGACGCACAGCGTGAGAAGCAGAACATGCAGCACGGCAGGAGGAGCAGTAAGCAAGCAGGTGATCTGTCCGCATCTCCAAAGCGTGCGTTCAGCCACCCCCTTCACAACGCGAGCAGCACAATGTGTGGAGTACGAGTCCAAGGAGGTGATGCTCAAGCTTTATAACACACTGCTGAGGCCTCATCTGGAGTACTGTGTGCAGTTTTGGTCTCCAGGCTACAAAATAACCATAGCAGTGCTAGACAAGGTCCAGAAAAGAGCAATGGGGCTGATTCCAAGGCTACAGGGGATGAATTATGAGGAAAGATTAAAGAGCTGCAAGCACGTCCTCCAACTTGCAAGGAAAACTTGGGGGCTGGTGGCAGGATTGGTACTCCAGCCACAGTAAAAAAAAAACCTCACACTGTTTGACTCCATTCGAACTAGTGTGGTGCTGAGGTGTCACCCGCTATACCCGGGTCCCAATTCAGCACATGCTCCCAACCTGTTTTCTGAGTCCAGACAATTCATATCAAAGTGACTCTGTGTTCTACTTGTATAGTCCCCCAAAAATTTAAAAAAGAAATATGTACTCTATACACTAGCCACTATTCACCTAAAGATAAAATGAAATAAACTATACAGATAAGCTTCTGTCCTTAATGGCCATTTAAAACATTACTGTAAGAACACGATCAACCATTGCCCAGACTTATTAATATGTGTAACTCCCACTTTATAAAAAAGTGACCAGACTGGCAGGGTGGAGGTTGAGTGACTCATACCGCCAAATCTTTATTTAATTATGTTAAAAATATTATTTGAATTTCAATAACATAATCTGATCATGATGAATTTGCTTAACTTACCAATATCTTTGGCCCGCACTGCTACAGGTCTTCTAAGCTCTCCTACAAACTTCTTGGCATCCAAGCGGATTTCAATTATGTTGTTAAGCAGTGCAAAGAGAGGCGCCAGTGGAAATGAAGCGACAAAGAGGGTCACAAAGCCAAACTGTATCACTGCAAAATAGACACAAACAGCGTGTCACAGCAACTAAAGGTGTGAAGAGCACAAGATGTCCAACATAGAAAACATTCAATTCTCATTTCATACAACAGGCTAAATGTTTTATTTTTTTTTTTTGGATTTTCACCACTTTAATATTTCCTGGATTTATTGTGTCAGTTGCAGTGTAACTGTACTAGGTGTGAATCAAGACCAGGCTACCTAGGGTGCGAAGAGGCCTTGGATTCCTCCTCAGTTTGCTTAGCTGGTTGACTGATGACCTGTTAATGGTGGCAACTAACGTCTCACCCTATCCTGATTAAAGACGAACAAATAAAAATTCTTTTAATATAAAGGGAAAAAATATACCCTCATGTAAACTTAATAAAAATAACTGCAATTGTTAAGCTACATTACATCAAAATGAGGGTCACTGTCATTATTGTAAATGTTATTCACTTCAAGCTTATAAAAAGGCAGTGAAAAAATATTAATGAGATTGAAAAGGATAAATGAGAGAGAAAAGGAGTGGGAGAATTAGCATTAAAGACAATGCTGATTTCTAGAATAATAAAGTAGGGCTAGCAAACCAAAAGTTCACAGTTAAGAATAGAGAAAGACCAGGAGGGCACTTGACAGACATCTTCAGCTATCTGAAGGATTAAAGGCACATAAACTCCTCAGGAATAATAAGGACAGGACAGGATAAAACTGAGTAAGAACATTAAGGTTGCAGAAATGGCAAAGTGTGTTCAATCAGCTGTTTAATTTCTGCATTGCTTTGGTTAGACAGATGCTGGGTGCCAACATGTGGTGTTCATTTAAGAAAATGTCCAGCCTGAAGTAAGTGCAGCCCATTATTCAGGATTGCCCATGGTGCTTTGCTGGAAACAGTCCAGGATATTTAACATCACAAGAATGCTGGAGAAGGAAACTGCCTGCGAGAAACATGTAGAGCTTTGCAAACTTTTAAACTACTGTTTCCATGCTGCTGTAAGCAAGGCAGTGATCCTTGACACACTCTTCACGAATCTCTCTTCTCTATGGCTCAAGACACGTTTCGCTTCCCGGGTCCTCCCTGCGTGGAGTTTGCATATTCTCCTCGTGTCTGCGTGGGTTTCCTCCCACAGTCCAAAGACATGCAGGTCCTAACACAGGGTCAAAGGGGTCTGCTGGAGCCAATCCCAGCCAGCACAGGACACAAGGCAGGAACAAATCCCCGGGCAGGGCGCCATCTCACTGCAATTGCACTCATGTAATGCTGGTAATATTACCAAGTATTCAAAAATGCATTTTAAATTGCAGTGAATGAATTCCAAATAAGGATATCAAAACAGAACATCTATTATATCAATTAAAGAACATTGAAACACATGTAAAGACGGAAACATTAAACATTATTTGCTGCCCTTGTTTCATTAGTGAAGATTCAGAACTAATATGTTTTTCATCCAGTGTCACCTTTTTAGATTACTGCTTTCATACTGTTTAAAAATACGTAACATTTGTTCCAGGTTACACAACACTCATTGTTAGTATTTGGGTTAACGTAATGTACACCAGGGTAAACCTGCTTAGCAGTTTAATCTATAGATTGCTGAAAAAATAACCTCATATGCCTATCGGCGTTCATCCCTCTTGCCAAGCCCTTTTTTTTCTTTTAAAGACTTTGGTGTCTTGCCAAACTAAATTCATATCACGTGCCTCATGGTTCTCTCTCAAAGCTCATCTCATTATCTACAGGTATGGCTTTTTCACTTTAAGCAGTAAGGACAGATTGAGGGTCAATACTAAAGTGAGAAATCCACAGCTGATCTATTTGGGGAACTCCTGAAGACAATGAATACAAAAAAGTGTGCATAATGGAACATCTCAGAATACATGGCAAAATTAAATTATACTGCAAACACACAAAGAGACAACATATGACGATAGCCATTATACGTATACCGCAACTTTAGTGACGTGTGTTCCCTTCATAATGCTGGTAACCATCTCAAATGTCTGCTGGACAGAAAGTCAACACTGTGTAGGAAGCTGATCGCGTCTGACTGTCCAGTGGCAACACACCAAAGAACGACTCTGTATCTTCCACTTATAATACTGATCTTGGATCCATCTTACTGAACAGACCATGAACAGACAAAAACAGATGTTACAATGTATGGTGCTGTCTGTCAGAAACAGAATACCAAAACTAAAAATGTCCCACAATGTCTGTGGCAGGCAGTGTTACACATCACAAGGCATGCTACATGAAATGGAATATCGAAGTGCAACATCAAAACACTCAGCAGTTCGTGTCCATATCTGAGATAGCCCAAGAGATAAATCATCTGTTTTTCTTCAGAAACTATTATTGAAAATGTAAAACAATTTGAAATGGACAGATTCTCTCACACTATTAGAGTCAACAGTGGACAGTAACAAATCTTTATTTCCCTTATTGAATTAAGTTAATTTTCCGTATCTGACCCTAGTCTTTTTTGACTGAAAATTACATTATGAATGGGTGTGTTATGCTGAATACATCTCAATACTGTATTCAGAAATACCACCTTGTGCAAGAGAAAGAATTGATTGATCATAGCCTGCTCTTGACAAGACTCAGGCCTGGGAATGCTGACAAAATCCACAGCTGACAATTTAATACCTATGATGACATATATTGTACATAACACACATTGTGTCAGAAACAGAGAGGAATAATTTTGAAAAGTACCTGGTGGACCATTTATGGACCATGCACAAGGTTTTGACCTGTGCCAACCTGCAGAGCAGAATGCACAAAGACGACCTAATGGGCAATGATATGCCAGTTTAGTTTATTAGGTGCACCAGAACGCACTCCTTTTTAGCAGTTCAAGTTTAAGTAAACAAAGCAAATTGGAGCCTATTTGATTTGGCCGTTTGAAAACACACACATCATCCACATATTTTCTGGAGTTGTTTCTGTCCAGTTCTAGGGTGGGTGAAGCAGAAGCCTAACCTGGCAGTGCAGAGTATAAGGTAGGATGCTCGTTCATCACAAAGCACAGTCATGAGCACATCCCACGTAACCAGACAGAGTGCATATGCACACACCAATCAACCTAGCCTGAATATTTTTTGGGATACGGAAGGAGATATGCATCACCTACGGAAAAGGCTTGTGACAATTATTAATTTTTTTTACATCTTCTTGCTTCCTCCAATTTTGCACCAGTTTCTCAGAAACATCAAATTTTGTTGCAGCAGCGCAGTTACCAATTTCTTTTGCTAGTTCAACGAGTTTTAATTTAAAACCAGCTTCATATTTTCTTCTGATCAAACACTCCATCGTAGATAAGGGATGCTCTTACGATAAAGATAAATGAGGTTATGAGATACTAAAAACACAATACAGTGCAAACGTTGCTTCGGAATAGTTTGGGTATTACCGTGTGTCACGTAGGCACAATACATGAACAAAATAGCAGTGTGCTCCATGGTTACTCTCTCAGGTGGACATTAGCATGTCATAATCTCTTGGACCAATAGCGTGAGTTTTCCACATTCGACTTATACAACTGACATTATAAAATACCAGAAATTATACGGTAAAATCAAGCCCGACTTATCCGCAGGAGAAGTTAAACACGTGTATATATGGTAAGTAGGTTTGACAATGGATCAATATTATTTCCTTTGCTTTCACTTGATGGCTAACAGGACAAGGCCCAGTGCTACCATTACTAAATGCCATTTGACGATGTTGCTGAGGTTTACTTTAAAGATTATACCTGCAGTGCTCAATTTTTATCTATAGATGTGCTATTAATTGGTGACAAAAATATTGTGTATGTGCAAGTGTAAGAATTGCAGGAGGGAGTCTGATTTCACCTTCCATGCGAGGACAAATCTCAAAATAACCTCTTTATAAGGGACAATGGAAAACAAGAAAATAAAATATAAAAATCAAAACATTCCAGCAAGTCGTCAACCCTTGGGAAGACATTTAGACATTCATCACTCTAACGACACTTCACTTCTTCAAAATACTACGTGTTAACTTGGGATATCCAACACTCCTGCAGGTCTGGCTCTACAACCACTACAGCAAATAAAGAAAAATATGACATTTTGTAGTATGTTTAAAGTACACTAAGCCTTTAACTTAATTTACTGTATAATATAAACTAAACTGACAAAACTAAACTATACAAGAATTCTCAAAATCAACAATTTAATAAACACCTCCTTGCCACCTATCATAACTTACAAGGTTTTCCTCACAGATCCATGGGTCAGCACATATTGACGCATTGTTATGGCAGAGCACCCAACAGCCTTAAGCAAGTGACCAAATCCAGGCTGGCTCAGTTTAGCTGCTTCTTTATGTGACCCATATTTTTCCACAGCACAGTACAGTATTTTGCAATGCAGCTCCAGTTAGAAACTGTGACCAGACAGGGATACATCGAGTCTGAATGTCCTTGTCAGTATCTGCATGCTCTTTCTCACATTCTAAAATGCATGCATGTTAGGGTAGCTGACCCATAATAGACTCGTATCCTGCCTGGACAGGCACTAGAAAAATGGGTTCACAAAAATAGCGGTATGAAATAGCAGCATTTTTGTTACACAAAAAATAATGTAGTATGTGAATTTCCCCTTGGGATTAATAAAGTATCTATCTATCTAATGAGTAAACAGGACATCATTAGAAGGGCGTCTGTTTACACTTCTGAAAATTAACTAGTTTGAAAATTATCAAAATACACTGACCCATTTCCACAAAATTCCAAGTTATAGGTAGACTGCTTTTAATTGAGTGACAATCTATCACGGGAAGAACACAAATGGAGCCAAAAACATTCACACACCCTTCGCAGCTTCTTTGGATTGTGGAAGGGCCTATACGATGCACATAAGATGTGGCAGTCACCCTTTGACCTATGTGGCCTATCATCTCTAATCAGTCCAGGGCAGGATCACCATAACACATGAGCCACAGATCACTCTAATTTCGTCATTTTTAGCAAGTCATGTTTCACTTTCAATAAGAAATCAGCCACTGAGCCTAAAAGTCAAACTTTGACAGAAGTTCGGAGAAAACCTAGCCTAGCTGGTGACCCGATGTTTTCCTCTACAATTATTAGCAGAGCAAACACCTCTTTCGAGGTGAAGTAGGCATTTCAGCCAGAAGTGTTAATCAGACTGCATTAGCAAGGATTACTAATTAATGTGGACAGATCCTCTAAATGGCACATGCATCTTCTTGGCCAACACGAGGAAGAGATACAAGGTGTCTGCTTCTGGCAGTATGTGAACCCCTACCTGTGTATAAAAAAAATCGATTGTGAATCTGTTAAGACTCTGGCTTTTTTCATTTGGCACTGAAAGATGAAGAAAGCCAGAAAAAGATTAGCAGAATATTAAGAAGGGGATCAGGCCACAAATGCACTGAACTATAAACCTGAGCTAGAAACAAAAGGTGACCAATTAAGGACTTGCTGCTGCCCAATGAGATTTGCATATTAATAAACCACTAACCCACATGTACACAGAATATGAACTATTTGAAACAATTTCAAACAACAATCCCTGAACAAAATCTACTGAAAATCACATATTAATCAGATTACTAGGACAGCATTTTTTGACTTAAGAAATATAGCAAAAGATAGACCTCTTATAACATTGCAAGATACTGAGAAATTCACCTTACACCCCAAATCGTAACCTTAGATCTTCAAATGAGTGTCTGCTTAGAATTTCAAGAGCTAAACTTAAAAGACGTGGTGAGGCGGCCTTCTGCTGTTATGCACCTAAAATCTGGAATTGCCTGCCAATAGGAATTCACCAGGCTAAGACAGTGGAGCACTTTAAAACACTGCTAAAAACTCATTATCTTAACATGGCTTTCTTACAGCTTCATTTAGTTTAACCCTGATAATCTGTATATGCATTTAATTATCATTCATGGTGGCTCCACGATCTGTACTAACCCCTACTTTCTCTGCTGATCCCTTTATGATTTTCTGTGGTGGCGATCTGCACCACCACCACCTGATCAATGCACCCTGCAGTCCCTACATTGATGGATTGAAGGCCAGATGTCCACATGACCATCAACAGTAAGTTCTTCCATGTGAACCCTGAATACCATGAGGACTGATTGAGGTAATTTATGTTAGGTAGAATGCCTTGAGGGGGCTGGGTGGTCTCGCGGCCTCAGAACCCCTGCAGATTTTGTTTTTCTCTCCAGCCGTCTGGATGTTTTTTTTTTTTCTTCTGTCCTCTCTGGCCATCGGACCTTACTTTAATTCTATATTAATTAGTATTGTCTAATTTTGTTTTTAGATTTTTTCTTTGTTTCTTTCTTCATCATGTAAAGCACTTTGAGCTACACCATTTGTATGAAAATGTGCTATATAAATAAATGTTTTTGTTGAAGCTACATAACATATCACTAATCATTCTTCTTTCAAGCTCTTTGACACACAAAAGTAGGAAAATCACAATTTTTGCAAAAGCAGGCCTTAATGTTTTTGCTGTATTCATCATCACAGTTTCATATCAGTGTAGCAGGATTCTCAGTCTTACAACAGATAGCCTCATTTAATGCCAGACACCATGTCACCTTTAATATGCCACATAACTACTCTGTCATTCTAATAATTTGTGTTCAGGCAGCTTTCCTTTTTACTATCAGAAGATTAAGTGACGATTGTGTGTGTTAAATACAGCAATACCAAGTGGATTCAATTTCTGCAGGATGACTGTCATTGCATTGTGTTTTTGGATGAATCTTGGTTCAATTTACTGCACCATGATGGATGGATCTGTGTATAGGTGCATTATGGTGAAATGCCTCTTGAGACATTTATTTTTACACAGCCATATGGTCTCAGCAACAGGTGTTATGAGGGGTGCCATTGGGTCCCCACCTGAAACACACTGCTGGTACCATGACCAGCCAACAATACACTATGGATGTGATGGAGGCTGAGGTGAAACCCTATCTGCAGAGTTTCCCTGGTTCCATATTCATCAGAACAAGTTCAATCACATGTGGCAAGAAACATCCTATAGTTCCTGAATGACAACCATATGCCACTTCTTCCCCGACACGCACATTCTTAGGATTTCCCCCTATTGAGCATGTCTGGGACATGACCTGACGACAACGGTCATGACAGAGTCCACTAGAGGTTACCATGGATGAAATTTGAGCATTTACAGAGGCTGAATGGCATGCAATTCCACAAACACATCTTACAGTACGTCTCTTCCTATTCATGCCAGACCATATATATGCAAACCAAACACTGATTATTGCTGGTTTAGTATGCATAACTGAGCTTTATTTCTGATCATGTACACCATGTATAATATAATAATAGTAGTAATCATGTCTTTTCAATTGCTTTAATTTTAATGGCTGGCAGTTTATAAATTAACAAAGATGCCAATCTAAGCAAAACTTAGAACATCTAGTGAGTGCAGTTTTCATTTCTCCCAGGGATGGACGACTATTGACTCTAAACAAAATATTGGGGGAGTTTGTATGACTGGCAAGGCTGAAGACAGGCACAGTGGGATTTTGATGATGATAAATAATATTGTATTAAAATATTTCAATATTATATAGGTATATCCAAAGGCAGCTTGCATTACATGTGTTTAGCAAAAGAGCATAGAATTAACATGATATCTGAAAGATAAAAACTTTTAAACTATAGATATACTATAGTAAAATATTAGCAGTTACTGTCCCATTAATAGCACACCCAGCGCATTCCTCAAGAAGGCTACTGTATTTGTCAAAGTGATCCTTTGAGATTTATTATCTGACAGGCCATCTGTTAAGTATGCTACTGTAACTGTACTATTAGTAGAATGTTTAAATATGTCAGCTTTTTATGTCTTGACATAAGAGTTAAGTCAAAGAAGAATGCTTGATGAACTCTTTCAAACTGGAAAGTTGTTAAACTTCATGGGCTTTATAAACTTTAGATTAATAAGAACACTAACTAGGTGGAGTGAACAATGAAAAGCTGATATGATCCTTCAATTTTTCAAATTCCTAGACCATAAGTTCAATTGCAAATTATGAATCTACAGGCACAGCAGTCAGGACCTGGGTTCATATGATATTATCCTTATTTATCATGTCAAATCCCCAAAGACTCTTAACCCCTTGTTGCCTAAATTTATTTACAATTACATAAAAAAAGAAATTTGTGTTTTTGCTGTCAAGCAGATGCTAAATTAAGTGGAGATTGTTAATTTGAATATAGCACACAAGCAAACAATAAGCTGGTACGTATTTTTATTTTTTAAAATTAGCAGCCAAAATCCACGTGCACAGCCACGCCAACACTTTGCTTCCATTAGGCATATGTAGTTTCCATGATTAGTGCTTTCCATACAATCCTTGGTACGTAGCAAATGCACATCAACCGGCATTGGTGGGATACATATGCAACCTTGGCTACATTCAGGCCGGAAGCAGTTTAAAGCGATTTTGCAACAATCGCCTACAAGGGGTTAATTGGACTGACCCATGCTGTCAGTCACAGGAGGAGCATGTGGCTTCTATATAAAGGCTCCATATAAAGTTATTGGTTGGCATTATTTACCATGCTTTCAAGCAGCTTAACATTTTCAGAATTCTTATGTGTAACAGTAACTCCAACAACCAAAGCACAAAATCTCCAAACTCAGCTATAGGTCTAGATGGTGACCTGCTGACTTGTTGGCCAAGGTGTAGGCCAAGTACAGGACAAGTGTGCTGGCTTTGTTTCCACCACTGTCTCAATGAAGAATCTTTATTTAACCTCACTGTCCAGTGTTCATCAGTTTTCCCCACTACAGAATCAGGGATCTCTACTGAAAGCAATAGGACCAAGGTAAGAACCATCTGTGGATGCTCTATTCATGTCCACATTCACACATATGCTCTTGCTTAGTCTTAACTCTTATTTAGAGAGCCATGTGAGCAGTAAACACCATAGCTCTAAAAACATTGTGGATATAGTGAGAATACTACATGGACAATATCTAATTGGCAGTTAAACAAATATCGACAAGACAGATGTGCCCACCACTCTGCCACAGAGTAAGTGTACTTCAAATATTAAAATAGGTTTACAACTGAACAACACTTCTGGATTTGTTTAGTATCTGAGAATGATGTTCACTATATAAAACATCAAATAGTTCTCCTATTAAGGCAAAAAAAACCTTTATTTTTACTCTTTTTACATGCAATTAACTGTATCCCTTTTTTAATTAAAAGGTAAATATGGATCATCTAATAAACAAAAGCATGTCAGAATATGTTTGTCTAAATTTCAGGGAAACACAGGCAATCCATAAAATTTTACATTTCACCAATAAATATGATAAAAGTCAAGCTAAAATTCAAAACACCTCTGGTTATTATTCTCACTATAAGCCAATATCACATTAATAGTAGACTATGCAGAAGGGGAATACTCGGCATTGCATAAAAAATGAGAGATGAATAGATGACTGTTTCTGCTGGGGTGTGCATTGACCTCTTCAGTTTATTCATATGTTTGTACGATATTTCTAATGAAGGGCCAATGAAGGTTACAAGAATACCCAGCAACAGTTATTAATTGCACTGAGGCAGCAAACAAATCAAAATGTATGTGTTAAATCAATTTTAGAAGGCAAGTCTTTTTGCCTCATTTATATTTAGCAAACAAGAACTACATAAGCGGATAGGCTTCTTGCAGGCAATATCGAATGGTATAATTAAACATGATAAACAGATATTATACAGCGATAACAGTTAAATGAAGAAAAGTTTTTCTTGGGAAAAGGGTTGTATATATTATTTTTACAATATTGTTAGAAAACATCTTTTCACTTGTACATGCCAATCAACGGAACCCAAATCACCACACAGGACACAAAATTATTATTGTCTTTTTGAATAATGGCTGCAATAAGACGTGCATTGGTTAAAGCATGGGAACTTGTCTGTAAAGAACAGAATTAAACAACCACAGTAACACCAAACTCAAAAGCAAGACGCAGATGTCAATGACTAAGTTAGTCAGTTCGGATGACTTACTCATTTCCATGTACTCTGGAGTAAGGCCTACAAATGGCTCCAAATCATAGTCGGTCTCGTAACGCTGGAGTTTCTTTTCCCGTTCCTCCTCCTCCTGTGCCGACTGTCGCTTTGACTTGATGTACCTAATCAATTTCTTTAGTTTGCTGAAAACGATAATAGATGACCCACATTATTGTATTCGCCCGTACACTTTTGAACTATACCAACTTAATCCAGTTTTAAGGTTTGGCTCCTCATGATCTTTATTATGGCATATTCAATTTTAACAAACATTTATAAGGGTTTTACTAAAACAATTTACATGAAACTAAGTGTAGCCACTACTTGATTGTACAATGCCATATAAATCAAAACCAGGAGAGTGCAGAAGAAATGCTCACTTTGTAGTCGACTAAAGACAGTGTTAGCTTTACGTGCCACTCTAAAAGGTTCTATTTGCAGGTCCATAGTTACTGAATGAAAGTTTGTCCAAACTGTGGCACTGATTTAAGATGGCCGTTTCAGAGGGTTTCATGGTAAGCCTACTTACGGGATGCCGATCTCAAACAGGTTGTTTTGGATGAGCTGTTTTCCCAGCATGATGATACTGAGTTGAATACAGAGTTCCATAAGGCAACCACCAGGAGCACACTGTCAAAAAAACAGAAGGAAAAATTAAAATAGACAAGAGATAAGTCACAATTAGCTGACAGACTTGTCTGTTACCCACCCTAATACGGAACTGATTGATAGTGGCATAGGCAATTGACTTTGGACAAGAAGGTAAGTCTAAATCAGTGACTTAGCATACTTTTGGAATTTAGGCACAATATTCAGGCTTTCTACAGCACCAGAATAAAGGTGTCTGCCAAACAATACAGACCACTAGAGAACTTTTTGCCAAATGTCTGGGCTCACTTTACTATTCTGCACATTTCAGCAGTGGCTCCGATTAATCCTTCAAGAAAGAGAAAAACGCCACAATACCATAAAATGAATCTCCTCCCTCTATATTTTAAACATGCTGCTTCGCACTCACAAATTGCCAAATTAATGCACTTGAGTATTCTGAATTAGCATGGAAGTATACAGTAGATGTTGTGAAGCAACTTTCAGTTCTAATATTTTCCATCCATTTTCCAACCCGCTGAATCCGAACACAGGGTCACGGGGGTCTGCTGGAGCCAATCCCAGCCAACACAGGGCACAAGGCAGGAACCAATCCCGGGCAAGGTGCCAACCCACCGCAGGACACACACAAACACACCCACACACCAAGCACACACTAGGGCCAATTTAGAATCGCCAATCCACCTAACCTGCATGTCTTTGGACTGTGGGGGGAAACCGGAGCGCCCGGAGGAAACCTACGCAGACACGGGGAGAACATGCCAACTCCACGCAGGGAGGACCCAGGAAGCGAACCCGGGTCTCCTATCTGCGAGGCAGCAGCGCTACCACTGCGCCACCGTGCCGCCCATTCTAATATTTTCTGTCACCAAATATACTAGACATTTACATTTAATAACTTCATTGTGATGATCAAAATACATTTTATATATTGTCCTATTATATGGGTTAAGAATTAATTCACTTTTCAATCCTTTACACTATGGAATACTCTGAATCTGAACTGAGAAGTGCAATAGCAAATTAGTGCCAAAAGAGTGCTATATACATTTAAGAGTAAAAATTCACCTCTTCCATTCGGAAGGACTTAAAGGCGTAGACGTACTTCCCTGGACGACCAACAAACCTGTTCAGGAGAGAATTAAAAAAAAGAAAAAAGAAAAAAGATAAACTTGAAGAACTTGTTAATGATTATGTTTTGCTGGTACATGCCTAAAGTGAGTAGATGAAATTTTACAAACTTGCTACTGAAAAACTTGGATGAGAGAATTACAGATTTAAAATGTATAAATGGGTGTGAAGTATGTACAGTACAAAACAATCCATTCTGCAAATCAATTAAGCAGTTATGCATTGAATGCACTCAAAACACCCACCTTCCTTTGAAGAAAGCCACGTAAATGATAGGTGTGAAGGCGTTCACAAACTTGAGAATAAATGCTTTGAATATCAGTCGCTCCTCAAAGCTTTTGTCTGTTTTTGGAACCTCTGTGGAATGCAAGTAAATACAAAAGCTTGAAAATGTTGATTTATATGCAGCCAACCTCATAATTAACTTTGTTAGTTTCTATACACCAAGTCATTAGTTATGATTCATAAAATTTTATGAGCTCCTGTAATTTTGACTACCAAGGCACTGCCTATGTTTCACACATTATCACACAACACACAGCACAAGAATGCTGTTTTTTCAGTAACTGAATTTCAACTTTGCTGATATTAATAACTGAATTACTTAAAAATTAAATATTTCATAGAGGCCTAGGTAGAGTGCAGTGAGGCCACTGCTTTCTTGCGAGGTTCACATGCTCTGCCAGTGTTCACATGGGACTATCAACCAGTTAATGGACATTTTGCTGGGTTGACTGCTAACTCTAAATTAATCTGGTATGACTGAGCATAACCTACAATAGAATTAGGTTTCAAAAATGGATAGATGGATTAATAATTTCAAAAACAGAGCACCTGACATCTTCCAGTTGTATAGAAAGCAAAAAAAAAAATCATATGCAGTAAAGTAGCCTTACATATTTGTGTAATATTTTGCTAATACGTCAGTATGAATAATTCAGATCTTTCCCTAATAAGCATATTCAACATTAAGCATAATTTATTCTGCAGAAATGTCAATAAAATGGTAGCTATCGTAATATACAACATTTGCAATCTGCATCATTTATTCATATCTACTCTCTATGTATAAAATCCTAAGCCTAAAAGTGCAGCAATTTTAAGTGATGTTTTTATTTCACAGTTTAAATTGGGCTTATTTCAAAACCTACATATACAGTATATATATATATATATGTTTGGTATCATTCTTTTCAGAATTTATCGAACTTTAATGTGATGTTGTTAGAACAATGCCCACGGTCCAATCACTTTTAATTCGGGTGAATGCTATTGTCAGAAAAAGTTCCTGCGCTCTCAGCTCCAAGACAAAGAGTAGAAGACAAAGTAGAATGTCCTAAAGAGGTTCAAAAATGTTGGCGCGATACACATGCAGGGCAGAGATTATGAAAGTACTAAAATTTGAAAGTCTCAAAAAACTGACAGTAAAAACTGCATTAGCGCTAACAAACAGAAATTATTACTCGGTAAAATAACGGAACAGTAAATAAGAGATTGAATATATGGACATAGGTGATATGACAGAAGTATGTAGATATTGTTTGGCTTTAAACTAAGTCGGAGATTTGTAGATCGTCTAATTCGTGTTGCCATCAGGGAAAAGAAGTGTTTCTTCCCAATGAAGAGGCGTATCTGCGAGAATAAAAAGATTTGTCATGAAATCCACAAACACGAGCGGCAGAGACGTGAAGTGGCTGTGTGAAGCACAGGCCGGCGGGGTGTTGGCGAGCAAAGCCTCCTAGTTACACCAAAAAAAATCCTAAACACACAACTATTGATATGCGCCACTCTTAGAACAATGCAAATGTTTTAGTGTTGACTAGCCAAATTTTACCTCCTCTTAACAACTACATCATTAATCCATTCTGACATGTCACGTGTTACCAGTTTCCTTAAAGCTGGTAGCGTCTCACAGCATATGTAGTTAAGTTTTACACTAATGTTTAAAAACCCCATTATGACCCAAAGCACAGGTAAGTTTGAAACTGGTCATTACTCATGGAAGTGAAGGGAAACTAATGAGCGGGGAAGGGTTTAGACAGAACAACTAAGCCACGGCAGATCTGCAATATTAGCAGAGATGTTTCTATATTCAATTCCCAAGACTGACTTCAGCAAAATTCAACTGCAATCCTATCTACAATACGTATATCCATCTCTAATGTGAAGTCATATTTCTTTCTTTTAGTACAACTAGGTTCCCCTAACAACCTCACAAAAGAGTAATACATGACTTTCAGGTAATAGAGACTGATCAAGCTTCGGATGTTGCAAATGCAGTTTGAGAACAGGGTCTTGATTGTGTATCTTCCTATTAATTTAGTTTGTGACCTTTTTTTCTAAACCGTTTTCTTCATCATCTTGTCCCACTTCTAAGTGGGGTCAATGTACCTGATTAACCTTCTAAAACCATGGTCTCCAACAGGCAAGCAAATCAGCTCAAACTATGCCAAGCCCACATAAATCGAGTTGGTTAGTGTCAGAAAGAGCATCTGGCTGTAAAACTTTAGCCACAACCTTAATAATGGAATAAATCAAACGTATTATATGTTGAGCTTGGGAGCATGCACTGATAGAACTCATTGGCACACCTAGCAGCCGGGCAACGGGTGAAACCACAGCACCACACTAGTCCGAATGGATTGGAACAGTGCGAGTTTTGTACTGCATCATACGCAAAATTCACACTTGAATAATTTAAGACTCTTTTGATCATGTCAATCGTAAACTATGAAAGTCATAATGACCTTACAAGTTTGTCTAGAGTGATGAGGCTACTGTTACATAATTTAAGACAAACCAACTGCAGTATACTTTACCCCTTTATTTCCGTCTTACGTCATTGTGTGAGTGCTTCTCAGGAAATTCCTTATTACCCAAGTTAGAATTTAGTCTTCCCAACATTTTAAAAAAAGACTGTCTGAAACCTATTTATTTTTTTGTTTAACAAAATGAGTTTCAGAGAAAAAAATCTGTTTTTTTTTTTAGGCTAAAATAAAAAGAACATTTGATTTAGTAACAAGCATAGGGATTCTAACTCGGCAGGCCCATGCTAATGTAGCTGAAAACCAGCCACAGTTTTTAAACTCTCCATAAAGACCACAATGAAATGAAACTTTTTTCCATCCATCCATTATCCAACCCGCTTTCATATTAGTATTTTCATCTTCCCTTTCATGGTCCCTTCCTAAGGTCAACACTAGAACACCACGGTTCTAAACTCAGTCTTGGAACAGTAAATGTAACAGTAGTAGCATTATCACATATACTACCACTACGGCTACTCCTACTAGCGATGTACCCTGGAGAGCTAAGCTTCCCTGGTCAGTGCTAAGGTGTAATGGCTGTCTCATACGTTTTATTCTACACCTGTCAAATTCATTCCACACCTAATTGGCTGAGCTAAACGGAATGTTCTCTAGCCATGGTGACTAATATTTCTGTCATATGCTGGCATGTGTATCTGTTGCACTGTAAAAGTTTGGTACGTTGATGACTGTTATAATCCATCCATCCATCTTCCTAATCTATTTATCCAGGACAGAGTTGCAGGACAGCTGGAGCTGGAGCACAAAAGAGGAACAATACACGGTTCATCAAATTTTTACAGAATTAAATGAGTCACAAGCCTTACACTCTGTAAAGAAAGTTTAATGGATATTCTATGCCTTTCAAATGTCAGAGGATGGGTGGATGGGACTTGGAAACACATTATTATTTAACCAGCATTGTAAGAGGCAATCTTAGAAAGTTAAGGTTAATATAAAAGTCCATAAGTGTCTGCTAACTTGAACAGAATATCAGTTTCTCATAGCTACTTAGGAATATGCTATAATCTTTCACCCCCTGCAATACAAGTTTCTTAGCTATAATTGTAAAAGCAGAGAGTTAATTAAGCCAGATTGGAAACAGTCTCACTTCTAGAAGCATGGACTGTTAAATTAGCTTACAAACATCAGAACATCAGCGTACAGTTTTTTGACAGTCTCCTGACCTTTCTACAACCTTTAAAGAGCATATGAACATTTGAATGTATGACTGTATGACCAAATATTGAGAGAAATGAAATAAGATAAGTAAGCCTTAAACTTTGCAATATCAATTTTTCTTTCATTTTGTGTGAATGGTTTGCTTTGATTATTATTAAAATGTTTAAAACGAAGATACTTGGATTGTGGACTTATTTGACCATGTCTCACACTATTGCCTGAATTGTTCTATGAAGTAAGCTAAAGCTGTAGAACCCTAGACATTTTGGGAAAACGCAGCTACAAGCACATTACAAACAGGTGGTAAATGCCAGATTAAAAGTGAAATAGATGAAACTACAGTTTTTCAATAGAGGTGAAAAGGGAAGAAAGCACAAAAAACATCTAACTGCATAATGTGCTGGTCCCCAGTATTACAAATTCCAACAAAATTAGTATAATTTTTGGTTGATGGGCAAAACAGCAAACTCAAAACTTAAATGGCCACAAATAATATCTGAAACTAAGAGGAAGTACACAGCTTGTTCATCCAACTACAACATTTCTTCACCAGGGCTTACCAGTCATACAAAGACAGTAGATGCATGTTAGGTGTGACACTGTATATGTTACTGATGTGCCGACATTACAGAAATGTGTATAGTTGTACACATTGGTGTAACTGACTTCAAAAGTCATGGGGAGGAAACACAAATCTGTTAACGTGTGACAGATACATTTCTTGACTTTTAGGGGAGGTGGTAAAGGGTTTTGTGTCAGAATTCAGAATGAAAAGTGTCTATTATTATCTATACCTTGATCACTCTGCTGCAAACATGGAAACCAAGCTAGAGGCAGCACAGGTAGGGCTGTAACCTTAGATGACGGCATAATGTGTTTATTTCCTCCTTTCTCCTCCATAACCCAGAAGTGGCTGACCTGGACGAGGATTCTAATCCTCACCTGGCTCTGCCCAGCATCGTATTCATAGAAAGGGTCATCAATTCTTCATGGAATGTCTGATGACCCTGTCAGGTGAAGAAACAGGATCACCAGGCAAATCAACACTATCATGCCATAGCTGATTCTGGCAGTAAACGAAAGCAATTGGCTATTCAAGATGTATCCAACCACATCGGTATTAGACAGTGCTAAATTTAGAAATCTGAACTCTAACCTTTTGCCTGTAATCATTTGCTTTAAATTAATTGGCTTCAATGCTTATCGCTTTGGTTACAGATACATTTTGGAAAGTAATTTGGACAAGTAAATGCCTTAAAGATGCTGGAAACATTATAAATAATTATCAACATTGATACGATATTCGAATGATCCCCTGCTTATTGCGGAAGTTACGTTCGAGACCCATCCGCGATATAGAAAGACGAAATAAATAAAAAAATGTTTTTATAGTTTAAGCCTTAAAATACTCCTCCCACATGCTTTAAACACATTTAACTTGTAATGGTGAGTGACATCCACGTAACGCTTTCCTTCCTGAAGCAAATCCAGGTGTTTTACCTTCTCCAGAATGGTCAAGGTCTTCCTCTGGCACTTAGGCTCACTACTACAAAAAGCTTGGGATGCTTGGGAGCCATCGTAGGGCTTAAAACAAAACTAAAAGTTCACAAAAAGTTTGCTCACAACAATTGGACCACAAGCAAGGTACACGATATGCAGAGAACTGAGATGAGTTGGGGACCCAAACTCGCTGTTCTTGCGAGATTACACCACGTTAGCAGCAGCCAATCAGAGCCCAAGAGAATGAAAATCCCACTCCGATTGGTTGAGACTCCTCTTTCAGCCAATAACGGGCTTTGTAAGAAATCATCTGGGACCTGTAATGTGATACTCTTTGTCTACCGTAGTGTACAATGTACGTATAAAATTAGATATGTTCCACAGAAAAATCTGTGATATAGCAGGAACGCGATAGCTGAACCGCAATATAGTGGGGGATCACTGAATGTCAAATGCATTGGGAAATGTTCTCTTTCTTATAAAGTAGGGTGGGCATGTTCCTGTTACCGTGATGCAAATTGCATCTGTTTTCTTATACTGTGGAGTCTTACACTGCAAAAATTTACATAGTCAATGTGAAACATTTATCACGAGAGATTATGCACATTTGAAATGCATCATGCTCAGTTACCATAAGAGCAAAACAGATTGTACCTGAAGTAAAATCAAATAATAATCACAGCAGAAGCCCATGAATCATTAACAATACACCTGTACTGACTTTAAATGTGATAACCTTTAATCCATCAATTTTGTGAACCAGTCTGTTTCATTACAAGAAAGATGAGAGCCAGAGGCTATGCTGGCTGAACCGAGTACACAGAAAGAGCCGATCTTCAATGGGACACCAGTAAATCATTTAAAATTCAGAACTCTTCACTATTTCAAAGTCTGCTCCTTTAGATATAAATTATTGCATGATGCTCAGATTCGGATAATGGATTAATCCATGCAATGCTTATAAAAGACAACATTTAATTACCAATCATTGTCAGCCATCTAGCAATTGAGCCGTAGACTTCATCAAGGATAAGGATGACCACCAGATTGATGATAACTGCTGTAGCTGTGACAGTGACCCTTACATTAGACCTAGTGGTAGGATTTGGGCTCATTGCAAGTGCTGCGGCTGTGGATATCCTGTAGAGTATTACTCCAAACACAATTGCAAAAGTAAGGCCAATCTGAAAAAGAAAATGAAACAAAGTTATGAGGAACGCTATCAAGGTTTAAAATTCAAATTGACTGGTGGTACAATAAAATCCTGTGACTGCAGAATACAGTAGATAGTGATACATTACAAAATCCTTATTTCATTCTTCCTTTCCAGGAAATCTTCACTTCCAATAAAAACATCAGCACATTTGAAATGCATCATGTGTGCCAGATGACAAACGCCCATTAGTTCTTGCTATCGTTAATAGTCAAAACACTTCTGTAAGCTGCACTTAACTTCACGGCCATATAAGAGGAACTTACTGCACTGTGTGCACGAACGTAAGTGGAAGGTTAGAAGAGGACAAATGATCTACATTAGCAGAAGATATCTTTTAATGTGGGGAACCAGTAAAATACCAGATGCAACCTGAAAACCTAATAAGCATTCTAAGGTTTGGTATATAGACATTCAAGTAGCCATGAAATTCTATAAAATGAATACCGGTCCAAAGGCTAAATACAACGTGCTTGTTTGAAATACAGCTGTTGGCACTGTTATGTTTAAACTACGTATTCTAGATGCGGCATGACAAGTGTAACACACAGTCAAGAATTCCTTCCCTTCACTTGTACTATGCTGAAGGTACTATATAACTCAACACGAGAGTCTTTTTAATTACTTTTGCTGTGAAAACCAGCCCGTTTTTCCTCACAAAGTATATTTTTTCACCGGCAACTCTTACTTCCATTGTGTAATTATATCAAAAGTATTTACCCCTGCTATGTAAAACTTTACATTCATTTATATTAAACCTCATTTGATTTTTTCCATGCCAACTTGTTGGGATTTTACAGACTACTTGCCAAACCACAAGGCTATCTGTCATCTTAATAATTACACTTACTTAAGTTATTTAGATAAATTTAAAACAGCAGCAGCATTGATTTTGTGGGGTTCGATTTAAGGGGTTAAAATAAAGTATCTGGCACCTCAACCCATTGCTGTTTAGGAGTACCATTTGAATCTTTAATTCCAGTCCCTCGCGGTTTGAGCCTTTCATGGGACACCTTAAGCAAAGCTTTCAGAACATTAAGAAATAATGCTGGATACTCTACCGTAATTAAATGATTCTGATGCTTAAAGTCCAGGAGACTAATGAAACTTGATTTTTCCTGTCTAAACCCAAAATGGCAGATGGTTCGCTACCACGGCCGTACTTGGACCTTCATCTTGTCTTTTATAAATGGTTCCATTACGTTGACATAACTACCCAACCTACAGTACATTTACCAAGGTAAGCAGAATAGTTCTTCTCTTATATGTAATGTTTTCTAGGTTTCAGCTTTAGAAAGCTTGCCAACATTAGATTCAATTTTGAAAAGATAATCTTTATTAATCCCAAGAGGAAAATTAAATGCATACAGCAGCAAAATCATAAAAAGCAAATGCACAGACTCACAGGACAAATAAAGTCAATCAATCAATAGATGTATATTGTACAGGAATCGTAAAATAAGCTTGGATGTTGTGAAGAAGCCCCAGCAAGCAGAAAAGAACCCAAGAGGTGCTTCTTAGCACACAGTGGTGGAGTGAGCCTGTGGCTAAATGTGCTCCAAGAGAGTACCCCTGGTGGGGATGGAGGGGAGTTCTCACGATGGCACACACTTTTGCCACCATCGTCTTTTCCACAGCTGTTTCCAGGGTTAGCCCTGTGATGATGAAGTTTATTCAGGCATTTTGTGTCACTTAAACACACGTTGCTTCCCCATAAACAATATGCTGGCTACTACACATCAGATTGCTGCACTCATCAAAGATGAGGGCTTCCTCAGAAAGTAAAGTATACTCTCACCCTTCTTTTACAGTGCAACTGTGTTGTCAGACCAGTCCACTATCCTGGTTATTGGATGTGACCCTCCAGGTACTTGTCTACAGCATTTCCATCTTCTCCCCTTGAATGGTTACTGGTCTCCAAGGCACTATGGCATGCTGGAAGTTCACTACAAATCTTTTGTCTTGCTAATGTTGAGTTGAAGGCGGCACAGTGGTAGCGCTGCTGCCTTGCAATTAGGAGACCCGGGTTCGCTTCCCAGGTCCTCCCTTTGTGGAGTTTGCATGTTCTCCCTGTGTCTGTGTGGGTTTCCACTGGGTACTCCGTGTGTGGGTGTGTGTGTGCCCTGCGGTGGGCTGGCGCCCTGTGTTGGCTGGGATTGGCTCCGGCAGACCCCCGTGACCCTGTAGTTAGGATATAGCGGATGGATGTTGAGTTGAAGGTGGTTATCTCTGTACCACAGGACAAAAGTCCCCCACAAGCCTCCTGTACTCCAACTCCATTCTTAATGGAGCCTACGACAGAGGAGTCCTCTGAGAATGTCTGTAGGTGGCAAGTGCTGGAAGTCTGATGATTAAGGGGTAAACATTTCCAAACAATGCACATAAAGGGTTTGTACACAGTATGTGAACACTACTGGATTAAAAAAAAATTCTCTTCTGCATACATATTTGATTTTTAACATTTTCATTTTTAGTATAAGTTGGTTTATTATAATGCCCTTTTTATGTCAGATTTCCTTAGCAAACTTCAGAAAAACATCACCTTTTCTGTATATTTTACAGTTTCTGTCCCACTAGTGACCGTCTACAAGTGAGTATGGGTGGAACGGTTGTCCAGTCTGTTTCTTTTTTGTGCCTGATGCTATATGGACAATCTCTTGCCTCCTTCCACATTATTTTGCTTAGAAAATTAATGAAACAATAAATTAAATCAATAGAAGCTTAGCGTACACTTTTATGTAGTGTAGATAGTTGTGTGTAGCGTCAGTGTTTTTGTTAAATACTATTTTAATTTTGTGTTTAATTATATTTATATGTGTGTATTATTTGGAAATAGTAAATGACAAGGGCACTACATAAAATGAAAAATAACTCAATAAGAAGATGACAATGTTAGAAATGATTTTTTCTTCAACTTCCAGATATTTCTTGTGTGCTACTGACTTACGAAATCGTAGACCTGAAGCATTCCAAGAGAGAGTCAGGACGCTATGACAAATCATGTCCTTTCATCCACCCACCCTGACAATGGCAGGATAATTTATTTTACTTCTAGTTACAGAAGACAGTGAATCACACTGTTCTATTTATGTAAAAACGCATTGCCAAAAGAAAAAGTCTGGCTGCACAGGCAAAGCACATGAGCTACAGCATAGTGCATGAAAGTGCCAGATCACAGGTGTTAATATGGAGGAGAAAAGGCACCCACACCTGGTTCCTGACGTTGGGGATTTTATTCTTTGCATGTTGCTGCAGAAGCACCAACTCACCTGGGAGAATCGATTCAGTGATAAGAAACTGGAAAGCTGAATGTCATGTTCTCAGACTCTACTGCATTCTGTAATGCATAGCTGGAAAGGACTCATCAACTGAGCTGCTGTGTTAGTTTTGTAAATACCACAAAAAAAATTTACCATAAACAGAATCATCACGATATTGGTTGTATATGCTGGTAATCTGTCTCTCCAGGTAAGCTTTTCTTTTTCTGTCTGGAAAAGGAAAAAAAATGAGAAAATAATGTTAGGAGCCATGACTTAATACCAAGGGTGTCGAACTCCAGTCCTGGAGGGCCGCAGTGGCTGCAGGTTTTCATTCTAACCATCTTCTTCATTAGTGACCAGTTTGTGCTGCTAATTAACTTCGTTTGCCTTTGTTTTAATTAACTTGACTCAGACCCCTAACCTCTTTCTTTTTCCTTAATGAGACACAAAACAAGCTGCCACATCACCAGCTAACCCCATTATCTGAACATAAAGAAAGGTGAGGGCCTCAGTAAGGTTGATCTCTCAGGTCACCAAAACATTTTAGGAGTTCTTAGAAAAAAAAAGAAAATCAACAGTTTTGGAAATGTCTGCTGTGGCAGAATGAGAGCAGCAACAAGCTGTGGAATTAAATAACGGCTTTAATTAACAGCAAGAATTGGCTTCTCATTAAAGAACTGGTTGGAGTTTGAAGCCCCAGTTTAGCTGGTCATCTTTTTTACCTGCATTTTTGTCACTCTTTAATTCAATATTGTTCTTTTATCAGTATGCTGCTGCTGCAGTATGTGAATATCCCTTGGGATTAGTAATGTATCTATCTATCTTTTTGCTTGTTTCACATCTCATTTCTGTTTGGCTGCCATTTAATGAAAAAAAGAATCAATTCAGAGCACTGAATCCTTAAAAACTGGGCTATTAAAATGAAGGGAAAACAAGTTAATTAGCAGTAAAAACTGGTCACTGATTAGGGAAAGGGTTAGAATGAAAACCTGCAGCCACTGTGGCCCTTTAGGCCTGGAATTCAACACCTGTGACTTAAACAAAGAAGTCTGTACAGATTATTCTAGAAAAGAAAAAAAAAAAAAAAACACACAAAAGGAAAAGGGTGAGGCAAAAAAAAAAAAACACACAAAATAAAAAATAAATACATAAATATAAAAGGAGGTATTAAAACTAGTCAGGTTACTTGGTCAAGAGTGCAATCTACATGTATTTTAGTCCTAAATATCGAAAGATAATTTGACAGGACCGTGTTATATATAACAACATGACAACAAAAAAGTTGGATTCCCAGAAACGTTAATGTGTGAAGCAGGAAAAGAAGAGAAAGGCAGCAGCTGAGGCACAACCAACAAATGGCTTCAACTCAAAGAGTCACAACAAGACAGGAGTTTCTGTGTGCGCTGTTTTCTAGTAATTGTTTTCAGCGGCCGCAGGTGTGTGCTTTGAAGCAGCAATGACAACGCACAGCGAGCAGACTCCCCGCTCGAACAGCGAGAGCAGCAAACAACCATTGGCTTATATGTTTATCACAACTTGTGCTTCCCTTGAGTAAAGGAATGAAATATTATTTCTTCATAACTGTTTACCAGCCACCTACATCCAAAATTAAGTTGATTTAATTCAGGCCAATTTCAAATTTCATATAATATATTAAATCTGGTAGGCTTCCAAAACATTACCAATTATAATCTATGAACGTACAACAAAAAACAGTTAAAACGCATACAGGTATATTTAAAAATGTAAGACATTTTGAATTTGAGACCATGAAATAATCTGTAAATTGAAAATGGCTAATTTGTTTCTTGTAAAAATACTATTTTATAATCAAAACAAACCAGACTCTTGATTTTGTTTATGTAGACTTAGTATTTCATTTTGCAGTTTAGAAACACCACCTTTAAAAAAAAGAAGTGGGAGTAAAGCACAAGAACAACCCAAAAAACACAAACAGAATTAAAACAAAAAATGTTCATTTACACACTGCGCTAAACTACCAACACACACAAGAAAAAAAACAAAACGTCATGCAGATGAAATGAAATGCACATATCCAAGCACCATGTATTTTCCTATTGAAATATAAAGGATAAAATATTTAAATATATAAAAAAAATTATAATAATGAAGGTGGAAATCGTGCACTAAACCTACAAATAAGAAGAAGTGGTGTGGGGGTGGAAAGAACGCAAAATAATAATAATAAAGTGGGATGAAAGTGCATCAAGTTTCAAAACAGGGTTTGTCAAGAAGTAAAGAGAGCAGAAATGTGATCTCCAACATTCACCTGTTGCCACATTGTCCCTACACAGTCACAACTGAAACAAAATTGAGGTTTTCTTCTGATGCTCAGCCCTAATAATATACAACTGATGACCTGAGGATTAATTTAGAAGGACAATTTCTGTCAAAAAGAAAAATGAAGTTTCCCTCAAGAGTACCTAACACTAATTTGATGATGTGCAGGAAAGTTAGACCCAACAGCAACACTAGAGCCTCATAGAAGCTGTGTGTATTAACAGCACAAAGCAGGGTTTTGACAAGAGGAAATCCTGGAGAAGGACTATGGCTACCATCTCTCGTTTCAACATATTTCTTAAATAAGAGTGTTGTTTCTGACCTAAACTCAAAATGATGGAATTTTTATACATAACTATTGTGGTACTGTTTCTTTATTTTCAAATTCAGAGAGTCTTTACAGAATGGACACTGATATTGCAAGAAGTCTCCATTCTGCTTCACACAAGCTTCTGTCTGACACTCGCTCTCAACAGACACTTGATGATAATCCAGCAGATAAGGAAAAAGGATGGAGAAGCAACTTTCCAAAACCATCTAAACTACTCTCAATCAAGTGATGCAAAGGAGTCACTTGAAGACATAATCTTTATTATGCATAAATTGGGACAAATTACATTTTCTGATATTTTCTCTCCTCCTGTACTGACTCAACAAAGCTTCAACCAGCTGCCATAATATTTTGCCTTTTAGTTTTATTTCTAGCACACACTGTATACATAAAAACAACAGCAATGGATACTTTGGAAAATGCGTCTGTTAAACAAGCTATAAATTATAAAAGTAAAAATATATAAATGCACAAATATTTGGGAATGTGTGACCTGGCAAAGCACATCAAAACAATCACCAAACTATCCTCAAACACAAAAGAATTACAAAAAAACCCATCTGACTCTGTTAAAGATAAGAGGCAGTCACAGTAAGACATATTGTGGTAGGTATGAAGAGGCCCAGTAGTGCTTCTTGACACGCGTCTGCAGAAAAATTTGTTGGCTAAAATTACTCAACGCTAGTGTGTCAGTGTGGTGATGTGCATAACGGTTCATAATGGCCATTCGTTTTATCCTCATACCTTTCTCTGCTACAAACTCCTGGGGGTCAAGAGTGTGTCCCCATAACAGAGCCTTCCTTCTTTATCAGCTTTTTGATTCCACAACCACATTACAGTACAGAAAATGACAGAGCTGCAGAACATGTAAAGGACAGTACCCATATCAAAGGAAGATCTCCAATTATTTTTTTTTAATAGTTCCTCTTTGTTACAAGTCCAGTCCAACCTGCCACAGATGTGGATGCCAAAGTATGAGATGCGTTCAATTAGAAACAGGAATTTTCATGCTCTGCTCTTAAAGAGTGCAAGGTAGACATGACTCATTGGACAAACACATGCATGTTTGAAGTCGTCCTTAGTAGTGCTAACTGCTCTTTCTCCCCTACCTGATAGTTGTAATCAATATAATAAAGCAGGAGGTACACAGTAATGTTGTGCAGCAGATTATTGTTAAAATTTTGACAAATGAAGGAGTCATTCCATCTCAGATTTATTCCAGACTTAAAAATCAGTTTGAGGAAGATAGATAGATAGATAGTGTCTCTCTCAGACTACAGTGTATGATTGGTACAAGTCATTCAGAGAGGGACTATCATGTCTTTGGTCCACTTAAGGAATTTTTAGGAGGGATGTAATTCAAGCCGAATGAGAAGATTATTGACGCTGTGCAAGAATGGGTCAACATGCAGTCAAAAGACTTCTACTCTTCTGGGATTAAGAAGCTTCCTGAGTGTTGGAACAAGTGGATTGCAGTGGCAGGAGACCACATAGAAAAATAGTGTGTAAGTCATTTCATTGTATTCAAAAAATAAAGTGCAGCTCCTAAATTCCTGTTTATATTTGAACACCCCTTTTTTGTATGGTGAAAGTCATGAACCAGTTTCTTTACTTATGTAGAGTTCTATTTGCACCAAGAAATGATGCTCTCCATCTGACTCCTCACCTTTGACTCACCCCCCATATCAATACACCCCCATTAATGCAAAATTATTAGGGAATTTCAGCAAGTGACATGACCTGATGTTATATTTATAGTCCGAGGTGTAGAAGGTTAGCAGAAAGACAGACAGGACTGCTCCTTGTGGTGCTCCAGTGTTGCTCACATCTAAGAAACGCACACCTTCAGCCTCAAAAACTGCAGTTTGCTGGACATCTAGTCCATTATCCAGGACACCATAGGCTCATTCACCTGCATATCTCTGAGCTTAGCCCTTAGCAGGGATTACTGGATGGTACTGAAGGCACTAGAGAAATCAAAAAACTTAATTCTCACATTGATGCCAGCTTTTTTCCCCAGATGGGGAAAAGGCCTTGTGTAGCAGATAAATAATTTCATCTTCTACTCTAATCTTTGTCCTATAGGCAAACTGCAGTGGGTCCAAGTTTCTTTTCACAAAAGGGCGTATGGTCCAGGACCAGCCTTTTGAAGTTCTTCATACAAGACTTGAATTTCCCTTTGGGGATTAATAAAGTATCTATCTATCTATTATTCATCTTAACTATTAGTGTTTACTACTTTTTGACCTAACACCCTAGAATACCTGTGGTCATGGTTTTCTCTACCCAAGATCTTCTGACAGCACCGTTTTTCATTATTTATAAAGCATCATTATAGAAGCCTCAGCATACACTTGCGGGGCACTTATTCTTTCATATTCCAGTTCTACACATGGGGCTTTGTCTAATCTAAGGCTGAATACACGGTTTCTAAACTAATACTCCTACTTTGCATGTTCACCGTGATGTCCATAGTCATGGACTACTGTATATTGCAGCTTACACTCACTCACTTCAATCTGGCTGCCAAGCATTTAACAAACTTTATTCAGATTTTTCAAAATTCTTTTTCTATTTGTCCGGCAATGTAAATTTGGATACCTTCACATTTCATTATTATTATAATTTCTTGGTTTGCCCAGACATCCTGTTACATGGAAATACATTTCAGCAATTTTAAGCTGACCTGGTTTGTGACTAGAGTCAGTTTCGGTAGTGAGTGATTGGTCCACCACCTCAGGTAGATGGTTGGCCCACTGGAACATGAACCCAAGGTGCTCCTTTGGGCCGTGTCTGACCACCAGGCTCTTGCTGATGAGCTCAGAGCAGGGCTCCAGTTTCCCTTTTCCAGGAAAGGTTACTGGATCTTTGATTTGACTTTTTTTAAAAGGGGTAAATGAACTGCACTTTGTCTGATCTCTCATTTAGGACTAATTTAACTTGGTTGATCCTACCAGGAGCAATTGCCCTGGTCAATATAGATCATCACTGGGACACACAAACTCCTCCACTATGAAAAGGTGGCGATTCACGGAAGCCTCGGGAATGCATCTTTGCTTTTTGTGGATGATATAGTCCCATTGGCTTCATTGGGCTGTGACATGAACATACTAAGGTGGTTTGCAGCCGAGCACAAAGTGGGATGAGGATCAGCACCTTGCTGTGTGAGATCATGGTTCACAGCCAGAAAAAGGGTCAAGTTCCATCTCTGGATTGGGGAGGAGGTGCTTCTTTAAGTGGAGGAGCCTCCCCATTAATTCTGAAAACACTGGTTTAGCAAGTGGAACAATGTATTTTGCTTTGCTTTCTAAGTTACTTTGAAACAATTAAGAAATGTGCTATATAAATTAAGGATTATTTTTCTGTTAAAGCTGTCTGCCTGCTTACCTGACAACAGGCTCTCAGAGGCAGAAAGGGAACCAAATTATCAGGAGACAATAAAGGGAATTACAGAGACCAAAGAACCACCTGCACTGATGACTGGCGAGCACATTCAGATGACAACTCTGGCAAGTGGATGCCACCAGGGATAGTAGCATATGTTTGTATAGTATTTGCCTCATAAAGGTAATTTCCAAGAGACATCACTATGAGAGCAGAACAATTCAGGACTAGTAGCACATAAGTTTTACTGCTAGATGGCAGCAGATAGTAGTATTATCTATGTCTTAAGACTATTAGGCTTTAAATATAGGATAACAGGCGGCTCAAGAGGCAATTCATTAGATAATAAGACAAATTTGGAGAATGTTTCAAAGTAAGGAGTTGCCAGGGGCACAGTGTTGTGGCTAGAGCAACTTCAGTAGCAGCTTGTGACTCCAGGTTTATGCTAGCCGTTAGTGCCCGAGTGGGTTAAAACCAGATAGTGCCTTCTAGGACACGGAAGCCAAACATGAGATGCAAGATGGGGTAAAGTAGGTGAGCAACTAGAAAACGTTGAACAGAATGAGGAAAAGTGTTTTAATTGAAACTAGCTAATGTGTGTAAGTGGATAAGCAGCTGCACAAAGTTCGATAGAGGGGAACCAGCAAGAAAACCTACTGGGCAACCAAAGCATTATTTTGTTGTATTCATTTTACTCTCCATGCTCATTCAATTGTTGTGTGTGTTTTGTTATTGCACAGCATTATTTCTGACACTTTGTTGTCATATGGGCTTTCAGTGGAGGTCACTATGGTATCCGTGGGCATCTTGGATTACAACAGTTAATTTATTAAGACTTTTGCAAACAGTTCAATGGGATGCATCAGAATAATGAAGAAATAATAAAAACTATCAGATCCACAATATACAGAAAAAACACAAATCTTCAGAAAGCAACTCTAGCTAAAAACATTATCAGTCATTGTTAAAAACCAGTTGAAAGAATCAAGGGTTTGGTATACAAATATTCCTTTTTTAAAATTAAAGACTGATGCTTATTATTAATCTGATTGATTTGAAAGTAGGTGGCCAGCCAACTTCCACAGAATTGTGAAATATTAACAAAAAATATTTTGGATTGTGCTTACTGTGACAGCTCTCCTACCAAACAAAGAAAGATTGCTAGGCAGCAGTCTAATGCTAGCAGATGCTTTTATTGGAAGTTTTGAAAAGAAAGAATTGGTCTACAACATTACAAATCACTTCTTGTTATTTATGTATCACTTTGTGGAACAATATCCTTGCATCCATTTTAAAAACCTGATTACTGTAATCCATTTCTAGCCGGGAAAGGTCTGAGTCTGTCTTAGAATCGTAAGGTACAAGACGCTATGCAGGGCCTACTAGTCCATTATTAAGGTCCAGCAATGCCTACACAGAAACACGACACACTAACAGTGACTGGAATGGGGTTCAAATGCAAGGCCCTAGGACCATGTGTAATTTTAACTTTACTTGTATGCCATATTCTTAATAATAGTATTTTAATAATATCCTTTGTAACAAATTAAGTCACTTCATAGCATATTTTCCCTGCTCTTACACACACACAAGGACCATAGCATAGCTGTGTGAAACTATAATACCCATCGTCATCAGCCATGCCAAGAATATCACACAAGTACACATTCAAACAACATTTAGAACATTAGAACACTCTAAACGAGAACAGGCCATTCAGCCCAACAAAGCTCGCCAGTCCTATCCACTTATTTCTTCCAAAAAAACATCAAGTCAAGTTTTGAAAGTCTCTAATGTCTTACTGTCTACCACACTACTTGGTAGCTTATTCCAAGTGTCTATCGTTGTATGTGTAAAGAAAAACTTCCTAATGTTTGGGCGAAATTTACCCTTAACAAGTTTTCAACTGTGTCCCCGTGTTCTTTATGAACTCATTTTAAAATACAAGTCTCGATCCACTGTACTAATTCCCTTCATAATTTTAAACACTTCAATCAGGTCACCTCTTAATCTTCTTTTGCTTAAACTGTAAAGGCTCAGCTCTTTTAATCTTTCCTCATAATTCAACCCCTGTAGTCCTGGAATCAGCCTAGTCGCTCTTCTCTGACCTTTTTCTAGTGCTGCTGTGTCCTTTTTGCAGTCTGGTGACCAAAACTACACCCAGTACTCCAGATGAGGCCTCACCAGTGCATTATAAAGGCTGAGCATAACCTCCTGTGACTTGTACTCCAGTCATCGTGCTATATAACCTAACATTCTGTTAGCCTGTTAATGGCTTCTGAACACTGTCAGGAAGTCAATAGCTTAGAGTCCACTATGACTCCTAAATTCTTCGCATAAGGTGTACTCTTGATTTTCTAACCGCCCATTGTGTATTCAAACCTAACATTTTTACTTCCTATGTGTACAACTTTACATTTACTGACATTAAATTTCATCTGTCGCAAATCTGCCCAAGCCTGTATGCCGTCCAAGTCCTTCTGTAATGATATAACGGATTCCCAATTATCTGCTAATCCACCTATCTTGGCATCATCTGCAAACTTAACCAGCTTGTTACTTATATTCCTATCTAAATCATTTAGGGACGAGTGTTTGTCTACGTCAACTCCCTAGCAGACTTTACTGTTGAGGTGCATCAGCTGTAGGCAGACTGCATGTGGAAAAGTGTGTCATGGGATAAAACACATGATAACACTGCACTGCTCAAACAGATGTAGGTAAAGCAAACTGTGGCAAAGACTTGGAAGCAGTGGATGCTTTCAACGGTGAAGTGTATACCTTGTGATGGAGTCTTGTGGCACCACACACATAATTGACAAATCCTGCTTTTTTGGAGTTGTATTTACACAAACTCATTAATAAATTTCAAAACCAACACTCTTCTTTCTTCATATACACAACAGGTTTCATCATTTCATTGTCTCCGTTCTTGACAAACCAGGTTTTTGGAGTGAACAAATTTCACATTTTAAAAAAGTACCAGCTTGACCCCAGCCATGGCAGTTTGAACAGTTTGCTTCCATTTGTTTGTTCTCTCCTCGACTACCTCCGGCTGTTTCTGATGGCAAGCATAGGAGAATAAAAGCAAAACAGGACGCAAAACATGTTAAAATGCAGAAGTCTCAAAATTGTTTACACAGGAAAATGAAAAGGAATTTTAGACAGTGGATTACTGCCTCCAGTTTGGTGGGATTTCAAAGTAGAATGAAAGGTTCTGTTGGTCTTTAGACCATATAAGGAAATAGAAGAGTCATTTTTAGAGAGGAGTATAGTGGGTATGTTAATAATTTACAAATGGTGACTGGGCCCACTCGTCAGTCATTATGGGCAGTAGTGTCATTTTTCATAACATGGCACATAAAACACAGGTTAATTGCTTGAAGTAAAACAAGTAATTGACGGACATGAAGCATGGGGTGGAATGTAAAGAGCACAGCATACAGGATGGGCAAGTCAAGCCAAAAACTGCTGCCAAAGCACTAGGAGGGTCTCAATTAAAGAATAAACAGTTAAGAGATATATTATACTTTGAAGACATACTTTGTTGGTTTGGCTGCACACGCTGCTACACAAGAAAGCAGTTAAACACAAAATTTCTGATGTAAATCCTTCAACCAGAAGCACAGACGTCAATGATTTAGTGTGCACTGTCATGCTAACACTTGTAACAGTCCACAAATGTATCTTTGTATCAAGAGCATTCTAAAAAGGTACGGCACACTAAAAGCTTTGCTGTTAATAATAAAATTAGGGAAAAATGTTAATAAAAATATTTAGATTTCACAACTACACTAGTAAAATATGAACACAACTTCAATGTAAAGTTGTTATCTTCTCTAACAGCCATCAGCGAACCCACTTTCAAATCACCTACAAAGATTTACAAATGCGTAACAGTAAAGAACAGAACCATGCCACATTTCCATCTTTCCGGAGGTCAGTCTGTCTTACCTTTTTCACTTTGTGCTCTTTTCTCATGGATTTGTGCATCACTTTGGCTTCATACTCTGCTCTTGGGTGGGCCTAGGAAAAAGGCAACATTGGAGCAGTTAAACTTTTAATACTAAACATTCTGGTTAATGGCAGCCAAAAGGAATTGATGTAGAGGGATGACAAGCCTGCAGCAAAAAAAAAAAAAAAACTTACATTGAGTATGGAATAGCAGCAATGATAAGCATTTCCTATCCAAAATGTGCAGCGAACACTACACAGTGGAAATTGATAAGAACTGCATAACAGGCGAATATTAATCAAATCTTTGGCAAATGACTAAAATGCTGAATTAAATATCTGGAGCCATGCCCAGCCTGAAAAGAAAACCAATTGATTTACTGCAGAATTTAAACAGTCAGATGTTTTATCAGAATATAACCTAATGTTTTCAAAACCTCTTAATTTAATTCCTCCTGTTCCTGCAACACAGGTGTAAAAAGGTGGGAAAAAAATGAAATTATTTCCTCTTTAGGGAAATTTAGGATCCCTATAACAATACATTGGATTAAGTAGCTTGGAGGCATTTTGTAAATTATCAAATAAAATTATTTTGAAATAGGACCTCAATATATATCAATGGCCGCCTTTTTTCAAATTCTAATACGAGTTCAAGTGGCCCCAAACACGCTTGGCCTCCTGTTTGGGTTATGCTTTTTACCTCGTATATCTTCCTGAACTATAATTTTCCCTGACTTTTGTCAAGGTTATCATGAATCCTTTCTTCTCTTCACCAGTACTAGATGAATAACCACTGGTTTTGATGAACATCCTTCACTAGATGGTACTAGCTTGCTTTCCTCAGTTGAACGAATCAAATTTCCAACCGTTTTAAGGAAAGGAAGGATAAGATAAAAAAAACACTTATTATAAAGAATAACAACTCACATTTTTAAGTATATGGTGATGCAATATCAGTAATGTCCTTGAATTAGAACCCTTTGGCGTAATTGTGTATTAAACTGATTTATTATAATCCTTCCTGCCATTTTGGTATTTGTCACTGCCTACTCAGAGATAGGTTTCTTTTACTACTAGAAAATGCATAAACTGCACAATGGTATCAAACACTGTAATTTGGAATATTCATTACACTGCTAATTTGAAAACCAAAAATATACCATAAAAAAAGTATATAGAAAAATGTCTAACATTAAAGAAATAGGAGAGCGTTGCCAAAATTAACCTTTAGAAAAACAAGAACTCTCTTAGAACAGATCCTGGAGCTCTTGGTTCAGATTATCACAAATACTCTTACTTTAACTTGACTGTCTACTAACACAGCTCTGTTAACGAACTTATTTTGAAACATACATTTCACTACTCATATTTCAACATATCACCAAATCAATATCATGGTTTGTAAAATTACGAATAAATGGTCTCACATCGAGACCAATAATGGCAATGCTGTAACGATCAGGTTTATTTTGTTGTTTAAAAAAAAAAAATTGTAAACCTTTTCAAATTCTAGACATTTTTTTTTTGCTTGTGTCCTCCTCCCACCATAACCTATCGTCTATGGGAGAGGAGTGAAAGCTTTACATTCTGCAAAAATTTTGATCTCCGGTTTTTGATGGAACTCAACGTTTTAGGGCCCCCGATACTGAAAACATCAAGATTTCCATGATGGCTGTGTGTCTGTCCATGTCCGTGTGTCATAGTTTCTTGACGACAGTCTAGAGTTAAAACGGCGAGACGGAAAAATACCAAACTCGAAACTTAAGCCTGTTATGAGATGACAATGTGCCGATTAGTTCTTGAGCCAAATCGTGCAAGAAAAATAAGCACTCTGGAGGAAACCTCCAATGCTGTAATTCTGCAGTTAATTATGAATTCTTCTTGTTAATTGCTATCATAATGACCTGTTTTATTATCACAAAAATAAGCATCACAGTGGTAAATAATTACTAAAATGTTATAGAATAGTTTGGGTAACTTGGTTCCTAGGGCGTAATGCTGATGCTACGGATGCTCACGTCTGAATTTTTCATAATCATGTATTTATTTTTAATTCTGGTTGCTGCTAGCAGCGTTAAAATACTAAAAAGTCAAGTTAGGGTATTTATGAACACATTTTTGAGCAACAATCCTGACTGTGCCCATTTTTCCTCCAGCATAACCAGAGATTATTTTTTTTCTGTCCTCTCTGACCATCTGACCTTATCATCAGACTCAACTTTAGAGACTTAAATGCTGATTTCTATATACAAGGACTCTATTTCTTGTATGTTATTTATTGATTATCTAGTTTTTCTCTTTGCTTGTAGCTATTTCTTTGACATCTTGCAAGGCACTTTGAGCTACATCCTTTGTATGAAAAATGTGCTATAGAAATATCTGCCACCTAGTTTTTGCTCGTACTCATGGTCAGAACAAAAGTGAATGTTGCTTCAATTTAAGGCCCTAAATCCTTATTGGTGACTTTTGTTGAGTAGTCTCATCATCATCGATTATTATTATTAATGATTTTTTTTTTTTGGCATGGAGAACTCCATACAGGCAGTTTCCAGAATGAGAATCAATCCTAACAGAATGATTAATGTGAGCTATTTTATAGATTAATCTTGCCCAAGTTGCCTCGAAAGCTTGCATATTGTAATCTTTTTAGTTAGCCAATAAAAGGTGACATTTTTCTTGACTTCTAACTACTGATTAAACGATTAGTTTTTATATAATCAACAAAAATAAGAAAAAATGTACAGTCATTGAAACAAAAAACACATGAATGACAATGCCAGTTCTTCAAATGGATGTTAATAATGGAGAATTTAGGGACTTAAAACGGAAAGGATGAAGAAAGGCAAAATAATTTACCCTGTCACAGCACATATTTGTAGAAAGTAGTTTGAAATTTTCCAGTAGTCTTCCCATTAATAAGCACATGTTGTTCAAATTAAATTTAATAACATAGAAAAATGCTATTACAATAAATTTGAAATAATTTGTTCATTAGACTTCTATAAGAGTTGAGATAAAGTTGGTTATTACCCCAACCCAAAAAGTTATTTTTGACAACAGCCCTTTAAAAAAAAATAAAGCAAAGAAAGTTTAGCAAACACATTTCATTGTAAAATCAAAACGGTGAGAGGAGAATAGGAAATGGGTGACTCGAGTGAATTACAGGACAGAGGAAAGAAAAGTCCCAGAAGCAGATTCTTTTTTGATTCCCAGAGAATGAACTGAGACAGTGTCGATTTAAGAAATATGGAGAAAGTTGACAAGAAAAGATTACATGCCAAGAAAATCTCCACAGTGAATAATGGCCAAAACAAGAAAAATAGATATATTGATATCCAAACCTTGACTGCTTCCTTCACGAAACCATAGAGGGAGAGAAAAAAAAAGAAAAACAAAGTATCTCATTATTTTATTACCTGCACTTTTAGACCCCTCAAACTAGATCAAAACTTATTAAAAAAAGCAAATAATAAGCAAATAATGAGGTCACTCTAGTAATTCACGTCTATTAACTTTTTTGTACTAATGAATATATAACATGATATGGTGCGATTTTTTTTTAAAAATCTTTTATTAATTGTTAATTTGCAAGCTAGTATTTCCTGTAAACTACAACAGATTGAATGATGTGGGGGTTCAAATGAATCAACTCTCTTATAAGCAAGATAGGAAAAACCATGGCACTTAACTTTAAATTTATATTTGTATAGCACAATCCACCAAGTATAGTCTCGGAGTTATTTCACAGAGTTACAAATAAGACAACACTAAACATCTGCTGTACTTCCATAAACATATATAGGTATATCCCGATAGACGCAGAAGAAAAGCTTTTGTCAATGAACAACAGAGTAGTCTGGCTAAAGTTGCTACTGTTATTATATTCATACTGAGAAAAGGTAGAGTTGGAAATACAAGTATACTACAAAATCAGCAGCAGCAGTGACCACATCCATAAAATATGAATAGTTTAAGATATCTTTCTCACTAGCTTTTTTCTTGGCATCATTACTGGGGTTCTTTCTTCTGCAAGGAAAACTAAACTGGCTTTGTCTCTTTTTACGTGTTTTTTTTTCCCCCCCCAATTTTTCCATGCATCAATTTACTGTACTCGCTTACTTTAGTTTAAAACTTTCACTTCAAAAGCGTCACCAACATTATTTACTCCTCTCTTCCTGGTGAGGTTTATGGTAGCAGCATATTTATGCAACCCTAGCTGTACCAGTATCCTCAGGTTCCTCCTGGGGAAGTTCCCAATGGTCCCATGCCAATCAAGAGACATAATCCTTCATGTATTGTATGTCCCGAGTCATCTTTTGCTGGGTCATGCCCATCATACCTTGAATGGGAGCTCCAAGCACAAGCCCAAGCAACCTCAGCTATCTATGCTAGTAATGCTCCACGCCCTATCAAGTAGGGCAAGCCTAGTAACCCTGCACAGAATCCTTGTGTTCGATGCTTGTACTCATGATAACAGTTCAGTCATTATCCACAATATGTGACCTTAACGTGAGAAAGGCCGTTAAGTTAAAAAGTTTTGACGAAGGATTAAGTTCCTGCTTCACCATGTTACTGGTATAATATCCATAAAACTGTAGCCACTGCATGAATCTGTTGGTCAGTTTCAGAATTTTCACTACCCTTTCTCGGGTTACCTGCAAGTAACTGGACATTCATTTCCAGGAAAGAACCATGACATCAGATTTGAAGGTTCTAAATCTCATTCTAACCACCACCGTGTGTTGAAAATGTATGGCCAACTTTGGTACAAAACTAAAACCACATCTGGATGGCATACAGTAGTTGTTCATTAAGGGATGCATGAGTATACACAGCTGGCTGATTTACAGCTTTACATCTTTGAATTGTGAGAGATAATTGGAATAGAGAGACAATACACCCTTGGACATGGACGAACTGAGCAAACAACACAGCGAGCGACTAGAGTGGAAATGAAACAAATGTCCCTGGACCAGTTAGGTAGCAGGAGTATCTACTGCTCTACCATTCCACTCTTAGAATTTTATAAGAACATTAGCATTGCATAGATTTCACCTTATATTAAGGATGGGTTTTCAGCTGTCAGGATGTTCCCTTTATCTGCTTTGGACTGAAGATAGTAAACGAACTCGCCATCTAACAGATAACAACTCTCAATTTACTCTTCATCTCCAGGCAAAGGTTGTATTACCTTCTTAGACCACTTCAGAAATATTGTGTTAAACATTCCTCAAATTACTCAGGGGCATCAAAAACCTTCTACAAGTTTACCTATTCAGCGATGAGCTGATAAAACAATCAAGACCAGACATAGTATGTCAATGCCTGCATCATGTTAATGGAATTAAACTTTCCTTGGGAAGTATGTAAAGTTCCAATAACACTCTTTAAAAATTAAACGGCATTGTCTATCTGCCCATCCATTAGCAAACCTACTTTATCTATCTTAGCATCTCAGGGCCAGGGCCCACTAAATGATCTTGTTTCAAGTTCTGTTTTGTAAGGTCACCATTTATTTTCTATCCTAAATATTGAGGATAAAGTCCAAAAGATGCATCTTTCATTTTTTTTGAAAGCGTAGGTGCATAGGGCATGAAGGTCAGTAGCACTCGGCACGATACCAGCAGCATTGACTAGTCTGCTGTGGACACCAGACACAAACGAGGCATACTGTATATGTTTTGCCACAGCGATCCCGGACTGCACTTCTCATCTTAACAATACTCCTATCCTGCTAAAATAAAATGATTAATTTTACATTTTTTTAGGTTTGGTGTCATCTTTGCAAAACACCACCCTGCTGCATATTATGTTTGTTGTGTAATCGGTAGTAGTGGGTACACCCACACCACATCTATCTTATGGAAACACATACACACATAAAAAAACAGCTGCTTGTCGACTGGAAAAACTGGCTCTAGCTGGGCACACAGGCAGTTACAAGACAATTACCAACGGCAAGAGAATAAATGTAGTGTGAAACCTAGAAACACTTGCCCCTTAGACTTGTTGGCAAAATCATAAGTTTGTAGACAGAAATAAGACAGGGGTGGAACAGCAACAAAGTGACTGTCAAAACTTCAGAAAAATGGAAGCCGTGTACAGTATGAGTAACAACCTGCTGGGCATCAATGTTTGGGAAACTTATCCACTAAAAAAAAGTGCGATTTGTATCAATATAAAACTTTGCACGACATTGTGCAACAAATATTGCAACAAATATGTAGAATGCAGCAGGTCATTCATCACAACGCCCTCCACCCCAATATCTCTCCTCCTAAGATTTAGTTACAATATGAACATCAGTGGCTGTGGCCTGCAATAACAAAATACCGGAACACTAAACTAAAAAGACCTTTTGGGAGGACACTTCAGCTAAACACGTCTGGCCAGATGAAACTAAGATGGCACTGTTACTGTTCAAAGTTATCTTCTTGTATGAAACCAGTGGATAAAAAATTTTGACATTGTATTACAATGATGACTGACATTTCCATTAAGCAAACCTGCAGGCTAGCCACTTTGTAAAGATAATACATAAGGTGACACTGCAGATCCATTTATCTAAAGAGGAAAAGTCTGCAGCTCCACAAAATCACCTCATAATACTGCTTTTCATTTTTATTTACTGTCTGCATATTAGATGTGCTATGGTCTTTCACTTAAAGTTTCATAATCAGGGCTCTACCTTCAGGTGAAGGCCACATGTGTAAAGCCTTAAAACCATGTATGATGGAACTTGTGAGTAGCTTCTGGCAAGTGTATGAAGTAATCTCAAGAATATATGTAGTGTGTGTGTGTGTGTGTGTGTGTGTGTGTGTGTGTGTGTGTATGTATATATATATATATATATATATACTGTATATTCAAGCTTATTTCAGGATCTCCGATTTCTATATATACTGCATAAAAGATCATTATTTTATATATTTCCATTCATAACAATCTGTCAATTTAATCACATATCTAAAACAAGTTAATAAATTCATTTCCTTACCTCCTCCTCTTCAAAACCTGTCAGATCCCATTTATAATTGAGCCGCATTTGTCTTCTTTTCCAATGCTCCATGAACATTGCCGCTAAAATTAAAAAAAAAAAAAAAAAATTAATTATATATAAAAATTGAGAAAAGTACAGGTCTGGTTTAAGATAATACAATGGAGAGTGAAGATGAAGTAAAAACCCCAGAAGGTCTAAAATCTTTAAATTAACTCGGACTCTGAATGCCTTTATAGTGCCCTTCTACATTTAATCAGGGCATGAATAAACAAATGGTAAAACAAAAATCTACTTGATATGCTCAGTTTTGCACTAAAATAAGTTCTGGATAGCAGCAAAGAAAAAAAGAAGATGCCTTTGAAATGTATTCCAGAAAGTACCATACCATACAATTTTCCGAGCCCACTCAACCCTGAGCAGGGTCACAGGGCTCTGGAGCCTTTTCCTGCAAGCAGGGCACCATTCTATTGCAGGGTGAAGACACACATGCACACACCACCCACACACACAAATACACACAGACCAATTAATTAAAACAATGGATGGTATTTTGATTAAAAAATGCATTAATTACTATGGAAAACAGGAAAACTTCTGGATGACCGCAGACTTTTGACTTGTGCTATACAGTATATTGCCTTAAATTACAAATAGAGGAGTCGGAGCCGTCGTTTTTGTGTACCGGCTCCACAGCCTTGGTCAAGTGCAAGGTCAGCTGCCTCTTGTGGTAATATGAGACATTTGAATCCATGTTGCCCTCATACAGGGCATGCCATCACCTGGTGGTGTCCATTTATTTGCACTTGCAAATTAATTTTCCCTTGTCAGTGCGTGCTTCGGGTTCTTGTACAGTCCAGTTCTTGTCACTTACCACCTTTTCTAGCCCACAGTTCTGATCCCAACCAGGTCCTTTATAACATTATTCATACTCATTAGTGATGAAATGTATTCTGTATCTCAGCCCAGGATAAGGCAAACATTCAATTTCACACTAAGGAGGAAAACTGTTAACGGGCTGTTATACAAACATCTCTTTCGGGGTAACTGGGACAGAATACTCAGAATATGCATTTTTTAGTTTAAAAGGATAAAAAACAACCTGTTGTTTAAGAGGAGATTACCAAAAAAAAAAAAAAAACCACAATAAACTTCTTGCACAACTGCTCTCAGAGCTGATTCTTGCATATCATGGGATTTATTAAGATCTAATGAATGCAGGGAAGCCCTACTGGAACAAACACTCTTGGGGATATTGGCTGTTTACATGAGCTTGCATTTCCTTGACTTTTTTTCTTCTTAATCTTATTTCATAACATACAATGCTATTTTCCATAAGAAGGTGTCACTGTCAGTTTTGGAAAGAGGATAAGCTCACACACCTTTAAAGTGCATTAAAATCTACAATCGATGTAAGCAGTGTATACTTGTGAGCTTTAGGATTATTCCATTGAGGGCTTTTAAGGACTTGGGCCCTTAGGGCATCCTCTATCCATAGTAGAAACTCTGCCCATCATTACATAACTAAGGGCCTATGCATCACAGACACAATATTCAGTTGTGACAGGCACGTGTGCTGCACAGTTTTTATTTCACTTCACTTTGAACTGCCCGTCACCAGATCAGGTTTACGAGTCTTCATTTTAATGTACAGTGCTCATGTCCTTCGCTTGTTCATAGCTACTAGAAAACGGCAAATATGCAAAAAATGTATTTTTCTGCACAGTATTCATTAATATGGTTTACTCAATGTGCAGGATTCCATATAAAATTAACAAAAACCATAAATATTAAGATGCTATCTTAGGTTATGATCAAATGCTCTCTCTCTAAGCTGTCTTCAAATCTAATCTTTATTAGCTCTACTGTTGAGCTTTCACCTTCCATTTCCACGATACAGCAGTACCTGCCTGTGCTTCCAACCACAAGTACATTGGTTTATAACACATCTCTTTATAAAGTGAATACAATAAATTCCAAAGCTGTAATATAACGGTGTATGTACTTTGTCTTTTGCTTTACAATGAAAAAGCAGAAAGATTACTGGACTTTCTTGGAGTTGCACAATGAGTCTGAGGGGTGAACAGGGCCATCTTAACAGCATCACAGACCCCCAGGGCAAACTAGGGCATGAGGCCCCTGTTTTGATAGCAAAACAGAAACATATATAGGCATCAGAAATACTGTAGGCCTCTATGCTCCTGGGACCCCCGGCCATTTCCCCAGACGGCCCCCAAGAGTGGATTGAAGTAGCCTGTTAAAACTCAAGTGTCTTAGTCCATAGAATAGCAACTGGCAATCAAACGTTCATTATCTTGAGATGGAAAGCAAGGGTGGGCCGCGGCCCCTGACCGGATGCTAGTTCAAAGTCCAGTTCTGCCTCATACCTCTTCTAGCCGTAATAAGCTTTGGTTTGCAGTGACACTCAATGGGGTAGACACACAGTAGGTAAGAAAATCAGTTCATTCATCCATCCGTTTTGGAACAATTTTTTTTTTCTATTGCAAGTCTCTTTTAGTAAAGCGAGGTGTTTAAAATATATGAATGTTAGGTAAATATCTCAGATGCAGTGTAAATTGTTAAGTGGCCATGGTATAGGGCAAAAGGTAATGCGAATTTTAAAACTACTACCTCTGTACTTGAGAGTGAGCAGATCGCCTACTGTATATGCCTTCCCTCTGAAAAAACATCATAAAGTTCTGCTGAATAAACTCAGCAGTGGGAGATGATGCAAAAACAGCATCCTAATCTCTGTTTTGTACTGGAAACCTCCTTAGGGGACCAAAAGGCGTTCTGCCTAATCACACTTAAAACATGAATAGCAGAACTCCAATGCAGCCGCAAAAATTTTCAAACTCCACTTACTGTGTTCAAAGTATACGAATAATGGTTAACTTTTGTACCACTGCAGGAAAATGCCCTGATCATCATGGGTAGTCCTTTTACGAAGTAAAATTGCTTTTGCTTTGTCAGTTCTTCATGTTGTGGCAAATGTTCAAGAGTAATGTAGATTTGCTTAACATCTTCACACTTGGGAAAGCAAGGTGCACAGGGAGGTTAGCAAAGCTCTAAGGTGAACCTCTAGCCGAGTGAACTTTATGACCTAATGGGATATGCAGATCACGGATCGGTTTTGTATTGTGCGCTAGGTGCATAAAGAAGCAAGGAGGAGAGTTCACACCAGGTGCTTGTCTCTACTGTGAGAGTGCAGGCCAGACTGGATTTAAGACTACATGCATGTAATAAAATCAGGAAGAGAAGCGTTATCATTATAATTGTACATTACATCTGCTCGATTTACACTCAAGTTAAAAAATAAAAACCCTATTACTAGTGAGAAAGCTCCAAGTGGGTGTATTTACATTCTTCGTCAGATCAGTCAGTGCATAAAGAGAACTGGTGCCATCAGAACAATTGAAATCTAAAACTCCAGCCTTCATAAAAGCAGGTACATTTAGAAATTTACTGCTTGATATTATTTACATGAAATAAAGCCTTACCAGTTCTTGGCCCATTATAACACACTATTAAAAGCACTTACAACTTTGGCCAAAAACAACATTAGCTTCCTATAATTTGTCCACTCAGTGGCATTACCTGTCCAACATCTTTTTGTTAAACTGTGCAGAGTACACTTCTCACAATTAGGCTTTACATGAATAAAATTAAAGAAGTGTACTTGTCTATGTCCTCTTTTTCACAAACACTACACTATTCTAAAAGATTGCTTTTATATTGCTAAAGAAAACATTTGTCCTTTATTAAAGAAAATCCACTTGTGATGAATAATCATCATCAGGAATGCATTTTGCTACACTCAGAAAAATCTTTGCGCTGTACTCTTACCTCCTTTGACTAGACTCCAGTTTCTCACAATCAATTACTGCTTTACATGTCCCATCTACCCCCTAACTGTGAATTGGATTAAGCACAAATGAAAACTGAATATCTTATTTGTAAGCCTTAATTGCATCCAAATTTATCTCATGGTCCCTGTCAATGAATGTGTTAGAGAGATATCAATTATAAAGAGACACGGATCACATTTAGGGGTGCACCTCCCAGCATGCACGAGAGTGTCTATTATGGGATGTTAAAAAAGCGAAGAAGGTGCACGAGTGCCGCAAGAATCAGCAGTGTACCGAGTTAAGATAAGTGTGCGTTGATGACCAGAGGTGGGTTCATTTGCATTTTACTTGTATTTTATGTTTTTATATGTTAAGATGTAAAGTTGTTTACATGTACTGATTACGTTATTGATTTGGATTCTATACTGCCGGTGTTCTGACGATTTGTCCTACTTTGTCGAAGTATCCTACAGTAGTTTATTTAAATGGCAGATACGGTATATACACCATATATGTTACACCCATCCGTTTATTGTAAGTTGTAACATTAAACTTATAACGTTATACCATGTCATTATTTAACATGTTGTATTTAGAAGTCGTCTATCAAATTGATGGAAATGTTAACATTTCTCAATTTATTCTATATGCATCATGTAATAAATGCATTAATGTAGTAAGGCTAAGAAAAGCATACATATTACTGAAATACAGTAACACCTCAAACTTCAACACTAGGGTAGGACAGCTCGATGAACAGTTGGTAAGCTTCGAGAAAAGTTGCGTAATTTTGGTCTGCGCATGCGTAGTATCAGTGAATAGATCATTTTGATGGGTAGGATGTTTCGTTAGAACACCGGTAAGCTTGTGCTTAATTTCAGTAATACTGTCATCTAGTGGACTTTGGGTAATTTATCAATAAGTTTTATGTATTCTTTTTTATTGTAGACCACACATACAAATACACCTATACCTATTTGAATACAGGTGTATATCTTCAATAAATGAGTTCAATTTCAATCTAAGCTGCTGTGTGGAATTCTCTACATCATTTGCCAGTGTCCTGATCGACACTCCGGAGTGAACACTATAAGTCCTGAACATACGAAAGATAAAGTGGTCCTTTGCTACAGAATGTCAATGGGACTCGGTTACAAAGCCGATTCCAAGCAGCTGCTGAAGGAGCAGAAAGCAACTACAAATAATAAGGCAGCAATCCATACCATCACATCATACCACAGATAAAGAAAGCTTGCGAGACTTTTCTCACAAATGCATATTCTTTCATTATTTACACATACTCGCATATACTGTACCAAATTTGTAAGCTGTCACATGCCTACGTTTGAAATCTAAATAAAAACAGAGTCCCTCCACACATTTCCTAGAAATCCAGTGGACCTTTATGGTCTCACGTCTGTAAATCTCAAGTTACATTTACATAAGTCCGATTGCTATATCTAGGCAGTAGAACATCTGAAAATACTACCAAGCACGGAAGAGTTCAAAAGTAAATGTTAAAGGCTTCCAAGATGTCACTTGTAGCATGATTTCATATTAAAAATGAGTCAGGAATACATAATCATGCAAAATGAAGTCATTTCAACAACATTATTTTATATCACCGTCATAACAACATTGGTTTAAATCCATTATTACATAAACAAAATATGCTGTCGATTTCCCAAACATCAATATAGAACTCTGATCAGCAAGAGTTGAAAGGTATGCATATAAATGAATAAATTATGAGCTTTCAAAGCTTGTAGATTTTGATGAAAATAGGCGAGAGGCAGGCGGCTGCTTTGCTGCTCTGCTCCTGAGCACTGAATGCTAGCAGCTTCGCAAAATCCTCTCTACTGGTAGAGGTTGCTAATGGAGAAATGACAAAAACAAAAAAGATTTTTACTAAATCTGTGTAAACATTATTTTATGAATTGTGTGTAAATATTACAATTTCTTACTATTCAATTTTAAAAAAGACAGCAAGTTGAGTGTGACCACTCAGAGACAAAAGGACAACTTCAATGCGGCCCAGTCCTACTACTGTACTTTGAATATTTAAACTTTATCCAGAACACATGGAATTTTATTTTTTTTAAACCAGTGCTGTTTACCAATTAGCTTACAGTACACAGTAACACTGTCTCCTTGAGTAGCCTGTTCCAACTTTAGGTAAGCAAATATTATTATTATCTTTATATATAATACACTATCATGGCTGTTCATTTGTCTGTCCAGGATTTTAAATCACCCGTAGCTCGCCAAACCGTTTGACCGATTGACCTGAAATTTGGTACACATATACTATGTGACGTCTACTATCCACTTTCAGGGTGATGATTGACCTTCAAGGTTATTAATCTTTTTATTTTATTGTAGAATCAACTCTCGGCAGTGGCCAGCAGGGTGGTCATGTGGCGCATGTGTACGGGCGCCGTTCTCATTCCCTACCACCTTCGCCATCACTTCCCCAACCTCTTCATATCTTAAATCATTCTTGAGGCAGATTGAACACTTAAGTGCCAGCTTAAGTGAAAAAGTAAGGAAAACATACCAAGTAATTTCAACACAAACACTGACTTAATCAGTTTTAACACAAAAAGATGCCAATGAAAAGAGAAGATGCGGGCTGCTAGGGTGGAGAAGAGAAGAGCTGCTCGGGAAGCAGCAAGCGCATCAACCTCTGAGCAAACGAATGCAAAACATACAGAGAAAGAGTCTGAAAACTAGGAATGCTCAAGTCAAGTGTATTCACTGCATGTTATTGTGCAGTGCACTGTTACTGGTTGTTAATAAAAATGGTAAAATGTTCTAATACTGGCAATAAACCAATATGCACTCTTTCAGAAATTCAACACAATACAGTAAATGCTAAACTAAGAAACAACAGACTAGCAGAACAAAACAGGAATTCCGAATGGTTAAGCTTTCTGTGTACAAGACAAGTGTTTAAAAAAAATCTGCTGCAGCTGTTTATGTCCTGTATGCCGTAGGCAAATCCGAAGAGAGGCATTTTACACCTCTGGGTTACAGACCTTCAAGATGGTGAGGGATGGTGGTGGCATTCTCACTATTAACACTTCTTCTGCTAATTAAAAGATTTTGTTCTTACTGAGAAAGTGTTTCTCTGTAATCTGCTGAAGCCTTAAAACAATATTCATAAGAGATGAGTAGTATCAGGATATCTCTGAACCACAACACATGCAGGGTAAATCCCCTGTGGACAAACCAACGAATCTTACTTTTCTTTATAGAGCTACTAGTTTTAACAGTCATTTTGCAGAGCTTTGGAAATTTGCTTTAATGACAGGAAAGTGTGCCTGTTTTGGTAGGTACACAACTGGCATTTTAATGCTGCCTAGCTGGCATCTTCAAGACATCCTATGATTTGCTAATGCTAGAATTCTTTCCTCTGTCTTCCGTCCTGGATATGACGTTAATCTGCACGTAGGCCCTCCAACCTGCAGGGAAAAACTTGGGGGTTGGTGGCAGAATTGGCACTCCAGCCACCATAAAAAAATCTCACCCTGTTTCACTTCATCTGAACTAGTGTGGTGCTGAGGTGTCACGCGTTGCATGGCTGCACTCGGGTCTTAATCTGGGATCCTGAGTTGGTTTGTCTTGTGGTGGGTGCAGCAATGCGTTGTATCAGCGTGTGCTCCTAACCTCCCTCTCTTTTCACATTTTTACATTCTCTGCATACAGCCATTCTTCTTCTCACAATTAATATATACATTCATTCTTCAGCATGCTGGAGCATCTCCCAGCAGCACTTGCTATAAGCAGGAAAGCCATGTAGATATTGTGTGAATATGCAATGTCCACAACAATGAACTGGAGTTGAATTTGAATCCATGCAGTGGAATCTGTAAGGCAGCGTCAATAACCTCCGAGCTACCATGCCTCGTGTTTTCCAAGAATAATATACCAGTTGAAATATTTCAGTAACACTCTGCCCCACAAAACACCAATTTTTTTATAGAAAAATAAAAACTATTTAATATCAACTTTTCATTGATTTTTTTTTTTATTTGCTGATGTGCTTGTTCCAATACAGATCACACTGAGGCTAGAGCCAAGATGCAAGGCAGAAACACCAATCAAATGACGGGCACAGTGAGGCCATCAAACCAGCCAATTTATATAGTTAAGCCAACCTAACTTATATGGCACTGGAACAGTTCCATGTTAGACAATCACCAAGCTATTGCACCAAACCAATTAATCCAAAATGCAATTCCTCTGGGATGAATAAAAACACAGTACAGTACCCTTGAGCAAACCTGTGTGCATACATGGTGGGGGAATGTGCAAACTCCATGCCAACACTAGGCAGATCAGGATCTAAACTGGGGGCACTAGAGCTATTGGGCAAACCTGCCTGCATACCACACTAAATGGCTTAAGATGGTGAAATAATACAAGAATTAAAATAACAAATTAAACTTGACTGCGGTTCTATAATAAACATTATTCTTTTTGTTATCGAAAATTACCCATCACATCTTGGAATTTCAAACTTTTATTTTATTTTTAAGGTAGGAATGGACATTGGATTTCAAGCAAGACAAACTTAATGCACCGCTGGACATACATATTTGTGCTTGTACATTGAAAATCAAGAAGGGCTTCCAATCAACTGGATTTCACAAACTGTAAATGATCCAAACTGAATTCATAAGGGTAAATTCAGTCAGATGAGATGCCCCCACCAATGTATAGTACCTGTCAGTAGTCTGTCTTTAAATCAAGGTAGCAGCAGCAATAGCAGTGCTTGCCAATACCACACTTGGGGGCTGCGTCTAGATTGGCCAGCACCTTTAAATATTGGATTACATATTATTAATTAAATAATACAAAGTGCCCGTGTCCAGGTTGGCAATTTGAATCGTATGACCTGCAGGCAAACTTGCAACTCGAATTTCTGGGAGATGTTTTAATAGCCAAAAGGAGCCTCTGCTGCATGCCAGATAGCTACAGTGAAAGCAGTTTCCTCTTTAACCTTAAGAAACAAAGGTTGGTTATGGGATTGCCAACTTGACAGCTGGGAGCTCCTCTGGGATATGTAGTCTGACAATAAATGTAGCAATAAGCCAAACTAAAGATGGATTATTTGAAAATGACCATCTAGACATTTTCGAACATTATGCATTTTCTAAGGTCTGTTAAGCTTTTACTAATATTTACTTTATACTGTCTTTTTAAACCAGAGTCTTTATAATTAAAACATGTAACCTCATCTTTGCATTAGTATCTAATATCTGCAGAATGATGAGTGGCATAAGTGTTTCATCACTACTCAGTGGAGAATGCATTTCACTTTTTCACCAATGATTTTTTACTTAGTTATAATGTTAAAGAGCTCTTTAGTAATAAATATAGGATCATTCAAATGTAATGTAGAATGTCCAGGAGGGGATGCGTGGCCATCTGGCCAAGGTCAACAAAGCTCAATATTTTTGAAATACTGAAGACTGTAAGCCCTGGGGTTTATTTTCTCCAGGATTCAGTCTTCCTGGATTTTTTGTTTTCTTCTCCTCTGTTGCTATCTGTCCATAGCCATTGGAATAATAATAAACTAATATCTGTCACATCATCACTTGTAGAACAAATAGGTAATTGTTTAAGTAATTTAAGATTATTCTGTACTCTTTATTTACTTTATGTTTATTATTATTTCATAAGCATTCAGTATCTTACAGGTATGTATTGTGTACATGGACACAGACACAATGTATGCAGAAATATTTAGTTGAGGTATCCATTGTACCGCAAGTAGCTATAGTATTGAAAATCTGCATGCTGTAAAACAATTTAAAATCTTTTTTTAACATTATATTTAACAGTACTGTATAAAATTGCATTAACATATTTCAAAGTCTTTTTTTAATTGTTTACTAGCTGAGTGCAAGTGAAAAAAATAAAATGTAGTATATAAATTATTAAACAGTAAAATATTAACATGTTAGAAGTAAAGATACATTGAGCAGTACTGGAGTGCTTTTGGGTAAAGTACATTTTAAAGGCGCTATAACACAACAGGTAAGTAGCACTAACAGCAGCTTAAATGTATTTGGATCATCTCTCGGTAGCAGATCCCTTGTGAAAAGTGCTACACGGCTGCTGTGGTATAGAAATTACATTTTCTATGCGATCCTACAAATTTCTTCCTGACAACCTTGCACTATGTGCCTGTGATTTAAGAGAAAAATGATTCTGAGAAATGTGGACGCTGCCATTCCGTGCTTAACGGGCAGAAGGTCCAAACAATTCCCAAGTCCAAAACTTAACATGAAGAGGTCGGTACATCTTCTTAGATGTAAACCCTTCATCTTCTTAAAATAATTTATCACAAAAGCAACCTTGAATGTTGTGGGGTTTTTGGTGACCTAAACTCAACTTAAGGGGAGAGTAAGTAGTCGTGCAGCGCAATTTACAAAGAGAGTTTTGCTTCGATGGCGCCGATCACACTCATTCACAACGATTTCCACTCTCCCAGGAGCCGATGGGGCACTCGAAGTGTCACAAACAGTGCGAGAAGAGAGGATGCCGCCCGAAACTTCGAAACTCTCGACCTGGTGGAGCAGTCCGATATTCCACAACTCCGAGCGTCCACTTTGTTCTCATGACCCATCGCTGCTGAAGGCAGTGTCTTCTTCATATTGTTTACAGCTCGGCGCAGTTAAAAAGTAGAAAGACGCAAAGCTGTTTTCCTCATCTCTTATAATGTGGCAGTTTCTGCGACAGTCACGTGGATGAATAAATAAAACTTCTCTGTCAGAACGCGCCTGGCGGCAGACAGCTCAGCACTGGAGTCCAGAGAGGAGGGCTGGGAGAGGGCGACATGAGGCGCACTTCTATGGGATAGATCGGCGTGTTTGTGTTTACTTCTTTTTAATATCAGTAAAATAACTCTCTAACAAATAATAATTCATAAAGACGATATAAAAATGGCGTCCACAAACAAAGTGATTAGTTCCTGTATTATAATATGCTCTGTGGTCATACGTAATTTCCATTTTGCGTGGTCATACGTAATTTCCGTTTCAAACGCAAAAACAATTTTATGTATATGGATAATTATTGTTAATAATAAGAGCTCAGGGAATAAAAACGAAAGTAGTCACTTTAGTCTACCAGGCTGATTTGTTTATAATCTATA
>JANRMT010062854.1:1043263-1125448 GCA_026402145.1 Polypterus bichir lapradei | reverse complement strand
AAATATAATTATACTATATGTACATACATACATATATAAATATATACATATACACACATACATACGCACGCACACAGAGTACTCATGTGATATCAAGCTTATAATGAATTAATAAAATTAATGACTCTATATTGCGATGGACAATGCCCATGGGCTGACAGCCCTGTACAGGATGGGCACTGGTCTATTACCTGAACAGAACATTTCACGTTCTCTCCAGAAGCTTGTCAGGAGATGCCATCAATATGAAAAGTATGTTGGCATGGAGTAGGGACATTTACCAAGCCTGGTGGTCAGCACAATGGAAGGACAGGGGGAGACAATGGTACATGGCTATAGTCTCCCCCGATAAGCTAGATGGCAGCACCCCTTAGTTAGGATTTCCACGGTCCACATGCTGGAACCTGTTGTCAGAAGGGGCAACACTGTTGGGTTCTGTGAGAGCTGCTGGGGTTCATGAGCGTTACTTTTGGGGACTTCTGTTTGACCCTGAAGTGCTTCCAGCACTTTGCACCGGAGGTACTCCCAGGTCTGGCATGAAAGAAGCCACTTGACCTCATCCAGGCAAGTTGGAGTCGGGTGAAAGAAGGACAAATCTCACCGGGAGGTGTGGAAGGAGAGGGAACAGAGAGGGCAGTAGAATACTTGTCATTGAAATCCCTTTCTAAGGTACTTGTGATAATAAACCCCTGTATTTGAACCCGGGATTTGTGTCATGGCAGTTGTGACTGGGGTTTGGGGTGATGTTACACCCCATAGTGGACACAATATAAATAAACATTTACCACAATTGTATTCTTGATTTTAGAAAGAGGACAATAAAAAGTTGTACCTCTGTTAAGCAAAACTCAGGGTCTTTTAGGACCACAACCAAGTTCTCGTTGCAAAGTAAATAAACGCATTACATGTCATTTCGCTTTGTGGCTGATCTCATCCCTCTTAAGTGTTGCTTTCATTTAACTCTTGGTTTATATTACAAGGCTGCTTTGTCTGACAGCATGCAAGCAGACGTACTGTCATCACAACGAAAACAGACACCGGTTTAGCATTAGAGGAAATTTTACAAACTCATAATAGTAATCTGATCTGGGCTGTATTATTAAGACAAAAAGGCTGTATTCATTACACCTGAATGCTCACTTGGGTAACAGAACCGCACTTCATTTTGTCTACTGCTGGGAGCCATTGACAGAGTACACAGTACAATTTCTGCTACTGGAAAAATTGCTTGATAGATTATAAATGAACGTGTTGTAAAATGTGCACTGGCTGAGATGTCACAAGTCTATTTATATTAAAATGAATTAAAAAAAAAAAAAAAAAACAGATCAATTACATGAGAACACAGATTCATTTACTGAACTCAAATTTGAAACATTTTAATGAACCTACCATATTTTCTCAAATATTTATCCAATATAAAAATTATACAGAATATAAAACTGTCCTGGTCACGGTTAATAAGTGTTTCCATTATGTTCTAATTTACACAAAACATATACCGTATTTTGGGATACTGTAATTGTACCAGCAACCATCTCTAGTTGACTGGTGTCAAGTGACATACATTTTAGGAATCAATAAAGCGCACTGGTTATTGCTCCAGGTAGTAGGGTTCAGTTAGTGGCCAGGTCAGGGTCCATATGGAGTTTACATATTTCTGTTGTGTGCACAGGAGTTTTCCACAAGCACATACTAGCTTAGCTTGAAATTGTCAAAATGTTACTGCATGCAGGACTGGTATATTATTTAGGTTTTGTTTTTCTAATATGAAGCAGTTGTGCCAGGGTAGCCTGTGCAGTAGAGCAGTACACTAAGTTAGGAAAATAAATAGGCTGATAGATGAAAGGACGGATGCCTTCAGGTGTTTTGGGATGTTGCCCTTAACCTCTAGAACAGGTTTTCATTCTAACCATCTTCTTCATTAGTGACCCATTTTAGCTGCTAATGAACTTCTTTTTGCCTTAATTTGAATTAACTTGATTCAGGCCTCTTAGTTGTCTCTTTTTCCTTAATTAGCAGCCAAATAAAAATGTGACACAAAACGAGCCGACACGTGACCAGCTCACCTGTGCCCATCTCACAACATTTGATAATAAAGAAAGGTGAAGGTCTCATTAAGGTTGATCTCTCAGGTCACCAAAACTTCAACAGTTTTGGAAATGCCTGCTGTGGCAGAATGAGAGCAGGAACAAGCTGTGGAATTAAATAATGGGTTTAATTAATACCAAAAATTGGATTCTCATTAAGAGACTGGTTGGAGTGAAAATTGGTTGGAGTTTGAAATCCCAGCTTAGCTGCTCAACTGCTGGCTTGTTTCATGTCTCATTTCTGTTTGGCTGTCATTTAATGAAGAAAGGAATCAATTCAGAGGACTGAATCCTTAAAACAGGGCTATTAAAATGAAGTGAAAAGGAGTTAATTAGCAGTGAAAACTGGTCACTGATTAGGAAAAGGGTTAGAATGAAAACCTGCAGCCACTGCGGCCCTCCAGGCCTGGAGTTCGACACCCCTGCTCTAGAAGATCACATATTTCAGTGATATTCAATAAAATTCCATATTAACCCAACACTAACCTAAACCATTTCTGAGATTATAATAGTTTTATAATAAAAGCAGAGAGCTGCAGGTTTTGTTTGTTTTATTTTTATACCCATGTTTATACGTATAATTGGAAACCAAGCAAAATGACACATTGCCCTAAAGAAGGGGCCTTGGCTGCCTCAAAAGCTTGAATATTGTAATCTGTTGAGTTAGCCAATAAAAAGTGTCATTTTACTTGATTTCTCATTGCACCCATAATGGCTAACACAGTACAACACTCTAGTACTACGTTTATATAGATAATCTTGTATTCTTCAAACACAGTCTCATCTTCCAGACAATTAATGCAGATTCTATAGAACAGGAGAAAGTAATCTATTCCCAACAGCACTGTCTGCTTTAAGGCTATAAAATAGAACTGTCAGATAATATACTAAATTTGTCACACATCTATCTACATGGATATTTAGCATTTGATAAAATATCCATGCACTTCTAAAAGTGACAAAACCCTTTCCATTGCGTATGTCTAAAGCATGAACATTAATATTTAACTTTCGCTACCAGTATGATCAAGCTTAGAAACATATTATTGACACAAAAATCCTAAAGGTTTTATGACATTAACAGTATATCATTATAATTAACATTACAAAACTAAAAGTCTGAGATAAATAAAGCCACATTTATGGTGTACTGTAAAGCATTCCAGCACACGCAACCCCGTCAGTTACATAAATACCAATGTCAAATTCTGCTAAGTTGCCCCACTACCTGCATTATCAACACAGGATATTTCTGGACTTCCTCTGCAGCTAATATATGCTTTGCATGAAAGCTGGCTTACCCCACAATGCCATAAAGATGGAAAAGAAAACCGTTGCTGGGTTGTCAAAGAGGTGGCTAGCACGCGCTGTCGCACAAGCCGTGCTAAGTTTCCAGTAGCTGCAGGTTCTGTCACACAGAGGACACATTGTGATGTTGTTTCTTTCATCACACATCTCCATGCTGTACAGGGTAAAAGAAGACACAAACACAGAGATCACCATTTACATTCACCAAAGAGATTTTCCCTTTTAAGTGCAGTAGAGGTACAGGCTCCATAACAGGTAGGAACAGTAATACACTTCCAACATCTACTCACTGTATTTATGTATAGAAAGGCATTATATCAGAGATGGTAAAATAACTCAAATATGGTGAACTATTCCAAAATTTTATTTCATGACGTGCAAATTCCTTAGGAAGAGAAGTAAGATGAACAAAATATGAAACTGGATTTCAAGCAGGGTAACAAACCAATGGCGAAGAATACCAAGAGTCTGAGCTCATCAGTGGAGCCTCTCTGAGAGGAGTCCTTTGACTGTTATTTATTATTTAAATTAACGCCAAGGATTCTGATATACATAGTGAATTTTTGGAATTTGCAGATGACTCCAAAATACAGAGGAAAAAAAAATATAAATAAATAAAAACTTGATTAACATTTATTAATAGGCAAACATTCAAAAATGGAAGTTAAAAGTGCTACATGCGTTTCAAAAAAAAAGTACAAGATTGGAAACATTGACCTACAGGAAGCAAATGCTCCGTTGGCATTAAGGGTTCAGACCATGTGATTGATGGTCATGATTTATACTCATGGATTTTTTACAGTCAAGATATATTATTGTCAGACTATGATGTGCTAGTAAGGCAGCTATTTGGGTCCTGTATGCACCACACTAGAACAAAACAAACAAACCGTAGTACCAACCAAATATACCCGAGGTCTAAAGGGCATACTGACGGTCTCGATGAGGTAAACCTCTTGAGCATACAGGACTACTTGGGACCACAGCTGGGTGATGCAGAATCTTAAAGGTACCCTCAATAAAGCAGATCCATCAAAATTATTGGTGACAATTAAAGGGAAGAGTAATTATGACTGAATCAAGGAGGACATTCCTCAAACAAATGGTTATATGAATTTGAAACAAACTAACATTTTATGCATTTGAACTGGAAAACCTGATAACTTCTAAATTTTATTTGAAAGAGCTATTTGGGACAACCTAGTTGTTAGCTAACTGAACGAGCCTGAAGGACTGATTGCTTTTCTGTTGCTTCAAAAACTCAGGCATAACAGCCTTTCAAGAACAGAAGCAAGCACCCTGGGTGCCGAAAATCAACAAGATTAAAAATAAATGTTAATTTTTACACAGTTTTCTTATTCTCATGAGCGTAGACTGTACATCACTTTAACTTCATTTGTGAAATGTTAAAACTACAGTAGGTACAAAACAGAATCATCACATCTGTAGATACAAACTAAACGCCATGACTCCAAGTTCCAGCAAGACTTGCAGCTCCACCCACTTCTCCTTTTCTTTTTGAGACTGCTTTTTCCAGTTTCAGGATTAAGTGGAGATGAAGGCTCTGCTCTCTCAAGACTGGATGTGTTTACCATTGTGTCACTGGTAGTTCTGGATATATGCTTGGCCAGAGTTTTAATTGAAGAGGCTCAACACCAAACAATGTCAAAAAAGTTTACTGTTCATTAACAATAAAAAAGAGAATATAGTAAAAACTTCTAGCAACTATCAAAAAAGGGATTATCAAAAGTCAAGTCATTATTTCGTTAGTGCAAAATTACACATGTGCTTATCTCCATTAAAAAAATCTTGCAATTTGCCTCGATGCCCATGCTCTATGTTTTGGCAGGAAAGTCTAGTGAGAGTATACCAGAATTTTCTTTAATGTGGACAGACTTCACTAACGTAAATATAAACTTACCTAATTAACAACGTCAGTACCTTTTTTTATTAATGAGTTGCAAAACATGCAAATGTAAGCATCATTTTCATCCCAAAAACATCAGGTAGACACATGGTACCTGGTCGGTCTCGACTGGCATCAACTCATTGTAATGCCCTTTGACATTCTTATCATCTGATAAAATACAGCCATACCAGATTTAAACGCTATTGGCTATGAACTGCCCAAACTAAAACTACAACACCTTGGGTTTAGAATTGAGAGGCTTTGAGGTGAAAAAGAACAAGCCACAACAAAATGGAAGGAATATTCAGAGTACATACACTATACATCTAGTAGCTACACCAACTACTGTACAGCTAGGTGTTTGCTTTTCATTATCAGGAAAACTAAAGTGAAAACAAATTAAACAAACAAAATAATTTTCTACATTCATATCTGTTCTTTCCACACCAGGGTTCTGCTCTTCTTTGAAACAGAAGCATCATTCTGTTGGTGGCAGCAGCACACACATAGGCTTTATGGTGATAAACTTAGCATAGTCCTCCTCAGCTTTGGGTGAAAATCAATATGTGCTGCGATGTCTTATGAATGATGCCTTCCTGAAACGGATCTCTTTTAACCCCACCCTATCCCCTCAGTACCATAGGAGCCTAGGATACCCTTTCGATGGCATGTGCTGCAGAGCCACAACTAGTAAAAGCTTGAACCGGAAGTGGAAATGTAAGAATGGAATAAATAAGAAAAAAAATTAACAATCCACACACCACAACAGGAAACTCTTATTTTAAATAGGCCATGAATTTGAAACTATAGCTTGTCACACACATGCGCATGGGAGGCAGCTGTAGGGCCTGAATGAGAACAGGGGATGGTGGAGTGCACTAACTCTTCTTCTCGCTTCTCTGCAGACCAGTTACGGGAAATTCCACCTGGCCCCGATGATGTCACTTCCGGTTCCGGCCTCAATGATGCCATTTCAGGCCCCAAAGATGACGTCACTTCTGGTCCCAGACCCAATGAGGATATCACTTCCGGTCCTATTCTCTATGACATCACTTCCAGTTCCAGGCCCCTATGATGATGTCATTTCCTCAACTCCACTTTAAAGCTACCATCTTTGTGCAAGAGATTCAGTTATGTCTTGGACTCAAACCTGTACACATCGTATTTGCCTAAAACACAATTTGCAGTCAGGGAATAATATGCGGGTGGCTGCCCCAAACCTTTTTGATGTCTCCAGTCATTTCTTGTAACAAGCTAAGTTCAGGTTGAACACTGCAAGACCGATTGGTCCAGTCCCTCAGACAGAAAATGGTTTGCAAGTCCCAGCACAAGTGTAGTTTCACATATTACAAAAAGTAACATTTGCCCAGATAAGCAATTCCATTGAGCATATGATAGAAAACTAGAAAAAATGCTAAGATGACAAAACTGGGGGTTGTTATAAACATTTTAATAATAAATTAAATTACTAAGATCTCATCTGGTGAGGCTGTGCCTCACTGGCTCTTGATGCTAAAATGTAGCTGTAAATAATCAAAAAAAAAAAAAAACAAAAACCTGTGGCTAGTCTTTTAAAGATGAAAGAACAAAGAAATCTGTCAAATTCATTTAACTAACACTTGAAGAGTATAAATACTGTAGATGCTATTTAAGTGGATCATGCAACAGTTCTTTTAATCTACAAACCCTATCCTTCCTTTTTGCACAAAGCATCTGATATACTGTACATACCGCAGTGTCATCGTTCCCAATCACTATGTGTTAATAGTATACCAAAAGTAACCAAAGGGGTTCACTAGAATTCACGCAATACTAGATACTTTAAGAATATGTTACTTTCATTAAAATTTAAAGTAAAATACTTGTATCACTGTTGCAAAGGACGAGGCAATTCACAACCTTGCATACAAAAGTAGCCCTAGCAAATCCATTACAATATTGTGCCATACTAGTGACACTTGCTAGCTCCCCTTTAATAATTTTAGTTTTTAAAGTCAGTCTGTCATTCCTGTTAGGCTAATCAAATTCACCTTACAATAAATAAACCCCATGGCAGTCTCTAGCATGCACGCGCGCGCGCGCACACACACACGCACACACGCACGCACATCCCATCATTCACGACCTGCGGCCAGCACAAAGTGCCACAAGACGTTTCCCCATGTTCTCCACTAGATGAAAATTACAGTGTAAATTTATTGACTTCAGTGACAGGAAAGAATAATTACTGTACCTAGCACAAGAAAGGCAGCAGAGTCAGTTTACCAAGTCCTCACAAGGAGATGTTAATTGTACTCCTTAAAAAGTAATCTAGATAATGCCGCATGATACCAAAGTGCATTCATTGATCGCTTCCAGTGGAGCACATCACAACATGTCCCAATGATACTGTACTGTACACATGACAGGAGCAAGCACTGGATACGGGCAAGTTCTCTGTAGAGCAGAGCCTCACTCTAACATCAGGCATCTTTTAATTTACTCTGTCTATGTTAAGTACTTTGAGGAGGTTAGAATAGTGCTATATAAATGTAATTATTAAACTGTATATCTGTGAAAAGTGAAAGTAAAACATGGGTACCAAAAGAAAAATTTCCTATTAATGTGAGAAGAAAAATGTAAACTCTTAAAGTAAAGGCAGAGAATGAGCTAAAATTTAAATCTGGGGAGAAGCAAATGTCTAAGACAGCCCTGCTAGCAATAAAATAATTATGGTAATTAATTATCCAGTGCAAAACATGCACTTCCTAACTATGCAATTTCAACAATGGAGCACAGATTATGAGATTCTTCTTTTTCATTTTGTTGCAGTTTAGTTAATGCATTTTTAATGCACTTACACACTTTGGATTGAATAGCCATTGATAAGTATTTAATTAGATCAAAATTTATTTTTACAAAAATTTTAATTTACTCATTTTTTTGATTATCCATTACAATACTTTTCATTTAGCACATGATGGCTCTATACACAAAAATGTTACAAAAGGTGGGATTACAAATCCTAAATAATTGTTGATCCTAGACTAGGATACCGTTTATGTATCATTGATTTAAGAATAATACAAGGTGTTGTAGAAGGAGAAGCCATCTCTTCCTTGGAGAAAACAATGTAGCTCAGCACTGATGGATAACGACGAGGTAAGTTGTAATGAATTGAGGAGATAAAAAGTCTGAATCAGCATAAGCCGCCCTAATTCAAGGTCTTCATAAGAAATGTAATGATTTTCTTCATGAGGCAGAGACAGTGCAGTGGTAGCGCTGCTGCCTCGCAGTTAGGAGACCTGGATTTGCTTCCCGGGTCCTCCCTGCGTGGAGTTTGCATGTTCTCCCCGTGTCTGCGTGGGTTTCCTCCGGGTACTCCAGGTTCCTCCTACAGTCCAAAGACATGCAGGTTAGGTGCATTTGCGATCCTAAATTGTCCCTAGTGTGTGCTTGGGGTGTGTGTGTGTGTGCCCTGCGGTGGGCTAGTGCCCTGCCCGGGGTTTGTTTTCTGCCTTGTGCCCTGTGTTGGCTGGGATTGGCTCCAGCAGACCCCCCCATGTCCCTGTAGTTAGGATATAGCGGGTTGGATGATGGATGGATGGATGGATGGAGGTAGAGACAGAGATTGGGAACATGCACGGATATTGAGTTGCCGCAACCACCACATGACTTTACCACCTGGACTGGGACCCGAGTGCAGCGGGTGACACCTCAGCACCACACTGGAATAGCGTGAGGTTTTTTATGGTGGCTGGGGTACCAATCCTATTGGCAAGTAACGGGAGAAGTTCATAATACAATGAAGTAGAAGTACATAATAAACAAGAATAGTTGCAACCAGTATTTGAAATGTTCAAATTTGTGCTTCACTTTAAATGTGTAAAGTCTAAATATTCTTGATTGTAAAATTTGTCATTTTTCACTCTCTGACACAGGTCCACAGAGGGCTAGATCCCTAGTAAAGAATCACAAATATCATATTCATAATAATGGCATTGAAATAGTCTAAAATGATACCCCATGATGCTTATGTTTGAAATTTGTCATTTTTAACCTTCTGGGAGTGGCCCTTTGCAGGGCTAGAACTTACCGATAAAGAATCAAATAACAAAAAAAATAACATATTTGTGATCACCAACCTGTAAAATAGCATAAAACAACACTCCACAGGCCTATACAGTAAAACCTGGGATTGTGAGTAACTTGGTCTGCGAGCGTTTTGCAAGACGAGCTAAAATTTGTAATAAATTTTAACTTGATGAACGAGCGAGGTCTTGCAATACAAGTAGTACGGATACACTTTGTCCGCCGAGCGTCACGTGGGTATTGTGGGTAATCGTCTCCCATGCTTGTTCTCAGTCAGTGTGGCTCACTCATATAGTCAACATCCGTACGAGCGCATACTGTTTACTATAGCATGGTGACTAAGTGTGTGTGCTGTAACGTGCGAGTCCCTGTCATACACCCCAAAACACAAGGCCGAGTCTCAGTACTTTAGCAAAACCAGCTTTTATTCAACTTGAAACAAGAACAGCTCGGATATTTCTTGTAGCACAATCCACCGCTCTCCTATACACAGACACAGCAATCAGGCAGGGTCGTGACCAGGTTAGTGGCTAAGTAATACTGTGCTCTTGCATTTTTAATGTTCCGTGCATCATCCATCGACAGCAGACGCTTATAGCTTGACCGCGATCTTTTCTGATTCACTTTTGCGGTGATCTGCTACAGCGCTGGGAGCCTGCAGTTGCTTCAGGACACTCGCATGTTGTCCCGTTTAGGGGAATCCCAAAAGAGTTTAGAAACCTTACAGTGCGTAAAGCATTTTTTTTTTTTATGCCCAAGTGTAGTGACTCTTCAGGCAAAAGCAACTGTCATTGGAGAGGTTTCCTTGTTAAAGTCGCAAAAATAGAAAGAGATTCCAGTGAGCCAACAGATAGCAGGGATTCCATTAGTTAGAGTGAAAGTCGTCCAACACAATAACCCTCCTCCTCCTCTCCTCTCCTCTCTCGTCTCTCTCACACCAGCCACGATTCTTTTCAAAGGTAAAGTGCAGGTTAATTTGTTTTATGTATTTTTACTTTATTATTTTGTATTAATCATATTTATATATTAATATTTGTGGGTTGTGAAACGAATTATCTGAGATTCCAATATTTCTTATGGGGAAATTCGCTTTGGTATACAAGTGCTTTGGATTACAAGCACGTTTCCGGAACGAATTATGCTCGCAAACCGAGGTTCCACTGTGTTACCAACTCCCATTTTCTTCAAATATTTGTGAAAAGGGGTAACATTGACCCCGGTTATATCTTTAGATGGTGAACTGCTGGGGTTGGTTGAGGTGGTATGCATACCTTCAAGTCCTTCTGATCATTTTGGGTAAATCACTTATTGGTTTACTCTTTACCATAAGGGTGTAATTTCCTGTGCAAAATATGGTCAAAAAATAGTCTAAAAAAATGAGGGTTTTCAGGTCTTAAAGGGCCAAAAAAGGGGAACCTTAAAAATCTCAAAGTCTTAAATAACTACGCCTTAAGATTAGTCGAATGGTTTATTATATGTGGGGTTTTGTTGTACCACTGAGTAAGGAAGCACTGGACAAAAAAAAAAAAAAAAATCAAAAAACTGAAGTGAGTTTAAAGTATTCATAAATAATTCTTATGAACACAAAATGGTAATAGATGAACGCTTAAAAAGAATATTGTCAAAAAACAGCATATATGTGAAATGGATTACAAATGAACTCCTATAACCCCAGGGGAGAGTATTCAGCGAGGGAGGTCTGTCAGGCACATATTAACAAACTGCCAAGCATTCTCTTGTTGCATGCTAGATTGTAATAGTATAACCAATTACGCATTCATTAGTATTTCTTCTGGCTTTACTTGGCTCTGTAGTATTAACTTTTAAATGACAAAAAAAGAGCCTTGTATATGATATTGGCATAATTATTTGGTCTTCCCAAGACAAATATTTCCAAAAGGAGTGGAAACAAGTTAGAATGGTTTGGCCTATTATGTTGGTTAAAGATGTTGCATACCTATAAGCGTTAACTATGCGACTCTTCAATTCCACCCTAGGGGGTAAACGTTAACATTATACAAAGTTATTGTCTGTCTGTTGACCCTTCATTGTTATCACGCTTTAATTTAATATTGTTCTTTATCAGTATGCTGCTGCTGGAGTATGTGAATTTCCCCTTGGGATTAATAAAGTATCTATCTAATTCATCAATTTTAAAAATGTGTACTCTTAGCCAATGCTGAACCGTAACTGGGTAACAACTTAAAAATCTAACACGTCACCAAGATATTAACAAAGAATAATAATAAAAAAGTGATATCGAAGGAGTAAACAGTGCACAAACAGGAATGTGACCCTCTGAAGTGACAGTGTCAATATCAATCCTTCAGAGTGTCAGCAGCCTCCAAAAACCTGGCAGACACACCAGCAGTTTACCAGTTGGCAACTGCGCTGTGCATTGAGAGTGAACAGTCGCGAACGTTGCAGCAACCTGGCTAAGACATGAGGCTTGTGATTAAGCCACCAACTTGACTTCTTTTTTTGTCAGGTTGTCAAATTCTCAGGCTTTAGCAAGACCGCATGGGATGGGAAGACAAGCTACAAGTTTTCTCTACCTAAGAGGCCGTATTTAGAAAAAATAGGGGAGGAAATATTGAAAACAGTTCTAAGTCGATAAGAATTTGCTTCGCAGGCAAGTAGATTAAAGTCAGTTAAGGCACAATAGGCATTTGTTGCTAGCCCTACTGATGCATAAACACACATTGATAATACAGTTAAAGATACAACAATACAGCAGACACAAATTAATAAACAAAGCAATGACAAAAGAAAAAAAAATATAAATATGTAACTGACAAAATACAAATCATGTAATACAAGTACATCAACTATACATGAGCAGTTAAACTGATTGGCAGGATGGAAACTTCCAGAATGTAATCTTAAATATCCATCAGATGACTGTATGGGAGTTCAAAACCTTATGGATAAAAATTGTGTTGTTTCTTTCCAATAAAACTAGCCGGTATTTTTATGTTGAGCGTATTACACACTAGGATGAAGTCCAGCAGATAGCGTTCCTACCAAAATATGCAATTGTGTACACTTACTACTCCATTTCCTTAGCTACGCACATATTTTCATGTCGGACACACTCTTATGCAGAGGTGAATCTGTTTCTTTTTTTGGAAGTAGTCATGTAAATCAGACTTCCTTTGCCTCCTAGTATGAAGTCAGAGTAAAGCCAAAGTCACATCACACAACTTCTAGTCAGAGGGGATGTCAGCTTTGATGACTGAGGCAGCCAATTTCATTGCTAGATTGGATCAATTTAGACATCTAGAAACTGCTGGGTATGTCAAAACTATGCGACTCCAAGGAGGAGTTTCCAGCACATTCTCACCCTTCCAAAGGAACTCTGTGCCCACCCCTTTTTCTGATAGCCAATAACAGTGTCTGACAAAGCCAACGCTCCACAAAGGGATTACAGGTATGGCAAGTTCAGCTGTAATCTTGCCCTGTTTTTCTTTTTTCTATTCTGTTATGGTACATAAAAACGCACGACATAAGACAGACAGGCCTCTGCATTTCTTGTTTCTCGTTGCTGCATTATACATACTGCACTTCTGGGTAGGAGCTGATTGGTTGTCACTTGTCATGAATACAGGGCCTGCTCCTATGACTTAAGTTTGATTTTGTTGGGGTAAGTCTCAAACTGGTTGGACTGAGTCACGAGGTATGTCGGACTACATGGCTGTAGGTCGTGGGAGAACGGTGCGACTGCCTCCAACTCACTAAAGATTGGGAAAATGAAATCTACGACTGAAAAATGCAGGAAAAGCTGTAATGTGATGTGACCTTAATCTGAATCAGATTCAATTTTGTACCTTAATTAATAAACCTGATTTGATTTTGTGTTTTAAGGTTCACAGAACTATATTCTACTGCGCATTCAGTCTACGCTCTGTTTCCAAAAAAAAGTTTCAAGCCCTACAGACCCACCAGTTATGGTCACTTGCTTCTTCAATGCAAATCAATAAAGCTGCAACATATTAATGAAATGGCTAGGGAGTAAATGCTTCTATGGAAGTATAACTAGGGGCTACATCAGCAAACTGCTTTGTTAAGTTCCATAACTCAGTCCTTCAAGTGCTCCACTTTGTGTCCTATCCTGACAGCAGAAACAAACACCAGTCATCCATGTGATACACTTGCACACAGATGCCACACAGGAAGTGAACATACGTGCTTAGCAATGTGCTACCGGTAAAACCTCTAAGTTTATAGTTTGGCCAAAGAAATAATAAAGCAAGCATTCAGACTATGAACAGAGGTATTTCTACGGCAAGAATTCACTGATAAAGTGAATACTTAACAGTCAAAATCTGGAGCCATTGTGCTGCCTACCTCATGAACCTGAACAGGCTAAATTTTGCATTGAGGAATCAGACTAATTCTTAATTGCACAACTGGAGTTTGTTTTTTATTTAATATTCTTTTCCTGTGTTGTCAATTACACAGACTTTGTTGCAGTGGTCTCACTGTTATAAAATGTAAAACTAGAGATAGTGAAAAAAGAGAATAGTATAGCATCTTGTACTCAAAAGATCTTTACAAGTATTGTATTTTTTGTGCATTTTTATTCCACATTTGTGGCACTTGAATGTATAGAAATTTGCAACAACACAGCAATGGTTTGCAGTGTAGTATCTTATGAAATATGGAAGCAGTGCAACATTGGTAGTAGCAAAGCAAAAAGCATGGCTTCTACATTCCCTGAGATGATATACGAGGGGGAGTCAAGCTAAAGTTAGAAAATGGGATTTATTAGCCATTATTATAATGTCATTTCTCAATGGAGTCTCCACCCTTCTCAATGCACTTGCACCACCTGCTTAGAAGTGCCTGGATTCCAGCAGAATAAAACGTTTCATCTTGTCCTCACAACCACTCACGCACCGCTTTCTTCATCTCATCATCTGTCTTGAATCGAAGTTGGTCCAAAAAGGTGGAAATCACATGGTGCCAAATCTGGAGAATAAGGAGGATGTGGCAATACCTCAAAGTTCAGTTTCTCCAGACAAGCCTTGGTGTTCTTAGCAGGCGGGTGGGCATCGTCTTGCAGCAAAAGGACTCATTGAGACAGCAGTCCCCACCACTTGGTTTGAACAGCAGGCTTTACACTGGTCTCCAGCAAGTCACAGTAACTTGCGCTAGTGACTGTAGCACCCCTCGGCATGTAGTGTTCGACAATAACTTGGGTGTACGAGTGGTTATGAGGACAAGATGAAACCTTTTATTTTGCTGGAATCCAGGCACTTCCAGGCAGGCGGCGCAAGTGCATTGAGAAGGGTGGAGACTCCATTGAGAAATGACATCATCAGTTTTGTTAAGATTCGTTCCATTTTCTAATAAATCCCATTTTCTAACCTGTTCTTGACTCCCCCTCATACAATAACCATTAGCACTGTTTTTGAGATACTTCTGTACTAAATATGCTAGGCCCATTTTTAGATTTTCAGATCATTTTGATTTTCACAATGTTACAGTGTAACATAATTTGAAGCCTGGAATTTGTAAGCTCGGTGGTATTCAAATCATTTATTGTGGCATACGATAAACCAGACACACCTCTCCAACTCCCCTTTTATGGCAATTTAAAGTGAATTCAGTCAAAGAAAATACAATAAACCTCAGCTCAAATGTAATTATCAGAGTTGGCTATAGTGTTCGCAAGCTCCTAAGTATGCTTGGTTTGCATCTGTCTTGACTGACCAAAGCTCTTCACTTCATGAAGCTGAAATCTACCCTGTGCTGCAAAGTAGCTTCATTACCGAAACAACAAAAGGGAATGTAACACAGAACTTTTATCAGAATTTGAATAATGTTCAGCCTGTGTTATGTATGAAAGTTTAATAATTTATTGTGAAAATTGCAATTTAGTGTTAGTGCTAAGTAATGTGCACATTTGACATTAGTGTATTCAAACTAGATATAAAATATGGAAAATCCTAATGTTAAGCAATGGTCGACTTCCCTACAACAAAAATAAGGGCTCAGCTAACAAGGGCTCACCCAGAGCCAAAGTTAGACATTGTATCCATGCTGTGTGCATTATGTAAGGCAACCAAGCATTCACAGTCTTACTAGGAATACATGAAGGTCAATTTACAATTAAAAAAATAGGATTTAATTGGGATAAGTAATTTATCTTTCTTTTTTTGTATAACACTGTAGATTAACACATTTTACCTTTAAAGATATAATTTATTTTGACTTTAGTCAAATAAAAAGTAGAAACAAAAAGGTACCACACTTGCTTTGATATCATATCATATCATGGAGTACTGGGCACATTTCAAAACTCCCTGGAACATAAGAGGGTGCTGCAGTCGAAGCATGTATAATTCAGCCTCTATTATGGATGGGTACTGTTGTGCTTAAATAAAAGTAAGGCACAATTGCTTTTAAGAACTGACCTGGGTATGTCATCATCAACAGTAGCACAGCCATAGAGAAATACAATGATCCCCACCACTGATGCAGGAATGAGCATTTGTGTGTAAACTCCAAGCCAGGCAAAGTAGAGACCAATTTTTTCACCAAAATATTTCCTGGAACAAAACAAAGATAAAAAGGACTTTAAAATCATAAAGCAATTAAATCCTTGGAGGCATTGTAGTTTTTTTCTTTTAATTTTCAAAAGCCAGAACATTACAATGGCATTCTACTCAGTTAAACCAATAACAAATCACTTAACTTTGAAATTACTACAAATTAGAAAAAGAGCAAAACAAAAGTAAATTCAAGTACCACCCAAATCTAGAAACTTTTTAACAGATTAATCAATAGTGCAATTAAAAAATAAAAAAAAATAAAAACTTCTGCTGACAAACACTTTCTCAACATTGTGCATCCAAGTGTACATTTACCTAAATATTTACCCCCATTCTTGCTTGTCATGGTGCTAGAGACTGATGTGTTGCATGTTGGTCAGACCAGTAAGTACAGATGCCGGTCATAAAATTAGAATATCATGACAAAGTTGATTTCAGTAATTATATTCAAAAAGTGAAACTTGTATATTAGATTCATTCGTTACACACAGACTGATGTATTTCAAATGTTTATTTCTTTTAATTTTGATGATTATAACTGACAACTAATGAAAAACCCAAATTCAGTATCTCAGAAAATTAAAACATAAATTAAGACCAATGCAAAAAAAGGATTTTTAGAAATTTTGGCCAACTGAAAGGTATGAACATGAAAAGTATGAGCATGTACAGCACTCAATATTTAGTTGGGGCTCCTTTGGCCTGGATTACTGCAGCAATGCGGCGTGGCATGGAGTCGATCAGTCTGTGGCACTGCTCAGGTGTTATGAGAGCCCATGTTGCTCTGAGAGTGGCCTTCAGCTCTTCTGAATTGTTGGGTCTGGCGTATTGCATCTTCCTCTTCACAATACCCCATAGATTTTCTATGGGGTTAAGGTCAGGTGAGTTTGCTGGCCAGTCAAGAACAGGGATACCATGGTCCTTAAACCAGGTACTGGTAGCTTTGGCACTGTGTGCAGGTGCCAGGTCCTGTTGGAAAATGAATTCTGCATCTCCATAATGTTCATCAGCAGCAGGAAACATGAAGTGCTCTAAAACTTCCTGGTAGATGGCTGCATTGACCTTGGACCTCAGAAAACACAATGGACTAACACCAGCAGATGACATGGCACCCCAAACCATCACGGACTGTGGAAAGTTTACACTGTACCTCAAGCAACGTGGATTCTGTGCCTCTCCTCTCTTCCTCCAGACTCTGGGACCTTGATTTCCAAAGGAAATGCAACATTTACTTTAATCAGAGAACATAACTTTGGACCACACAGCAGCAGTCCAGTCGAGACGCTTGTGACGCTGTCTCTTGTTCAAGAGTGGCTTGACACAAGGAATGCGACAGCTGAAACCCATGTCTTGCATATGTCTGTGCGTGGTGGTTCTTGAAGCACTGACTCCAGCTGCAGTCCACTCTTTGTGAATCTTCCCCACAGTTTTGAATGGGTTTTGTTTCACAATCCTCTCCAGGGTGCGGTTATCCCTATTGCTTGTACACTTTTGTCTACCAAATCTTGTCCTTCCCTTCACCTCTCTATTAATGTGCTTGGACACAGAGCTCTGTGAACAGCCAGCCTCTTTAGCAATGACTTTTTGTGTCTTGCCCTCCTTGTGCAAGGTGTCAATGGTCGTCTTTTGGACAACTGTCAAGTCAGTAGTCTTCCCCATGATCGTGTAGCCTACAGAACTAGACTAAGAGACCATTTAAAGACTTTTGCAGGTGTTTTGAGTTAATTAGCTGATTAGAGTGTGGCACCAGGTGTCTTCAATATTGAACCTTTTCACAATATTCTAACTTTCGGAAATACTGAATTTGGGACTTTCATTAGTTGTCAGTTATAATCATCAAAATTAAAAGAAATAAACATTTGAAATACATCAGTCTGTGTGTAATGAATGAATCTAATATACAAGTTTCACTTTTGAATAGAATTACTGAAATAAATCAACTGTGTCTTGATATTCTAATTTTATGACCGGCACCTGTAAAAGTTTCTCTGTACTTCGTACAGTTGACATTACTAATACAACCACATTCTGGAGGGTGTCTGTCTCTAAACATTATAGTCACATGGATCCAGGCTACGCTTCCACTTCTTTTCTATTGTCTGTGTAAATCTGCTATTTACCCCTTCAGTGTACTGGTTATTAACTTTCACCACACCAAAGAGCTTTTATCCTCGGCCACTATTCAGGGAGAGGATGTAAAGATGGTTCACTGATACAAGTGCTTGGGGGTCCACATCAATGACAAGCTGGTCTGCTCATGTAACATAAAGAAACCGTATAAAGAAAAGCAGAATAGACTCCATTAACGTGCATAGTGCATATTTTGGAATGCCTCTCACCTTACACTCCAAATCGCAACCTTAGATCTTCAAATGAGTGTCTGCTTAGAATTCCAAGAGCTAAACTTAAATGAAGTGGTGAAGCAGCCTTCTGCTGTTATGCACCTAAAATCTGGAATAGTTTACTGATAGAAATTTGCTGGGCTAATACAGTGGAGCACTTTAAAAAACTGCTAAAACCCCATTATTTTAACTTGGCTTTCTCATAGCTACATTTTAGCACAACTCTGTTAAACTACATATACATTGAATTATCATTTATCAGGGCTCTACAATCCATACCAATCTTTACTTTCTCTGCTGTTCTCTTTCTGTTTTTTTACTGTGGTTACAATCTGTGCCACCTCCACCTGATCAAAGCACCGTGCAGTCCCTACATTGATGGATTGAAGGCCAGGGGTCCACATGAAGCCTGAAAGTCATGAGGACTGATTGAGATCGTTTATGTTAGGTAGAATGCCCAGTGGAGGGCCAGGTGGTCTCATGGCCTTGGACCCCCTGCAGATTTTGTTTTTGTTCCTCCAGCCCTCTGGAGTTTTTTTTGTTTTGTTTTTTTTCTGCACTCCCAGCCAACAGATCTTACTTTATCCTTTTTATTTAATATTGCCTAATGCTATTTTTATTTTTTATAAACTTGCCTTTCTTCATCTTGTAAAGCACTTTGAGGTACACCACTTGTATGAAAATGTTCTAAATAAATAAAGGTTGTTGTTGTAGTGGTATCCTATACATAATCTGCATTTTTCCATACTGTAATGTGCTAGGCCGGTAACATCACTTCAAGAGAGGCCCACCAAATCAGTTAATTAAAAGGGTAGACTCAGTTATGGGACGCACTTTCAAACCCTTGCTACAGGTAGCAGTGGAGGAGATGATGAAAACAAAGCCGAGTGCCATTATGAATAATGCCGCACATCCTCTCTCTGACAAGCAGAGAATTTTTCAGCTTACAAATTATTCAGTACTATAAACACTACTGGGACTCCTTCATACCAACAGCCTTACATCTTCAGAATACCTCATTGTGATTGTGTACGGCCTTTTTATCTTTAGATTGTACAGCTTATCGAGAACAGATGATTTCTTTGTATTCTGAAGGTCTCGATTTGGTAGTGATGGGTGGTGTTTGATACTATTGAAGAACAGAATTAAACATCTTGCTTCATTCACAGTAGAAACTGGTTCTAATGTGGAGATTAGTTGGAGCAAATGCCACGAGTGAAACTGGAGACCAGTGCCATACACCATAAATAGTGACAATTTTTGTTGAATTGCTTTTAAAATCAGTAAAAAGTGTGCGTGTTTGCTGGTGGTGGGGGGAGTGGGTTGTATGGTTGTGCTCGGTTAGAGGGAGGGTTATCAGAGTGAACATTTTTTTTAAATGGAAACAATTCTTTAATACCTGATTAAGTAAAAGCAACATTCTGAGACAATGGCCACACATTAGCCTAGTATAAGTTATAATCATATGCAAATAATAATGTAGTAATAAAAAAAAAAGAAAACAAAACACTGAACACAATGTGAAACTGACCAAATCCACCTAAACATTACAAAAAAAACAAAAAACAAAAAAAAAAAAAAACACCTGAAGCAGCATAGACTTAAAGAAAATTAATTAAAAGGCAATCTCCAAAGAAAACAATTTATTAAGAATTAATACAATTTAAAATTGGACATCAGCACACAACTATAAGCTTAGACTCCATAAATTCTACTGAAGGCTACATCTCATTTGGGACATGTCCTGTCAGTCTCATCACTTGGTTTTGACGCAGACAGTACTGGGTTTTTATTTTAATGCTTTTAGAAGGCCTCGCGACCCGTGATAGACTTTCATTCTCCTCTTACCCTTTTCTGAATTATGGCAGATGGAACACCCATCTTCAGTGTTTATTGTGAGTTAATGAAATTAAGTTAACTGAAAGAAACCACCCTCTACGTACTTCACATTACCTTGTGGGTGTGAAGTACTATCTGAAACTACAAATAAAGTGTTTACTCAGCAGGGCTATCTGCTCTACTGGATGCGTCATCCTTTCTTGGAATAGCTCCCCTTTTTCAATCCTAGTGTGATCTTAAACCGTACACCTTTCTCTTCTGCCTCCTAAACTGTTAAGTTAATACAGTAGACTAAAAGGGAAAAAAAATTAAATACGGCATACATTACAATATACTGTATTATGGGTGTTCAGTTTTCCAAAACTAAATGTCTTACAAAATGGAAGAGGCTGCTGTACTTTACTGCTTCAAATAAACATTTTATAAATATTGTAAAATAAATATGAATAAAGACATGAGTGGGAACATTTTTCCAAGAATTCGTTTTTTCTGTAGGAAAAAAAACTTCAAATGTCAGGGGGGAAAATATATATCCTTACTTTACACATGGGTACAAAATGAGATGGAAATCTGATCATTGACAACTACAAAAATGAACAAGAAGTATAATTTGCAGTGTTGGCTAAAATAAGGCAGTTTACATATTACACAAAGTTCACCAGGAAGAGTAAAAGTAATTAAAAAATACTAAATGCAATATATACGAGGTGTGGCAGAAAAGTAATGAGACTGGCAACACTGCAAGCGATCTGGCAACGCTGCGCTGTTGTCCTTGATAGAGCACGTGTATCAGTACCCTCCCATAGCTCAGTGCGAGTTTCAACTCCTTCCGTTAACTACGTGATTTTTGTGACTGCTATTAGCGAAGTTGTGATTTTGGTTGTGCATCACGCAAAATGGAACAGCGGAATTTGGAGCAACGTTGTGCCATTAAATTTTGTGTTAAGCTTGGAGAATCGGCAAGTGTGACGTTTGAAAAGTTAAAACAGGCCTATGGGGAACATTCTTTATCCCGAGCTCAAGTTTTTCAGGGAGGCCTTCAACTTCGAAAACCAATGAAAACATCGAACATGTGAACACTCTTGTGAGATGAGACCGTCGTTTAATATTAAGAATGTTGAGTGAACAATTAAATTTGAACAGATTTACCGTTCATCAAATTTTGACTGAACATTTGCACATGCGAAAGGTCTGTGCGAAAATGGTGCCGAAAAACCTCACAACTGAGCAGAAGGACAATCGAAAAAACGCATTCCTGTGGTTCCCCAGCCCCTTTATTCACCTGACCTCAGTCCGTGTGACTTTTTCCTTTTTCCTAAACTGAAAAATGTCCTCAAAGGATGTCATTTCGGGACTTTAGAAAACATCCAAAAGAGTGTAACGCAGGGGTGTCGAACTCCAGGCCTGGAGGGCCGCAGTGGCTACAGGTTTTCATTCTAACCCGTTTCCTAATCAGTGACCAGTTTTCATTGCTAATTAACTCCTTTTCCCTTCATTTAAATAGCCCTATTTTTAAGGATTCAGGCCTCTAAATTTATTACTTTCTTCATTAAATGACAGCCAAACAGAAATGAGATGTGAAACGAGACAACAGATGACCAGCTAAATTGGGATTTCAAACTCCAACCAATTTCACTCCAGCCAGTCTCTTAATGAGAAGCTGATTCTTGCTGTTAATTAAATCCGTTGTTTAATTCCATGGCTTGTTGGCTGCACTCATTCTGCAACAGCAGATATTTACAAAACAGTTGATTTTCCTGTTTTTTCTAAGACCATCGTGAAAATGTTTTGGTGACCTGAGAGATCAACCTTATTGAGACCTTCACCTTTCTTTATTTTTAGATATTGTCTGATGGGCACAGGTTAGCTGGTCATATGGTGGCTTGCTTGATGTCTCATTATTGTTTGGTTACTAATTAAGGAAAAAAAGACAACTAAGGGGCCTGATTGAAGTTAATTAGCAGCAAAAACTTGTCACTAATGAAGAAGATGGTTAAAATGAAAACCTGCAGCCACTGCGGCCCTCCAGGACTGGAGTTTGACACCTGTGGTGTAACGGACATGCTGAAGACCATACCGGTTGAAGACTTCCAGCGCTGCTACCAACAGTGGGAACAACGTCTCCATCGGTGTGTAGCTGCCCAAGGGAACTACTTTGAAGGGGATAACATTGATGTTTGAAAAAAATAAAAACTTTGGTAAATAAAAAATCAGTCTCATTACTTTTCTGCCACACCTCGTATTGCCAAGCTCCATTTGGTAGTTATGACCAGCAAGATGAGTTTAAAAACAAAACCTTGCAGGAAGGACTACATGTCTGACATCTACAAAATATGAAGGGCAAAAATAGAAACAGATACATTGCAACTTCTTTATATTATCCTACATGAACACAAATTTGATCAAACTGCCAATTGCAGGAAAACATGTATATCTAAGTTGTAGTTTTGTCATCAGACAATGTATAACAATTACATGGTATATAAGAACTACAATAAATGAGAGCCCTGGTTGTTTCAACCCACATAAAATAATAAACCTTTATATGTTTAGAAGTGCTTTCTCAGTCAGCAATGATTTCAAACCATCATGCTCCTGGCCTCTGAAATCATAAAATGATAAACAGACAATATCCTACCTGACAAGATTAATGGGCTGGTACTTGTAAAACACACTGTAACTTGCCCATTCATCCCAAAGGACCTAGAGAGACAAACAGCAGTATGCATATTAAAGGCATTAAAATACACTTCTGCTGCTCTAATAGGTGAGCAAATATAAGAAACTCTTTATAAGACCATCTGTATTTTTTACATATTAATACAACTTAATCCAGTGATGGTGTTGTATTAACTGAACAATATCATGCAGCTGTACCACCAAAGCATGCCTTTGTGAACGTATGCTTTTATACTTTATATATATATATAGATAGATAGATAGATAGATAGATAGATAGATAGAGAGAGAGAGAGAGAGAAAATGTTTATCATTTGTGTGAGTTACCTTAAAATATACAACATTCAACTATATTGGTGGGTGGAATTTTAATAAATTTAAAATACATTTCTTAAGTGCACTAAAGTATGAAATGCAGAGCTAATAGTATTCTTCACAAACTGTTGTGTATCCCAACACCTATTGAATTATCCTGCCATTATTTTGTTCAAACAAAAGCAAACAATCTTTAATAACAAATGTACTCTTTAAAAAAAATGCAGATTAAGCTTAGCAGTTCACATGGCAGTTGGGCTGGCACCAGCTTTTCATGGTAATGTGATCGCCGTGGATTTCTATGATGAAACTTGAGCTCTTGCAGATGCTTAGATTTCGATTATGGCATCACAGCAGAAATGTGTCCCTCTCTTCAAACATCTACACATTGCAGCTGCTGGAGTTTAGAGTTCTTAAGTACTTCATTTAATGTTTTACTTTACTGTACATAAGAAATACTAACTTTATCTTTGTACACACACATATTGTATATACATGCACATAAACTATATTCACAAGAGAGCGACTTTAACAATTTTCAGATACTTACTGTGCCATTTCTAGTGCATAAATGGTGCAAGTCTGACCGAGACTGATAAAACCAAGTTTACTGTGGTGCAAGTAGTCAACATTTCAGTATCACTTCAGTATAAGAATGCACTTTGAATTACTAACAAGAGTTTATAAATATTTTATAAATTATTCTTGGAAGAGTAATTAAAAGATTTTTAAAAGTATAACATAATGAAGCATAAAGAACACGGACGCCTCACACCTGGACAAACTTGTGAGGAAGGCAGGCTCTATTGTAGGCATGGAGCTGGACAGTTTGACATCTGTGGCGGAGTGACGGGCGCTGAGCAGGCTCCTGTCAATCATGGAGAATCCACTGCATCCACTGAACAGGATCATCTCCAGACAGAAGAGCAGCTTCAGCGACAGACTGCTGTCACCGTCCTGCTCCACTGACAGACTGAGGAGATCGTTCCTCCCACACACTATGCGACTCTTCAATTCCACCCGGTGGGGTAAACGTTAACAATATACAAAGTTATTGTCTGTTTTACCTGCATTTTTATTACACTTTAACTTAATATTGTTTATCAGTATGCTGCTGCTGGATTTTGTGAATTTCCCCTTGGGATTAATAAAGTATCTATCTATCTATCTAATGCAAAACTGCAATAACCTACCAAAATGTTTATATTACATTTTATAACATGCATCATATCCAAAACTGTTAAATATTGGTAATTTACCTATAATAGTTTGTCCTTAAAATAAAAATACAAATTTAAAGATATTAAAAAGAATGTAATAAACTATATTGATGTTATATAAATGCCATATTTTCAGTTATTTTATCCACATATTGCATGTTTATGGTTTACCTATGTATGACCAAAACATCTCACTATGTCCTCTAAATTAAAGGTATCCTAAACAGACGACTACAACCTCTTCTAGTATGCTGGCCAGGAGGTGTTGTTCTAGAGATGTGGCAGCTGAGCAAAGTTTTACTGTCCGCCATAGCAGAAGAAACATGAAAGCAAAATGTGATCAACTGTATGAATCAGTCATGCACAGGAGACAAAACAGGGGACTAGAGATTTATTGTAGTTACTGTGGTAGATCTGTAATATGTGAATTTTTATTCATGAGCCAGATCCATGGTAACAGATGTACATACAGGTAGGACAAAATAAGTACTGGCTTAGCATTAATAAGCTATGTTTTTTTATAAATCACGTAGGGTGCATTTACTTATTGAAGAGAAAATCTACTTGAAAATATAAACTGCTTCTGAACACAGCAATAGTGGGAGCAGTTTGCATCTGGGACGCCTGCACTTTATTTTGGCACTATTTCACAGTTATAAAATGTTATAATTTCTAAGCAATATACCGAATTATATTGTTATACCTACATAAATTCATGCTTTTTTCAGGAACGAGTTGCATAAATAAGGAACTAATTGTATAATTGACTGAGACAAAATGCATATTCTAAAACAGTTTTTCGTAACTTGATATACATTTGGGCAAAATGATAATGTATTACTGCCAGATCCTGATTAATACAATATTTATACACTGTTAACACCTGCTTACTAAACTTAAGTGTAACCAGCGTTAGAGCAGCTCAGCATTATCCTGGTTAAATCCCCGCTACTGAAGAGATTAGGAAACGGTCTACTTGTCCTTATCCAACTGTCAGTGAAGACAGGTGTGGCTTCCAGTTTGCTCACCTCTCCACACATTACTTACAGTACATTAAATGTATAGAAACAAATCATATTAAATAGAAGTAAACTATGTAATTAAACCTAATACTCTAAAACTAACTCACAGAGTGAATTTGGTTAGCAATAATTGATTACTTTTGGTGTAAAAGGGAAGAACATATATTGTTCATAAACAGAGCCTAAAACTGAAGGAAAATTGCAGGAATCACCCTATATTAGTAGACTGTTGCATTTCTGTCAATAACTAATCCAGTCATTGTCCAACCTGCTATATCCTAACACAGGGTCATGGGGGTCTGCTGAAGCCAATCCCAGCCAGCACAGGGCGCAAGGCAGGAACAAACCCCAGCCCACCGCAGGGCACACACATACCAAGCACACACTAGGGCCAATTTAGAATCACCAATGCACCTAACCTGCATGTCTTTGAACTGTGGGAGGAAACCCACGCAGACACGGGGAGAACATGCAAACTCCACGCAGGGAGGACCCGGGAAGCAAACCCAGGTCTCCTAACTGCGAGGCCACCCATAACTAATCCAAAACAGAAGATATCCTGAATGATTATAACACCAAACACCATCAAAAGATATCCTAGAAATCAAAGTCATTTTAAACATAAGAAAAAAGAGAAATATGGCAAACATGAAGCAAAAAAAAAAAAATGAAATATTGAAAGATTTGGAGAAGTGGTTTCAAGGTTAGCAATCCAAGTTAGTATGCAGTATATCACTAATTAGTATCATAGCGAAGAATAAGGACTGGCAAATCTTGATTGGCATCAACAAAACAGCCAAGGAGAACAGGTCAATAGTGCTTCAGGGATGGAAATTCAAGGTAACTGAACCTTCATTAAAAAGAAAAATAGCAAGAGAACATGTGGTGAAAAGCCAGAATGAGAATTAGTGAGAGTGGCATCAGAGTGTTTTTAGACAGCGAGGCAGTTTGTCAGGACATTTAAAAAACTGCAAGTTCTGAGCAGTACAAGCGAGTGTTCTGGAGTGTAGGTGATCAAGCTGAGGGGTAGTACAGTCAAGAGTCTACAACCAGAAGCAGTGCACAGAGTTCACTTTAAGATAGTATCCATTACAAATGGCATTACAAAATAACTTCTTAGCATTTTCTTTTATAAAAAAAAACAGTAACTGTTTAAAAATGGGTAGATTATGTTTATTTAAGACTTAACAGTCACTCATTGTGAGCTTGAGTTGACCAAGAGGAAACAGCGGTTTATTCTTGGAGTGAACCGATCCTCTTACAATAAATGTTCAAATAAAGCAGGCGATACCAGTAGGCTGTGAGCATGGACAATTCATAAAAAGGATAGAGAAAGTTAAAGGTGATCGTATCTCTGAATGTCGCACGTGAGCGGGCACCAGAAATGCCAGCATGAATGAATTAGGAGAAGTAATGCTTCCAGGGGTACCATGTTAGTCAGTATTTTGGATGTACAGATAATAAGCTACCACCAATGAAATGGTTAAATAGACAACTGATGATGGAGCGTCTGACTTGCAGAGTAACAGGCATGCTATAATCGGTCACCTAATAACTAACATTTAAGGATAAACGCAATGTTGAAAAAGGAAGAGCAGAATGCAACACATACAGCATCTTATTGGGAATGTGAATGTGTTGCAGAAAGCAAGGTTTAACTTCAGTGCTCTAAGAAAAAATAAACCTGGCACAACTGGTGAGGGGGGAGAAAAAAAAATACTGGGGTTAGCAAATAATATTTTTTTTTGCCAATTCATGCTGATGGGTAAAACAGAAGTTTGGAAGACGAAAAAAGAAAACATGATTTCATTATACCAGGTATCAACAGGTATGAGGCAGGCTGCTCCTGCAGAGGTCATGGGATGTTATTTATGTCACCATGGGGTCCTTTAATACAAACACAGTTGACAGTCTGTGTAATGAGGTGGAACGATCTGTTGGGAGCGTAGATCTACCACTAGCTAATTTGAAACGACGTGGATTAGGCAACTGATATCATCTTTAGTTCCAGGCTCAAGGCTTTTTCTAAGGGAAACCAGGGAACCAACATGCTATTAAGTAGCTGCAGTTAATAAGGTGGCCACAGGGAGTAAAGTTAAGTCAGTTATACAGAATCGAGGGCAAATTAGTTATCTGTCAAACATGCCATCTTTCAAAAGTAAATCCCCAGAAAATGCCAAGAAATGGAACTAAAAATATTTGTCTAAACAATTCAAATGGTTCAAGAAATTAGTTACACCTAATTTATATAAAACTGCAAAACAAACACAAAAATTCAAAATGCATTTTAATAATAATAATAAAAAAAAAGAAAAAAAAAAAAAAAAAGAGTGGTCTTCTAAGGGTTAAAACATCAACCGGGTGCCTGCCACTATGATTTAAGTGTACGAAATTGAGCTCTCTTATTATAAAGTTTTAAATGACTAATGAGATGAAGGTTTGCCTTAAAACTTGAATTATACTGCAACATTTTCACATCCACTTAATCCAATTCAGGGTTGTTCTCCTATTCCAGCAGTAGTGGCCACAAATCATCTACTTTTACAGGGTGTCAGTCCACACACACACACACACACGCACAAGCTGTGAGTCAACTAACCTAATGCACATCAGAGTACCTGGAGAAATACCTACGTAGGAATAAAGAGAATGTGCAACCTACATACAAACAGTCATTGGGGTTTAGGAAAGTTGCAAATCATTGCACTCTGCTTTCATTTACATTTAACACAGTATCTCAGCTTTTTTGGAACTGTGGTTGTAAATATGTTTATCTCAATGCTTCCTTTAATTCTATGTGGCAGCATTCAGAGCTTAAAGCGTTAATTTTTCAAATAACAAATCTTCCAGGATTTATCCGGAATGTGCACACAAACTGTTTGGCCAACTGTCATTTGTCTCATAGTTAAGCAAACAGAAATTCTTTTAGCTCTTTAAGCCAATGTTTGTGCTGCTCCTTACACATAAGAATGAATATGAATATTGTTGGCAAATATTTCCGCTTAAGAGGGTGAGAGATCATTTGTGTATTGACTGAATTCAACTGCGGTTGAGGTATATGATTTATTATGATTTAATAAATAATGATTGCATTATGATTTAATAAATAGTGTTATTGCCAGGTTAGATTTTGGTTTCCCATGAGCCTTAACTGGACAGAGATTGACTAACAGATGAATGAACTTAGTGGAATATTTGAGTAGCTGGTAAACTGTTAGATACAAAACAGCACATTCAGTTGATGATCTGCAATACCATGCATTCGTTAGTCATTTCTAAAAGCACACATATTGAAAACACAGCGGTGGGGACTGTAGTCACACTTCCTTCATAAGTTGTACACTGCCATGCACTTCGTTTCTATAGAAGCTAAAGCTTATGATCATACAATACTTGAACAAAAATGTCTCTTGATGGTAGCGGAATGATCTTTTCATTATTTATAGATCAAACGCATGACAGTCAAACAAGAGAAGGCCATTGTGCTCATACAGCCTGCTTGTTAACATTTATTTTTAATAATACTGGTTAAGGCATAGTCACCTCAAGACACTCTAAATCTTGTATTGGGGGATTCGGTCAAAGAATCTGCTTTCAAGAGTCTCACGGCGTTTTAGCACCTTGTCACAAGGCCATGCTTAAATAAAATAACTGAAAGTCAATTTAAGATGTAACTAAAGTGTGATAAAGCAATTTCGGGAGGATCTTTTTGTGGAAAGAACTGCCGAAGTAAACAGGGAAAATAAAATGGAAAAAGCATGTATGGCAATGGTGAGCATTAGGACTACATTCAAACAGGCATGTGAAAGAACTTCCTGAATTTTTCCAAGTATGGATGCCACAAGTAGCTAGAAATATTCTAGAGAAATTTTGGTCCATGTTGACTTGAGAGCACCATGTAGCTCCTGTAGATTTTTTTGACCAAACATTCAAGCTTCCAAATCATGCACCGTTGTCATGCACCGACTATAGCCACATCTACCCATTCTTAGCTGACTAAAGTAGAAACCAGCAAGGTCTTCTGCTGTTCTTTTCCATTAACTTTAATGTCTGCTGTGCTTATACATCCAGAGACTCCATCCTTCACAGCACTCTTATACGATATGTACGCCCTTTCTGTTAGGTTGAATCTTGCCATTCTCATTCTCTTTTTACCATAGAACTACTGGCTACTGGTTGTAAGCTCCAAAATCCCAGGAGTTCAGCTCTTTTTGAGATGTTTGAACCACCATGTCTGGCACCAACAATCATACTACAGTCAGAGCCACTTACATCACGTGTCTTGTCCGTTCAGAGGCATGGTCACATGACAACCAAAATGCTTAACCAAGTATGCATGCTATATATTAAGTTTCAGCCATGTGATGGACTGGAGGAACATATAAATCGCTCTTAACAAGCGAGTGTTCCTAAAAGTGGTCACTGAGTGTAATTTATGTACACCTACAGTACAGGCCAAAAGTTTGGACACACCTCCTCATTCAATGTGTTTTCTTTATTTTCATGACCATTTACATTGGTAGATTCTCACTGAAGGCATCAAAACTATGAATGAACACATGTGGAGTTATGTACTTAACAAAAAAAGGTGAAATAACTGAAAACATGTTTTATATTCTAGTTTCTTCAAAATAGCCACCCTTTGCTCTGATTACTGCTTTGCACACTCTTGGCATTCTCTCGATGTTCTTCAACAGGTAGGCACCTGAAATGGTTTTCCAACAGTCTTGAAGGAGTTCCCAGAGGTGTTTAGCAATTGTTGGCCCCTTTGCCTTCACTCTGCGGTCCAGCTCACCCCAAACCATCTCGATTGTTTTCAGTTATTTCACCTTTTTTTGTTAAGTACATAACTCCACATGTGTTCATTCATAGTTTTGATGCCTTCAGTGAGAATCTGCCAATGTAAATGATCATGAAAATAAAGAAAACACATTGAATGAGGAGGTGTGTCCAAACTTTTGGCCTGTACTGTATATTTCTTTGGATATACGATTTTTGTTATTGTTTGTCGTTTTTTGGCAATTAGTGTAAACTGCTCTAGTAGTTAGGAGCTTTATACTAATAAATTTAAGCTGAAACTTTGCAATTAGCCATGTTAAAATGTAATATATACTTGAACAAAAAGAGTACTATAAATCAACTATTAAAATACCAATACTGAAAACGACTATTGAATTATTTAATCTACTTATGTTCATCCATCGGTTTTCTAAATGTGATTGTTCCTGCTAAGAAGATATGTTCCGATTTGTGCTCTTTTTTTTCCTGCATTAATATTAGTAGTCGTGGTGTCAAACACATAAAAAAACAACTTCATGTAAGCATTTTCACAGGAAAAAAAATCAAAAAAGTACAAACAAAGAGTTTAATACTCACTATGGGTGCTATATTGTATTACCAATTTTAATTAACAAATCCTAGTTTTGAACATTCAGATTTCATTTTGAATAATTTAAGAGCATTATTCTGTACGTTTTTCATAGCCACTGTCATATTGTTGCCAGCAATGGCTCCCGTTACTAGTCCCATAAGCCAGTGAATAAGTGGTGTTCGAGGTCTTTGCACGGTCCGTACAAAAGATGGTAAAATGCGCTGTCTCATGCCTAGACTTTTGATTATAAATAAAATCACAGTAGTGACAGTTACAACAAAACACCACAAGGTATAACTGGAATTCTGGCTTTGCATTTAGTTTAGTGTCTAGGATTCTGGTAAATAAATTATTCTGGCTGTGAGTTACAGACCCATATATTATGGTTCATCGTCTGTTTTTGACCCTAAAGAAGCAGGTATTTAGCGTCTTATGTTAATTATTTCACAGGTCACTTACTTCAAAATGCAGGGCAAATTCTAACCCAGGGTGTCTGACTCCAGTCCTGTTGGGCTGCAGTGGCTGCAGGTTTTCATTCTAACTCTTTTTCTTATCAGCAGGCAGGTTTCACTGCTAATTAACTTCTTTTCCCTTCATTTTAATTGCCCTGTTTTTAAGGATTCAGTTCTCTGAACTGATTTGTTTCTTCATTAAATGGCAGCCAAACAGAAATGGGATGTGAAACGAGCCAGCAGATGACCAGCTAAACTGGAATGTCAAACTCCAGCCAATTTCACTCCAACCAGTTTCTTAATGAATTGGCTCCAGCAGACCCCCCGTGACTCTGTAGGTAGGATGTAGCGGGTTGGATAATGGATGGAAGGATGGATAGTTTCTTATTGAGAAGCCAATTCTTGCTGTTAATTAAAGTTGTCATTGAATATCATGACTTGTTGCTGCTCTCATTCTGCCACTGCAGACTGTTGATTTTGCATTTTTTTCTAAGACCATCGTCAAGATGTTTTGGTGACCTGAGCAGACCAACAATGACCGAGACCTTCACCTTTTTTCTGGTTAGCCGGTCATGTGGCAGCTTGTTTTGTGTCTCGTTTATTGTCTTTCAGCTCATTAAAGAAAAAACAAACAACTAAGGGGTCTGAGTCACATCAGTTAAAACAATGGCAAAACAAGTTAATCAGCAGCAAAAACGGCTCACCAATTAAGAAGGTTAGAATGAAAACCAGCAGCCACTGCAGCCCATCAGGACCACCCTGACCTAACTTATACAGGGCCAATTCAGATTTATCAGACCAAGATTTCTATGAGACAGCAGCACAAACCACTATACAAAATTGTGTAGGTATACGTGAAGTATTTATTGCATACTTGTAAGAGCAACAATTACCACTCTTTGCCAAGAGGTATAGCAGATCTTCTTCTTGTAAAATACATTTATTTTTCTGGTACAGTATGTTTCTGAAATAAATAAGCCTCGGTTTGTCATCTGATACACTGGTGTCCTTTCCCCACTGTATATTCACTGGTACCATGATATGCACCAAATTCGACAACAGTGAAATAAGTGGGTTAGAAAGTATGCAGTTAGAGTAGTTACAGAGTTCACCTCATCTTGTGTCTAATTTCTCTTATTTATGCATTCTAATGTCTGACACCTCAGTGTGGAAAAATTCATGCAGTGCAAATTTTCAAGCATTTAAGTGGTAGAAAAAAAATATTGTTGTTGAAGATATTGTTCTCCTCACTCATGGTTTCTCATTAAAATGACAAACAAATAGTGCGGAAATGCTGAACTAAGCTATATACTGAATTTAAAAATATATGTATTCTATAATTTATATGGCCATACATTTCGGTTTTAATAAGCAAAGTATGAAGTAAAAACCTTTAAAGAATTCCTTTAGATTAACATTCCAAAAATAAGTAGCAATTCATAAAGTATAAACATGCATAATTTTAATCTATATTATATAAATGTGAAATAAGATAGCTTGGTGCACTTTAGTACTGTAAATGCTATAGTTCCTGTTTAAAAAGAAGGTGATGTTGTCAAGAAGACAAGACACAGGAACAGTGAAGTCTTATTTTTGCAGTTTCAGGGTTCCAAGTTTCTCAGGAGCATTTAACTTGGCAGGACTTGCTCTTAGCCCAAATGGTGTCATTCATATAAGCAGAAAATCAAAATGAAGAAACACAGAAGCTGCGGACTTCCTTGGCATGTCTTTCCTCAACCACAGTAAGGCTGCACGCCATACAGAATAGCTGGATAGACAAGTCGGTCTAAACTATTTGTGTGCAATAGGTAGTGTAAAACCCCTTCATTTTTAGCTACATTTCCTGATGCACTTCAGATGGCTTATGGCACTTTATAAGCATGCAGTAACAATTAAAATGGTTGTGCCGTTATATTCCCTCGTTTTCAAAGTTTTGTAAAGTTGATGTGCTATTGACAGCAGGACTGAACGGACATGAGGCAGCGACTGCAGCTTTGTAAGTCTCGTATGTAACATCTGCTGCACCTGTGCGCGGGCACATTGGTTTTCAAAACACTGTGAGGCAACCTGAAAAACCGAAACAATACCATTGGAAACCAACCCACCACATGTTTGGGGAAGAAAAGCACACATCTCTTTCATTAAAAATAGTTCCATTCTTTAATGATTTACAGAATGTTTTAAAAACGAACTGGTACTTAAAAGTTTAATGTGAAAACGAGACAAACAAGAGGTCATAGTTTCATACTTGTATTAGGCATATACCTCAAAACTGAATGCATAAGCAAATACATACAAATACAGAACCAGCAATTCTATGCTCAAAATTGACACCCCTTTTATTACTCATTTCTCCTATTAAAACAAACACAAGCTATTATCTTCCATCTTTTATACTCCAGGTCTGGGTAAAGGCGGGGGGATAGCACAATAGAGAATTACCGTCAATCACAAGTTCTTGTCTTGAGAGACTTAAAATAGCAAGATAAGGAAAACTGTGCATAAGTGAGACTTAAGATCTATGACTTTAAGTGACTTGATTAATCTGTTTTAACATTAAAGCCTCTGTCCTGCTTTCTGTAACAGAAGCCTGCACTTATTCCATTATTTGGCAGCACATTTGCCCATTTCAAGCATAAATCACAGGAAGGATAGCAGCAGAGCCCATAGGCCAGAGAAGGACTCTGTATAGCATAGAGAATAAGAAACTACTCTATGCCTATGCTATAAAAATCAGCGGACAAATATAATCAGAACACCAACTTGTCCAGGTAGTCATGCACTTCATTATCACTATTAAAAAGTGATAATGGTCCTCAAAACTAGGGACCCTCATCTTGTCAATAACCTGCTTCCTAATACAACCGCTCTGATCAGTTGGATACCCGTCTCCCCCCATACATACAACTACTTCAACAAATCAAATTTAGAGCAACTTCATTGATAGAAGTGATAGTAAAGGCAGCTTATGTACAATTCTCCAGGTTGTGAAGGTGCTTCATGTATTATATATTTACCAATAACGGCGCACTGCACGATTACGTGCAGTGAATACACTTGACTTGAGCATTCCTAGTTTTCATCCTCTTTCTCTGTACGTTTAGCTTTCGTTTGCTCAGAGGTTGATGCGCTTGCTGCTTCCTGAGCAGCTCTTCTTTTCTCCACCCTAGCGGCCCATTTCTTGTCTTCTTTTGTCTGCATTTTTTCGTGTTAAAACTGATTTAAGTCAGTGTTTGTTTTGCAATTACTTAGTATATTTTCCTTAATTTTTCACTTAAGCTGGCACTTAAGTCTTCAATCTGCCTCAAGAATGATTTAAGATATGAAGAGGTACGGGAAGTGACGGCAAAAGGTGGTAGGAATGAGAACGGTGCCTGTACGCATGTGCCGCACAGCCGCCCTGTTGCAGAGAGTTGATTCTACAATAAAATAAAATAAAAATAAAAAAGAGGAATAACCTTGGAGGTCAATCATCACCGCAAAAGCAGATAGTAGACGTCACGCAGTATAAGCGTACCAAATTTCAGGTCAATAAGTCAAACGGTTTGCAAGCTACAGGCGATTTAAAATCCTGGACAGACAAACAAACAGCCACGATAGCGTATTATATATAAAGATTATGTAAGGTGCGTTATATTATCAGTGTGGTTATCACACAGGCTCTTGGGGTCACATCTTGCATATTGTGCTATCAATTTCCACTATTGCAATATTTAAAAGTCTAACAAGACAAGACAAATTAAAAGCACTTGATCCTTGGCAATAGCTTCAATCATTCATTAAGTAGTAGTTGGACTTGTCAAAAATTTGTATAAAACAGTAAATCTTGCACTCCTCATAAAGTCCTGCAAAAAAAACCTTTATATGAAAGTGATTTTGTAGGTTACAGAAATCCCTTTCTTTGAAGCAATTAATCTATGTTATTAACCCACCAAAATGAACACATGCAGTAGAAGAACAAAGCAAATATTATTCTAGTCACACTGTATCTGAATACAAAGGTGCACGATGTGCAGTGGAAATACACAAAACCTTATTTTAGAGGGCTTTGATTTTTTTTTAAGAAAGTCTTTCATGTTTTTTAATACGAAACGATCTTTTCAGCATGGAGTCCAAACAATCATTTAATTAAAAGAATGTGTAAGCAGAAGTGAATTGAGATCCTGGCATACTAAACACTATAACATGAATGAGGTGACTGTTTACCTTACCTTTCTGTCATTTTGTTCGGTATCATCTCCTTCACAGTCACCCTGTAGATGACAAGCAGGTTAATTTTACTAAATTAAATAGAAATGAACCACATATGAAAAGAAATAATGTCGAAGCAAACAATACTGGGCACTAGATCTCCTTTATCAAGAATGTTACTGTATCGCATTAATATTAGGAATATAAAATTATTTAAAAAAGAAAAGGCGGCATAAAAACACTCGTCTGTATGGACACATCACACCAAGGCAAAGTTTACATTAGTATTGGTACAAAAAAAGCAACTTACATCATGTAAGGGATAAGCTGCAGTATAAACACCATTGGCAAGAAGGCTGGTAATCCCTAAAAAAAAATTGATATTTAAAAAAAATCTAAATTTCAAATGCAGAACTGCTTTCCTGTAGTAAAACAAAGACAAATCATTAGGTGCATCTAAAACATTATAGCAGGGGTCTCAAACTCCTGGACAGCCATAGTAGCCACTGGATTTTTGTTAATTTCTTAATTAGAAGCCAAATATTGAGGGCAAAAAACAGACATTTTGTTGGCTAAATTCTGCTCCTTTCTTTTGAAGATTAAAAAAAGCCCTCAATTTCTGCCTTTTTCCATTTGTTGTTGTTTAAACAATTGGCTGTAGGTAAAAACAGAAGTGGTCCACAGAACATTTGAATGATATTCACAGAAATCAGTAATTGCATTTATATTTCTTGGTATTCAAAGCTCTTTACAAAGAGAGCGGGGAGCCTCCTCACCCATCACGAATGTGTAGCACCCACTTGGATGATGTGATGGCAGCTGTTTTTGTGCCAGTACCCTCCCCACACATTAGGTAGTAGGTGGTGAAGGTGTGACAGAGATAGTAACCAATTAGATGTTTAGGTGGGCAGGATAGACAAGGTTATAATGGGTAGCTTAACCAGGACATTGGGAAACTCCCTACACTTTTCAAAGGATACCCAGGGATCTTTATTTACCACAACTTGGTTTTAGGCCTCAAGTGAAGGACAGTGCCACTTTTAGAGCACAGTGTCCTCATCACTGCACTGCGACATTGGGATCCACGCACAGTCCACAGGGTTAGCGCCCTCGGATTGCCTTACTAACACCTCTTTATGCAGCAGCCCAAATTTTCCTAGATAGTCTTCCATCTAAGTACCGGCCAGGCACAAATACGCTTAGCTTCAGTTGGATTACCTGTCCTGATGTGCATGTGGTAAAGTCTACAATATTATAAAATGTATGGTGTTGGAGAACATAACATTCTCAAATCTCCAAAATCCAATTAAAGGTCATAAATGGCACTGAATCAAATCAGAGCATTAGCAAACACAAAGCAAGAATTACTCTTGCCCAGGGCACTAGTCCATTGCAGTGCACACTCACAGGGCTATTTTTGAATCAGAAAGTCCAGAGAAACCTGAAGATACCCAGACAGACATGGGAAGAATGTGGAAACTCAAGACAGACAATGTGTGGGTGCAGAACTTGAACCATCGTCGAACCTGGAAGCACTGGTGTGCTTTGGTTAGATATGCCTGCTACACATTCCCTGGCTAGAACCATTAGAGCTCACCCTATATCAGAGTTAGCAAGCTTCAAGTTATGTTTAGTCAAGCAGTATCCTAATCTAGACTAGAAATTGGCCCACTTATCTATAAAATGAGTAAAAGATGGGGGCAAGAAATCAGATTTCTGTAAACTTTGCTCAGACTGGCCTGTTCAGAAGCAGCAAAAATATAACAACAAAAAAAAACAGTCAAATTCACTGAAGCCAGAAAACTTGGAGCATAGCCACGAACCTCACTTTCTTCTAAAATAATAAAGATAAAAAGGCTATCCAAAAAAAAAAAAAAAAAAAAAAAAACTCCTAATATCATCCGTATGACAAATACTACACGTTAGAACACCAAAATGTGCTCTTTATGCTTTTCAGAGAGCTTCAGAACAATTGCTCTTAATACACTTAATTATTTAATAAATTACTCCACCTCTTAACTCACCATATGAAAGAGGTAAGCCTCACAGTTATCTATGTTAATACATTACTTCTATAAAGAAAGCCACGGTGGTTAACACAGTGAAAAGTAAATCTGAGGCTACTTGTGCTTTTCCCTTCTGGTATCCCATTCCTTTCATGATCTCAGTTCACAGACAAGGTTTCATTAAAGGTGTCTTACCCATGCTGTATTTCGCTTTAGTACAAGTTATCCTCTTCAATATTTCATAAACCTAACAGAGACAAGAAAAAGAAGTTGTAAGTATTCACAGGACACACTATCCTTTTCGTCTCAAGCTGATCCTTCTATTCAGACAGTCTCATGTCAAATGTCTTTCATGTCAGCACCCATTTTAACCTCTTCTCAAATGCAATGTATAAAAAAAATGTTCTATATAACCTTTCTAATGGCTCATCAGGATATTACAATTGTATTAGACACATTCAAGATATGGATGGCTGAACTAGTCAACAGACAAAATGATCTAAAAACGTTTCAGGAACAAATAAAAAAAAAAAAAAAAATCACATATAGCATGTTTCTATCCTGGGCCCATCACAAATGTATATGCATTTATGGAATATTGCCAGGTCAATGGAGTGCAACAGAATCAAGGAGTGATATCAGCAGTGCAGATTGAATCAGCATCATTTGGGTATAAAGCCACTTGACCAAACTGTGGAAGCCATTTTTTATACCTGGCTATCGATTTCACAAAGAGAAGCAGAATAACATACAAAGAAAGTCAAAAAACTTTACTAGTAGTGTTGCAAACTGGACGCTATCCAGTGACCTGAGATGAAGACTGGACTCCTTTGGTACTGTGTCTCGCCGGAAAATCCTTGGGTACCGTTGGTTTGACCTTGTGTCGAATGAGCGGTTGCTCATGGAGTCCCGAATGAGGCACATTACCTGCATTGTGTGGGAGCATCAGTTACGGCACTACAGTCATGTGGTGCGTTTCACCGAGGGTGATCCAACTCATAAGATCCTCATTGTTGGGGACCTGGGTGGCTGGACCAGGCCAAGGAGTCGCCCACGTAACACCTGGGTGCGGCGGATAGAGAGTCATTTCTGGTCTGGAGGGTGGGACTGGACTGTGAGTCTGCCTGGGTGGTTGCAAACCGGGATCCCAAGTTGTTTCGTCGTGTAGTGGGTGTAGCAACACACTGTACCAGTGCATGCTCCCCAACTTGACTTGACTTATGTGTCATTCAGAATTGACTTTAAAATATTGCTTATGGTTTACAAAGCCTTAAATAATCTCGCTCCATCTTATATTTCGGAGTGTCTGACACCCTATATTCCAAATCGTAACCTTAGATCTTCAAATGAGTGTCTGCTTAGAATTCCAAGAGCTAAACTTAAAAGAAGTGGTGAGGTGGCCTTCTGCTGTTATGCACCTAAAATCTGGAATAGCCTGCCAATGGGAATTCACCAGGCTAATACAGTGGAGCACTTTAAAACACTGCTGAAAACACATTACTTTAACATGGCCTTCTCATAACTTCACTTTAATTTAACCCTGATGCTCTGCATATTTAATTATCATTACTATTCATGGTGGCTCCAAAATCCATACTAACCCCTACTCTCTCTTCTGTTCTTTTTCCAGTTTTCTGTGGTAGCGACCTGCGCCATCACCTCCTAATCAAAGCACTGTGATGTTCCTACATTGATGGATTAAAGGCCAGAAGTCCACGTGACCATCATCATCAAGTCCTTCCATGAGAACCCTAAATACAAAGAGGACTGTTTCATTTATGTTAGGTAGAATGCCCAGAAGGGGCTGGGCGGTCTCGTGGCCTGGTACCCCTGCAGATTTTATTTTTTATCTCCAGCCTTCTGGAGTGTTTTTTTTTTTTGTTTTTTCTGTTCTTCCTGGCCATTGGACCTTACTCTTATTCTATGTTAATTAGTGTTCTCTGATTTTAATTCTTTCTTTGTCTCTTTTCTCTTTCTTCATCATGTAAAGCAATTTGAGCTACACTATTTGTATGAAAACGTGCTAAATAAATAAATGTTGTTGTTGCAAACACCTTATTTTTTATATAGCACATTTCTATGGAGAATCCATTCATGGCACCAAACAAGTACAAAGCCAAAGTATAAAATATTCATTTCCAGTTGAAGCATTGACAGGTTAAGTAATTTGCCCAGGATCAAACTGGACAACTTTTTGTTAAAATTCCAATGTGCTCTCCACCAGGCTATAATGCTTTTTAAACTGATAAACTGTTCTACACATCAGGGATTACACTACATACTGTAAGATAATCCAATGTTGAACTCATTTGCTTCTCAAATGGAACATTTTACATTACTGTCCTTCAAAGTTGAAGTTACCTCAATTAGCCAAGCTGTAACATAGCACTGACCAAGCACTTCATTCAAATATAAAATAAATAAATAACCAGATCAGACAGAGTTGGCACTTTTGTGATGGCATGGTTTTTATAGGAATGAGATACACAGTTGATGTTTATTTTTTCTCATCACCCCTCCAAAAATTGGAGCTATTCAATAATCACATTTTGCTGGCCAAGTTTCAGATCAATGGTGTCATTACATGATTTCCAAAATGCTGCCTCTCCCATGAAGCAATTGGTCATCCATCCGTGAAGTCTCGATCGTTCGTGTTGAAGCAATGAGCCTCTGCAAAGTCTATGTCATGCTGAAGCTTGTGGTTTCATAAAGTCTCAAACATATCTAAGCACGTTTTTCCCCGGCTAGTCCACAGAGTGTTAGAGAGTTTCAAACAGAAACCTAGTGTTTACATCCAGTACTGAATATCCTAAAATGCGGGTACCATAACATTTAAAATTTGGAATTTTTGGTACTTTTCCAATACCGGTGCACTGCGCAATCCTGGCACTGATAACGAACTACAGCCATCATAAAAACATAGCAATTAAGCTTGAACGGAGAAACAACTGATAAAACCAATAGTATAATTCAAAGAGCAATAGGCAAAAATACTTCCAGTGTAGAGAAAATTAAAAAAGTTTGTTATTATAGTTATCTGTAATAGTTAATTACCAGTAACACAGACAATGAAAAAAAAAACAAACAGGAATGGCCAGATGTTCAGAAACTGAAGGAACTAAAAATAAATTGACACAGTTGCTTTTGCTCTTATAGCATTTAAACACCAAGGTCCTATCAAAGATTTCAACTGGAGTTTTCCAGGAGGTCTTTTGGGAATGCTGCTGTAACAGTAGAAAATAAAAATTTACAAAGAGACTTCTTTTAGGGCAGGTAAGATACCTCCATTATTACAGCTGTAAATACATTAAGTACTTTTGCCCAACCAAGCTTTAATCTTCAAAAAGAAATGAGGTATCATTATTCTTCAGGGGATAACACTTGGTGGAAGATTGGATTTCAAAAGGTCTCCAAATCAAGCCAATTAACACCCAAAGCAGAAAGCCAGAGACTGAAGCATGAAACACATTTTAATTAAGGAAAAAATGAACATGCGTAACTCCCTGTTGAATTTGCATGCTGAAAAGTACTGGCATAACACAGTGTGTGTGCAAAATCAAATTAACCGGGTACTTACAATTGTACTTCTGGTTTTGCTATCAAAAAAGGACTCTTTGTCTGTTAAATCAAACCTGTTAAAATAAAATATTTAAAAACAAATCACAGTCTTGGCTGAATATGGCATATAAGCATTTAGAAATAAATTACAGACATACTCTTAAATTGCTTTGTGGCCAAAACAGATTAATGTTTGACCCCAAGAACCTTCCTGCATGTGGCTGCTAGTAAGAGAAACAAAATGTACATACTAGTAAAAGGGTGTCTGTGATAAAATTGTAAGCAAAGTGTGCTACTTTCACAAATGTTTCTCACCTTTTAAGAAAATGTGTCCACTTAGATGTGACATTATCTGTTTGTTGCAAAACAATCCTATAAATATGCCATCAACGCAGTAAATGTGGAATGGGGTAATGCCACTAGCCTTGCAGAGACTTTAATAATTTGGCAAATGAACGATGTTCATCCAGCTTTCCTCTGAGTCTGCTCATTTAAACATAGGATTAGAAGGAAGAGCCTGCCAGAACCCTTGGCTCCAAAGAAGTAATCAAACCCTAATTGGATGTCATTAAATCTGAATCACGCTTACAAACACATCCACATTTGCACCAGGCCAACCTACTAACTAGCCTTAGGCCCAGATCTCTAGAATGTGGGAGGAAACTGAATTACAGAGTGAGAAACCCACACAGCAGGATGAAATTTAACCCTGGGGTATCTGAATGAGGGGTATTAGTTTTAGACTAGAATGCCTTATTGTAGTCCAAAATAGCTGCAGATTTTTGATGAAAACACAATCTCAAATTTGAAATTCCCCCTTGCCATTAATAAAATTAAAAAAAAAAACAAAAAAAACAAAAACTTGGTCATGTTATTGCTGCGCTATGAGAAAGAAAAATATAAGTGAGTAGTAATTTCCTATATAAGAAAATACAAATAAGAATTTGACTTGCGTAAGGTAAAAGCTGTACATGCAACAAATGTCTTTCATATTTTTGCATACAAGCTTGCATTTTCTGAACCTGCTTTTTGTCTTAGAGAGTTGTGTTGAGTAGGGGACTTTCAGGGCAGCAAAAAACACAATGCAGAAAAAGAAAAAAAAAGGCTCTTAACTGAATGCTAGTCCATTTCAGAGGTCATTCACACACTCATCCATATTTAGATGTACCATTAAAACTTACATGAACATAAAATTATTTGTATCTGCTTTAAAACCTTTTAACCTAATAACTTTTAATGTTATGTACTTTAGGTTTCTAACTGCCTCTTGATTAATTCCTGAACATCTTTTAGGCTAAAAGGAATAATTTGTTCTATAATAGCAATATATTTCAGTATACATATTTAAAAAACAGGTTCACACTCTCTGTCTCTCTCATATCTATATCTACAGTGGTGTGAAAAACTATTTGCCCCCTTCCTGATTTCTTATTCTTTTGCATGTTTGTCACACAAAATGTTTCTGATCATCAAACACATTTAACCATTAGTCAAATATAACACAAGTAAACACAAAATGCACTTTTTAAATTATGGTTTTTATTATTTAGGGAGAAAAAAAAAATCCAAACCTACATGGCCCTGTGTGAAAAAGTAATTGCCCCCTGAACCTAATAACTGGTTGGGCCACCCTTAGCAGCAATAACTGCAATCAAGCGTTTGCAATAACTTGCAATGAGTCTTTTACAGAGCTCTGGAGGAATTTTGGCCCACTCATCTTTGCAGAATTGTTGTAATTCAGCTTTATTTGAGGGTTTTCTAGCATGAACCGCCTTTTTAAGGTCATGCCATAGCATCTCAATTGGATTCAGGTCAGGACTTTGACTAGGCCACTCCAAAGTCTTCATTTTGTTTTTCTTCAGCCATTCAGAGGTGGATTTGCTGGTGTGTTTTGGGTCATTGTCCTGTTGCAGCACCCAAGATCGCTTCAGCTTGAGTTGAGGAACAGATGGCCGGACATTCTCCTTCAGGATTTTTTGGTAGACAGTAGAATTCATGGTTCCATCTATCACAGCAAGCCTTCCAGGTCCTGAAGCAGCAAAACAACCCCAGACCATCACACTACCACCACCATATTTTACTGTTGGTATGATGTTCTTTTTCTGAAGTGCTGTGTTCCTTTTACGCCAGATGTAACGGGACATTTGCCTTCCAAAAAGTTCAACTTTTGTCTCATCAGTCCACAAGGTATTTTCCCAAAAGTCTTGGCAATCATTGAGATGTTTCTTAGCAAAATTGAGACGAGCCCTAATGTTCTTTTTGCTTAACAGTGGTTTGCGTCTTGGAAATCTGCCATGCAGGCCGTTTTTGCCCAGTCTCTTTCTTATGGTGGAGTCGTGAACACTGACCTTAATTGAGGCAAGTGAGGCCTGCAGTTCTTTAGACGTTGTCCTGGGGTCTTTTGTGACCTCTCGGATGAGTCGTCTCTGCGCTCTTGGGGTAATTTTGGTCGGCCGGCCACTCCTGGGAAGGTTCACCACTGTTCCATGTTTTTGCCATTTGTGGATAATGGCTCTCACTGTGGTTCGCTGGAGTCCCAAAGCTTTAGAAATGGCTTTATAACCTTTACCAGACTGATAGATCTCAATTACTTCTGTTCTCATTTGTTCCTGAATTTCTTTGGATCTTGGCATGATGTCTAGCTTTTGAGGTGCTTTTGGTCTACTTCTCTGTGTCAGGCAGCTCCTATTTAAGTGATTTCTTGATTGAAACAGGTGTGGCAGTAATCAGGCCTGGGGGTGGCAACGGAAATTGAACTCAGGTGTGATACACCACAGTTAGGTTATTTTTTAACAAGGGGGCAATTACTTTTTCACACAGGGCCATGTAGGTTTGGATTTTTTTTCTCCCTAAATAATAAAAACCATCATTTAAAAACTGCATTTTGTGTTTACTTGTGTTATGTTTGACTAATGGTTACATGTGTTTGATGATCAGAAACATTTTGTGTGACAAACATGCAAAAGAATAAGAAATCAGGAAGGGGGCAAATAGTTTTTCACACCACTGTATATAATAATGATGCAATATTCATTGCAGCGCTTTAACTTCATAAAGTTCATTGCCTAGACTTGAACATTCTCAGCACGTTTTAGAGGCTCTTCTTTTTTTTTTTTGACTCTGAAGGAGCATGCCAACCTTCTTCATCGATGTTCCCATCAGCTCGTGACATGAATGCCAAATCCCAAACCTGTATTCAAATTGGTTCACCCACCTACTGAAATCATGCACCCTTTATCTTTTTCTTTTGTCATTTTCTACTATTATTATTGTCGTCTTTTTACATTCACCTTTAAGTTAAACTTAAATTAGAATAAAAAAAAAAAACCACACCACCTTTCTAGCTTCGCCTCCTCCTCCCCGCTTTTTTTTTCTTTCCAACATTCCTGCCTTCCGTTAGGTCTTACCAATCAGCCAATCCCAAGCACAGTTGCATTAATGAACAAAAATTAATCTACTAATAAACATTTTCCCATTTTAACTGTAAATCAGTTTACCTATCTGGATGTCGATTATGCAGTGTACGGTCTGCATAACGATGAGGTTTAGAAAATAACTGACTTAAAACACCTCCAATTACAGCTCCTCAAAACATGACGATACCAAGCGGAAATCAACTAATAACTTGTGACGGTGTGGAATTTGAAAAACTGACTGAACAATCATGTTGATAAAGATAAAGTCGATTATCAGATTTAAATACTTTTCCATACAAGACGATCGATTGCTAATGTAGCAAACAACATTCACTTTAGAAAGGCTTCATAAATTCACTTACAAGTGCTGTTTTTCTCTGGAAAATGGATATGAAAGGTGCTTTACATTTGACACTTTAGCCCCGTCCACATTGGGATGAAGAGGTTCCGTTACTTTAGAAATAAATGCGTTAATCTTCTCCACAAAATTACTGCTTTGGTTAACTTCATACACCTAAAACGGTAGGGAGAAAATAATACTTATGCTTGTTCTTTCCATTAGACTACAGTTCAAGAAAAATCTTAATTTGACGCTGGCTGGCTGAATAGTGCTATAAACAAATATCCTATCATACATACCTTTTTAGTTGGCATTTTGAGTTTCATGAACTCTGCTTCACGGCAGAGTACGTGCCAGGGAGCGTGTATTTTCACATATCCTATTCCCGGAGTTTTAGTCTAAAAGAAAACAGCCTTTATAAGTAACAGATCCAAATGTCACAAGCAAACCTGCAACGTGGTCTCAAACACTTGAAACAAATGCATGCTGATGCTTCATACAAACAAAGCATGGAGAACTTGGCTGGAGACATACAGGCCCATCATTTCCTCATTCACTATAAGGCAGCCTATAAAAGGAACCATAGAAAATGAAGATCTACCCGGTGGTTTCTCAGCAGTATGCATTTTTAGACCATCACATCCACTACTAAAACTGTGGAGAGCAATGTTAAAGCAATTATATCTTTAATGAAAACCTCGGTTCCCATCCCAATGTTACGATATTCCAGGACTGAAACAGAGGCCAGCCAGCTTTGCTTCATATTCTCTGAAAATATGGAGTCATTGCCGTGAGGTGCTCTTAAAGTAAACTGAAACAGTGGAAGTAGTTTGCACTCCTATAGCTGCCACAGAAAGCTTTACTTTCTGTGTTTAACAATATATTAAGAGAAACAATTGAATGGGACTGGCTGTCGTAACTTGCGGGTAACTAACTTTTCGTAATTATCAGGAGGTTGTTGGTAATTTTGACATCTTGGTTTTGTTTATTACTAAATTTCTTCTCTCTTATGGTTTCAATTTTTTTTTTTTTCTTTTCTTCCAGTGACGTCATTGCCTCATCATTTGCGTTGATGAGTTAGGAGTGCCGGGATTCTGTGGCTGCAGAAGCAGCATGCTGCCATGTATTAAAGTGCACTGTACGACATCAGCATGATTGTGCTAAAAATGTGATCTGCACATTTTTACTGTTCTCCCAGTGATGTCTTCAAGTCATCATTTTGTGCTTTGTTATAAACACCAACATTCTGCGGCTGCAGAAGTGGCATGTTGCCAGGTAGTAAAGTATGGTGTGCGACATCGGCATAATTCAGCTATAAAAGAACACTATGTACATTGACAAGTGTCTCAGTTTTGACTTGGCAAAGTAAAGACCTTCATGGAGTGACTCAGCGCTCAAGTAAATTTAAAAAACAAATCATCAAAGTAATATGTTACTGGCTTCAGACAGATTTTAGTTTTGACTTTTCTGGACAGTAATCATGCTGGCAACTTTCATGATTCTCCTAAAGGCCCAAAAAAAAAGCAAAACAGCTTGTAAGACCGCTACCTCTTGGTAGGATATTTGTCCAGTGGGACAATTAAACTGTCCTGTTGGAACACATCAGTAATTATAGGTAAATTACTAAAAATAAATGAATACGAAAATACACATCGCCATCCTACTTGATATTTTCTGGCATATTACATAGCCAGATTGCTGCAATAAAAAGAGTCAGCAGCTCTTAAAAAACTGATACCCCAAGTAACTCATGCGTTGTGCAATTCTTAAAGTGAGAGGTCATCTGAGCCCCTGGAACGGTGATGTATTTCAATACCACATATACATTTAAAGCCAAGGATGCAATGCAAACACTGTAATGCTTTGACGTGCTGAGGCAATGAAAATGGAATTTCTTCCTGAGAGCATCTTATCCAAGGTTGAAAATCTTCTCTACAAGAAGAACGGAGCCATACAGCAAAGCAGATCATCTTGACAGGCAGGCAGTAAGTCATTGCAAGCTATGTTCAAATGGCTGTGTTCAGCAACAATTTATGACAAGAAAATAGACCAACATGCATTCTGACCCTCCGCACGACGGTGCATTGTTACACAGTATTTCCTTAATAATGCAACAAAATGCTAAATTCTATTTTTAAACACATTCCTCCAAAGGAAAACACTATGAAAATACTGAGTAACAATGCTTAACACATTTCTTAATTTCAAAAGAAACAAAAACCATTGTTTATCACGTACATAAATGAAGCAATACCGAACTGTACAGACAATATTCTGAGGTAAACTGCCACCAAGGAGTTGCTATAACCCAGTGAATTGTGTACTTGGTAATAGAGAGAAAACTTAATTCCAATGCTGGAAAAAGTATGCTTCAGTGTTATTTTGAATAAACACTTATTCACTTTATTTGTATTTGGAGAGCTGCATATGATACATTTATTGGTCCAATAAAAGTCTATCATACACTTGACCTCCAAAAAATGGCATCTTGAAACTTTGTTTTCATGCCGTTTCATCCAAAAGAGCCAGCATTCGAATTTTAAAAAAGCAGACATGCTTTTTCTTGCAGTAACATAAAATTATTCCATACGTAACACAATGAAGCAAGGAAAAAAACAAGCTCTAAATATGTGTCTACCAACTATAAATACAGTGGTAGTGGAGTGGGGTGTATTAATAACTTTACAGAGTTTTGAAAGGAATTTATCTTATTTAGGGGAATGAGCAGATTAGTAATTGGGAACATTTCTTTTACTCTGTATAATTCTTGGCCATTTTAGGATCATGGAGTGCCAGGGTCTAACCCAGCAGCTTTTGGAATAAAAAGAAAATCCTGGGCAGTATGCCGTTTATACAAAACACACACACACTCACTCAGACTGGGCCAATGACATGAACCAGCATGTGGTTTGGGGTAAAGCAGGGGTGTCGAACTCCGGGCCTGGAGGGGCGCAGTGGCTGCAGGTTTTCATTTGAACCCTTTTCCTAATCAGTGCCCAGTTTTCACTGCTAATTAACTTCTTTCCCGTTCATTTTAATAGCCTTGTTTTTAAGGATTAAGTCCCCTGAATTTATTCTTTTCTTCATTAAATGACAGCCAAACAGAAATGAGACGTGAAACGAGCCAACAGATGACCAGCTAAACTGGGATTTCAAACTCCAACCAATATCTTAATGAGAAGCCGATTCCTGCTGTTAATTAAAGCCGTTACTTAATTCCACGGCTTGTTGCTGCTCTCATTCTGCCACAGCAGACATTTCCAAAATGGTTGATTTTCTATTTTTTTCCTAAGAACACCATTAAGATGTTTTGGTGACCTGAGAGATCAACCTTACTGAGACCATCACCTCTCATTATTTTCAAATATTGTACAATGGGCACAGGTGAGCTGGTCATGTGGCGGCTCGTTTTGTGTCTCATTATTGTTTTGCTGCCAATTAAGGAAAAAGAGACAAATAAGGGGCCTGAGTCAAGTCAATTAAAATTAAAGCAATTGAAGTTAATTAGAAGCAAAAAACTGGTCACTAATGAAGAAGATGGTTAGAATGAAAACCTGCGGCCACTGCGGCCCTCCAGGACCGGATTTTGATACCCGTGGGGTAAAGGGGTGAAAACTGGAGTACCCAGAGGAAATCCCATGAAGCCTTTAGGAAGAACACACAGATAGTTCTAGAAGACTGGGTTCAAATCCCAGACTGGTCACTGTGTGGGCATACAGACAGCCACCACACCACAGTGCTGCCCTGTAACAACACTATTCTGAATCCGGTTTAATCCAATTCACGGTCATGGGGGCGGAAATCTATCCCAGAAGCATTGGTCGTAAAATAGAAAGCAATGCTGCTCAGGGTGCCAATCCATCACAGGGTCCATTCACTCATTCTGGGGGTGGGGCAGCACAAGTTAAAAAATATTTTCAAAATCTGTGTGCCTTGAAAGGGACTCTGCAAATTTAAAAAGATGTTTGACCGACTTTTCAAATAATACTCTTGTAGGTTTTTCCTCTCTTTGGCCACAAATTAGTTAATTGTATTAATATTGTTTGGTGTTGCAACAATTTTTAGATTTCTTGATATGCTATTGTAATTTAACATTGTTCTAGTATAATGAGTTTAGTAAGAGTTTTTCATGTATGGAATAATCAGTTTATTCTGCCAACAGATTGCTTTTTCTTTACTCCTCACTTGCACAGAAGGGTGTATTTGTGCATGAATGGAGAAAAAAAAATGCACCCAGGCAGAATAATATTGAACGGTCTAAACTCGATGTATGACTGTTGCTGTTGGAAAATAATGAATAACAGGACAGTTTGCCATCTTTATTAAAAATCTGTAAAAACTGTGTTAGACTTGGAAGGTCTGCTGTAAGAGATGCTGTTTTCTGTTATTCACTCAAAATGACCAAAATAATGAATAGAGGGAACCATAAAATAAGGCAATATTGCCAAATTAATCAAATAAGGAAACCAAGTAGGTATTTAGGGGAGACTAATACAGGAAGAGTCTACTATGCACCTCATTCATTATTCAAAAATGTCATTTGTTTGTTTAAAGAAAAAAAGATTAAAAAAAAAAAAAAAAAAGTCTGATGGTAAAGCTGCATATGGAGGACACTGTGCTCCTGCTGCTGTAGTAAGTCCTACCAGGTCATGCTTCTTCGGACAGCCTTGTTTTACTCCGGCTGCTTCGCAATCTGCATCAGTGCAGAACTGTAGAACCAGAAAGCAAAGTCAGGTAGAAAACAAAAAATGGGTTTAACGAAGAAGATAAATTTAACACTCAACACACACAAAAACTAGCACAGACACACAATAGCAAAAGGATGACACACCTACTGTAACAAGCCTTCTCATGAACTGAATACAAAATGATCAGATTATCATGAAAACACAGGACATGAAAAAGACTATTCACTCATTGTCATTTATTAGAAAGAGACTCAAAGCCTTCGTTTTGTGCTGATGAATGTGCTCCACATTTTTCTTTCTCAGTACTTGACAGAAAAGAATGGCTAACAACATTAGCTGGATTCTATTTACAATGCAATCCTTATCTCGTCTCAGGTACAGCCCTTAAGACCCAGTCCCAAAACACATAATAATCTGGACAAAATATGATTAGAGAAAAATGAAAAACAATTTCCATTACACATCTACAAAGACCTGAGAGAGTCCGTTTGTGAACACATAAGTCCATATTTTTAAAAAAAGGTGTTGGATGTGAGAATGGACAGGTCTGACAAATTCTGGAAGCACATTTTTCATTTTTTCTCTTCCTAATACTCATTTTGAACACCATTTAAACTAAGCAGGACAGGGCTTTCCGTTTCACTAAGCTGCAGGTCAAAGCAAGCCTAGGCATTTAATAAACCAAGTTTTAACCGAGTCTCTTTTTGATCACATGAAAGAATGACAGTTTATTACGTAAAAACATTTAGTTTCTAACTAAAACAGACTGAAAGGAATGATCTTTATAACAAATTAGTATATTGTCCTACCAGAGTTCTTAGGAAGTACCTGAATTCTTGAGCTCCTATTTATAAATGAAAGACTCAGACACCGCTGATAATCTTCTCACAATCAAATGCGACTGAGACAAAACTGAACCATTTAAGAAGCCTTGGAGACCTCATTTGGACTCTGGTAAGCTGTCAGACCACCAGCCATAAATAAAGTTTACTGCCACCAAGAAGACTATATCCTTTCAAACTCACATTGATTATTGTAAAATCTTTCTAGAAGTTCCTCTTTTGAAGTATCATGCTCATCTAAACTGGTCACTGCCTGTCCAATGTCAGATTCCTGCATGTCTTTCCACTAGCGTACCAATAACAAATAAATAAGTAAATAAATAAATAAAATATTCTTGTACTAAGCAGCCACCATATTAGGTCAAGTACAGGGTAAGACCTTTACAACAGCCCAAAGTCTTTAAAAACAAGGAGTTCAAATAAAGGCCTCAAGCCCATTAGAGACTTTGGTCCATGCTGTTTCAATGACACCACTTAGTTCCTGCAGATTTTTGGATAAACTCTGATGCTGTAAATGTGCTCTACTGAAGATCTGGGGGCTGTGCAGACCACTGGAGTAAACTAAGTCACGGTCATTATTTGTGCAACTTCCTGGTGATTGAATGGACCACAGAATTCCTTTGAACAAGGGCAGACCGGTGCGATAAATGGATACACAGAGTCGGCAAAAATGCTTAGGAACGCAGTAGCTTCTAAACCATGCTTAGTTGGTATTAGGAGGCCCAATGTGTGCCTAGAAAACATCCTTCACACCATCATGCTACCGCCAGCAGTCTCCACACTCTGACACAAGGAAGGATGGATCTGTTGATGCTGTTTAAGCCAAACTCTGACCTAACCGTTTGCATATTTAAGTAGAAATCAAAATTGAGATTTTTTTTTCCAAATTATAGTCATCCAGTTTGGTGATCACATGCCCACTATAGCCCCATCTTCCTGTTCTTAGCCAGATTACTGCATGGACAGAGTCTGATAAATTGCACATCACTGAGGTAAGCAGCGTTTTTTTCCCCCCCCTAATTTTTCTGAATAACTAGGTGTTTCTGACCATCAGGTCTCCCCCAAAAATCACTCTTCACTGGATGTTTTTTGTTTATCACTTTATTCTATGGGCGGCACGGTGGAGCAGTGGTAGTGCTGCTGTCTCGCAGTATGGAGACCAGGGTTTACATTCCGGGTCCTCTCAGTGTGGAGTTTGCATGTTTTCCCCGTATCCAGGTGGGTTTCCTTCAGGCTCCCCAGGCTTCTCCCCACTGACCAAAGCCATGCAAGAAGGTGGAGTTACTAAATTGGCCCTACTTTGTGGTTGGGGTGGATGTATACAGTATATGTATGTGTGTGTGTGCTCGCCCTGTATTGGACTGGCACCATGTTTTGTTCCAGCCTTGTGCCTGATGCTGGCTGGGATAGGGCTCCAGCACCCCAGAACGACCCTGTTCAGGACAAAGCAAGTCAGACAATAACTTTATTCTATGTACATTTTACAGACTGTAGTGTGTGAACACTCTTGGGAAGGCTACCTTTCCCCAAAGCTGGCACCAACAGTCACAGCATTATTAAAGTTGTTTAGAGATTTGCCTATTCTAGTGTTTATTTGAATAAAAACCAAACCTCCTGACCCTGTCTGCATGGTTTATATAGCCGTAATCGCACAATGACTGTTTAGTGAGGAAGGCTATCTCCATTAGTGATCTGTTATATCCAAAAAAGGGGCCACTGGGTACATAGGGTATTTATATTCATACACATGTAAATATAAAAACAAAGCTTGGTATGGTGGCACAGAGGTTAGTACATTGTCCTTGTACTTTAGTATAGCTCAGTTTTACGCATATTACCTGGTGACTCTTAATCAACCCAGCATGAGCTAGTAAGTCTGTTTGTGTTCAGTGTTAGGCTGGTTTTCCAACTACTATGTATTGGAAAAATTATGCTTACAAAACGTATGAACAGGCAATGTGAAAAATCAGTGTTCTTTATTTTAGATTAAATACTACACATTTAGGTAAGGGGTTTAAAAAAATTAGTTTATATGTCAACACAGCTGTAGTGTACAGTTCATTTGTTCAGTACAAGAGCTTGATCACCAGCATTAACTCTTCCTTTACCACCACTGAATTTATACTTTTTGGTATAGCCTTTAGGTTGTGGCATATTTTAGAAGAGACTACATATTTAACAGTATGCACTGTAGCCAAAGCATTGGGCTTGACATCAAAAGGTAATGGGTTTATAATTGCTGGCAAACTGGAAATGTCATTGCAGTCACAAGCACTGCCAAAATATTTATAATCAGGCTAAAATAACCAAGTGAAGGGTTTTGGGGAAGATACTAAACAATACTCGCTTAAACTAACTACATTGACATGGCACTCAAAAATGCCTTCATTATAATGCTCACTACATAAATACTAGTTGTATTACCCAGCTTGGCCTGAGAAATTTCACAAGATAGTGGGCCCGAGTTATAGTGCTGTCAGTGGATCAGATGTATCAGAAGTACTAAATACTTTTCCACATTTTGTTTTTCTTTTAAACGTAGGATTAATAATATTGTCAGACACTGTGGTGTAGAGGTTAAGGCTTTGGACCTAGGTTCAAAAAACCCTGAGGCTTTGGGTTCAGACCCTGCTGCGGACACTGTGTGACAATGAGCTAGTCACTCGTCCAATTGGAAATATAAAAGAAATGTAATCAATTCTGTCTCTCAAATGTTCTAAGTTGCCTTGGATAAAGGCATCCAACAAATAAGAAATAATATTATTAGGTCACTGGATCTGCTTACTCTTGAATGTGCTTAAGTGAGTATAATGTTAATAATTTGGGGGGTGGGGGGGACCACACACACGGGTCAGCAATTTTTTTTTTCTATAATTTTGTTTTTCTATAATTAAATACATCAAAGCGTTTTTGAGAATTTAGGGTATTTATGTCTTGTTGTAGGGGGTTTTACCCCTAAACAATAGCATATAAATATGTTCTTTCTTCGTGTATAATGTATATTTTATATATATATATATATATATATATATATATATATGCCTAGATGTACCATCCTGCCAAATTTCAGCTTATTAACTGTTTTTGTTGGCGAGTTAGTGAGTGTGTGAGTGAGTGAACGAGTCAGTCGTCTTTGCACTATATATAAATAGATTCATTCATCTCTAAGAGATGTACCCAAAACATATATTATGAGAATAGTAAAAATTTGAATTTATTACTATTACATGCTTTTCTACAAATTGCTGCCAATTTTCTTCTCTGAACTTTGGCCATTTAAAGGACAGTTACTAAATAAACACTGCTAGCTGTTCACAGTGAGATAATGCTGTTTATGCAGGGAAAGCTTAGTGATAAAAATAAGAAGAAAAAAATGTACAAAGGACAGTGGATAAATATTGTAGCACCACAGTGGTTCTTCGCCCAGACTAGCAAAAGGTTTGTTCTTGGTTTAAAAAAAAAATATAATAATTTTAAATTCTCTTTTGTATATACATTTATATAAAACAATAAGAGACACACACTGAAGTTATCCCTATATATGCCAGTTATACAATGGAAAATATACAGCTTTGCAACGGATATAAAAAGTGTGTTCTTAATACTACACATTCATCATTTTTGTGAATTCACTTTCTCCATTGGCCCTGTTGCCACCAGAATCAATGGAGGAGTCAGACACCCATTCATTACAAAGGCTGCTCTCTTTCACTATGCTTGGTCTATTCAGAGTTCCATATTAATTTAAATGGAGTACTAAAAACGTGTAGACAATTTTACCAGTCGTAAAAAAATGATCAAGTGTAAGGCAGTAGTGCAACCACAAATCCACCAAAACCAGTAATACCTCAATATTCAAACAACTCTAACATTTTGAGTTTAGCAGGTTAATGAAAAAATGTTATCACTTGTCAATGCCTGAATAATATTTTATAATAGTTGCCTGGGTTGTCTTTCATTCAAATTTCTTATTTTAGTTTCAGGCAAAAAATGCAAGACATGAAAAACACATTGTCCTGTATTCCAATTAGGTTGTCTTGAATTAAAGGGGAAGCACTGCCTTTAAACCATGGAACTTGTTCTCTCAGAAAAACCAAACAAGCATCTATACCTTTCAACTGTGTATTTTCTGAAGGTACTTTGTCCATTACAGGACCCTGGAGATTTAGGGCCTAATCTGGGAGCCATGAGCACTAGGCAGAAGCAAACCTCAAATGGGTTTCCAATTCACCGCTCTCAAATACAGTCAGGGTTACTAACTCCACGCCACTTTAGAGTCATCCCACTAAAAGGTCTATCTCGTCCCAATGGCAGAATGTCAACCAATGTCCAACTGAAATATACTTTTACTGATGAGAAACAAAAATGTACCTTTGCAATGGCCAAGGACTCAAAGGACTGTCTGGGTTTCTGATGTATCATTTGATATAAATATCAATTACTGCTAATGGAAGCAGTAGGATATGTTTAACATCCAATGTATCCATAATGCAAGATATTAACTGTTTAAACTGTTGGTAGTAGCAACATAATGGTGCAGTGAACATTTAGATAGCACACAGTGTGAGCCTTATAATCTCAATTTCATGTACTTTGGTACCTACTGGATCCACTGTTGCACAGCCAATGGATTATTATATCATAGGTCAGTCATATTTTCTAGCAAATCCCAGCCATGGGGGCATGAAAAAAAACTTGCAAAGGGGGATTAAAAGTGTAGTGGATATGTTAAATAAAAAGGTAGTGATGCAGTTTACTGGAATACCCTATCTAGCTTGTTACTTCCATTACAAAAACCTCATGAAATCAGTGGAATACAAAGATACATTTTAAATATCAGCAAAAAGCTTTTTTCATATTTTAACTTTAATTAGGTACATTCAGGTCTTTATGTTTAACCTTTAAATAACTGTGTGAGCCTCATCCAAAGAAATTATAATAAACCCATGGCTCTCATTTACAAAAAAATAAAAAAGACAAACAAAATGAAAATTCTGCCTTACAATCCTATCCTCTCTTTCCTTATTTTCACCAGAGCGACTTTTTTTTTTTTTTTTTTTTTTTTAGTAATTTAAGATTTAATGTGGTACTCCGTTATGGATAATAGAGGATACAAACTACTTTCTATAGGGTCTTAGGTGATTTTTGTTAACAGCAAAAACAGCATGGACCAAGCTATGGTAAGTTTTTACCATAAGGGCTGTCTGAACAGCAGTCCCTTCTAGAGAATAAAAACCTAAAAACAAAACACAAAAGTCAATCACTTTTCAGCCAACTGAATGAAACAAATATGATCATTTTGAGACCTATTGGTTTTCATAAATATTCTTTAAGAACTAGACAAATTAAAAACAAAAATGCTACGCCAAGCTTTTTCCAGTCTCATTTCCATCTATTATGTTACTAACTCTGGTGTATTTAAGGATCAAACCCATCTGAGCAGATCTAAAGAAAAGGGTGGATTATCGTTATCCAGACAGCATTCTGATTCTGACTATTGCATTAAGGATCTAACAGAGCTGTATCCAGACATAAAAGCGAAACCTGTGATCTTTCAAGTAGTGACTTTGTCCCTTGATACAAGAAAAGCAATACAAGACCAGCCACATGTTGACAATCAAGAGCTTCTCTTCACCACACTTGTCTACACCCTGAAAAGGTACATTTCCTACCAGGATGAAGCTGCAGGTTATAAAAACAGGACTGCCCAGGAACGTTTCAGAGAATCTAGCAAATGAAACGTAATGCCATCCCAATCACCAGATCTTAAAACAACAGATGAAACTGAGGTTTACATTTTTTGATGTTGTAATCCACTAATAGCTAATTTGTATAAGCCATCTGACACACATTGAAGGCTACATTCAGTTTTGACATCTTAAGTCCATACAACAATAAAATTCAAGTTGCTCCAAGTTAAAATGGGAACACATTTTTTTTTCCATAAATATCCCCCACTACATAAACCAGCATCCAACTTGAGATTTACAAATCATCTGCTTTACAGACTAGAACTTTAACATTAGTTTGAGCAATGTATTATTCTAGAAGAAACGCAAACTGAAAAATCTATTTTAATAAGTTAAACAGAGCAAAAATAATATTTTCCCAGAAACCTATAATAGAAAACCTGCAATAAACTGTGTAATTAGAATGTGTTAAACTTTCATTTTAGCTCTTTCATACCTGACATAAGATTAGTGAGTATGGCATGAATCCCGTATAATTTATAACTGGTATCTGAGAACCTGGTTTGCTAGCAAAGCTTTATTCTTTTAAACCAGTTTCACATGTTACTTTTTATATTAAATCACTGATACTTTGACAGGGAATGTTTCCTGTATTATTCATTTTATATTTTCAAAAACCTGTTCTGCTCATTATCTCAAAAGGTGTAGCTGAGAAATGCTCCCCTCACTCCCTCTGCCTAGCAAATGTATCGCAGCAAAATACTGCCTCTCCTCAACATCAAGTTTCTTTGATTTATAGTTTGCATGTGATTTGTCCTCTGCAGTTTTCCCTCATATCATAACAGGCACCAAACCAACTCAAACTGGTAAAAGCAAAGACTCATTTTCTCCATCATTTACCCCCTGCAGTGAAACTAGCCAGCATATCTAAAAGTGCTCCTGGTAGCACGCGCATCTTCCGTTTCTCCATCATTAGCTGGTGAAGATGGAGTCAGGAAATAGAATTCACAATGTTACTCATCCAAGACATAGAACTCCATAGGATGATTTGACAACATTATTTCAAAAGGCAACATGCGTCTTGTTGAAATGTTCTTCTTTTATCTGGTCATTAACAAAATGTCCAATTTTAGTACACTGAAAAGTAATATTTGTGGGTGAAAGAGTTAAGCATTCATGTAGTTTATGCTCATCCACAGCAAGCAGCTCAGGTCCTGTAGGGTAAAAGCAGCAGAAATATTAAATATATTTCTATTAGTCTGTTATTACATTGCTACTCTTCAGCAAATGTATCTAAATGATATTTTCTTTCATTTCTGTATTGGCTAAGCAATTCATAATATACATAAACATTATTTAATAACTGTTTAAGAACTATAGGTGGATTTGTGCCTTTCATGCAAAATATTAATTATTATCCATTTAAATTATGTGTTAAGGAAAATCGAGGAGTGACCAAGGATTATTGTGAGACAGAGAAAAGACCAGGATGTAACAAAAGCGGTTTGAACGTAAAACGGGGCAAGGAGAGGTCATGGGAAAAAAAAACAAAAAAAAAAAACACAGGAACAAATGGGCAAAATGAGAGTCAAAGACAAAGAGTTAAAAACCAAACTCAACGCTAATACCATTTTAAGGGGGGAAAAAAATCTTTCTACACTAAAGATTTTGGAGATGTTGTTTACCCACTTAGGGATAGACAATCCCAGAACTGCCACCATTTTTGCTGTATCAATTCCTTGACGTAATTACCACAACAATCGAAATCACAGGACATCTAAAAACGCACCATGTAAACAACATAAAGTTCATATGGGATAAAAATAAATCTTAGTCTAAATGAAAATAAAACTTTAAAAACAGAATCTGATACAAAAAAGAAAATCTAAATACACATTTAAACACATTATAAAATATCACAGTATGCAACTCTCACTAGGGGCCAGTTCAAATTTCTAAGTTTACCTACACAAAATAAATTTCAGATTTAAAGATAAAAATATTAAATCAAACAATACAAAAATGACAACTGTGCAAACAAACATTCCATCTTTTTCACACTAACACACAAAATTATCCAGGAGTACAATAAACCAAAACACACTAATGGAGGGAAAAAAATCCAGCAACTGCACAAACAGATCTGGAAAATCTCCCAAATTCACCTTGGGAAACTACGTGAATATTCAAATTGGGGTAAATTCTTTTGTAGACAGCTAGTATGTAAAAGACCGAGGAACAGCTGGGGCTGCTGTAGTCCCTGTACTCAGATAAAGACTGATGGACACACTAAATTGGTTCCTGTTCTACTGGCAACTATTTGCTTGCAGTGAAATACCAGCATTATATATATATATATATATATATATATATATAGTGGACTACGCCCGGCAGTTTATCCCCGGCCAAGACCCCCAAGCCGCCAGAGGGAGCCCTCCCTGCAATGTGGAGATGCCCCGAATTCCAGCAGGGCATCATGGACTTTGGAGTTGTAATACACAGCCCTGCTGGATAACGTCGGGGCCGCCAGGGGACGCTGCAGGGAGGCACAGAGACATTTGCTTTTCCTATAGCCCGGAAGTACTTGCAGGTCACGAGGACAGAAGGAATAAAGTGCTTCCGGGCTGACAAAGAAAGAAGAGTGTTTGATTTGACCCGGAAGTGCTAGGAAGTCACATGGACTACAGGTTAAGGAGCACTTCCGGGTCGTGTACTATAAAAGGACTGTGGGAGCTCCCAGACGGTGAGCTGAGCTGGGAGGAAGGGTGGCTAAGTGTCTGGGAGTTGGAGGATTGGTTTATTGAATATTATTGTGTTTAATTGGTATAAGGGTGCTTGGTGCACATAATTATTATAATAATAATTATTATAATAGGACCACAGGGCACGCAAGTCTACTAAACAAAACTTCCAAAAAGCTTAAGATGCCTGCTAACATTATTGAACGAGGAGGTTTGAAGTCCGTATGTGATAAATCCGATAAAGAGTTCACAAATAGAGAGGGTGGGAAAAAGGAACACAGTGGCATGCCCCCTAAAACTGGAATATTGCTTTAACCATATAATTAGATGTCAAGTCTGCCAGGCAGCATGATATGTGAAGAGAAAAATGCTAATTTGTAATTTTACTAGGGCAGCCCCAAATGCCTGTGTAAAAATGTCAACATAAGTATTAACAGTATACCAGGAATTGCTCAGCTGATACAAAAAATTAATTAAAATATCTAACAGCAATTTATGCTCAAGTTACAAATTACAAAATACAAAAACGGCAAAGAAAAAGGTCCTAGGAGTAAAAATGCAAGGAACAACAACAACAAATATGAAAATTAGCAATACAGAGAACCAAGCAATTCAAAAGCTTAAAACAATGATCTCTGGAATGAACCACTATATCACTACAATATCACAAATGTTAATTTACTAAATATAAAAATCTATGACACCAATGGCACAAAAACACAGCAGCTGTATGAGAACACTGAAATAAACCAGAGGACTGTGCTTGCCATTTAAAATACCTTTTGTGTCCTCATTAAAGTGGTAAACTCTCAAGAGCAGCACACACTAAAGTCTGTATACCTATTTAAAACAAAAGTGGAGTTGGGAAGGGAGGAGCAAAGGCACAATTAAAACAGCTTTCTGATGGTTGTTTAGAAAAGAGGTGCATATAAAAGACAACACAAAGGTATATTTACATCTTCATCTTTTTCCAGTTCCAGGCCAGTCTCCATGAGTCTTCCTTCAAACTCCTCTCGCCGCAACCTCTTGTCATCCTCATGGTAGTCCGCCGTCAAGTCATGTGCACCAATCTCGGGGTCAGTATTTTTGCCAGGGAGTTGCTGGCCCCCCTTGACACTTGATATTGCATTGTTGCCATGGCGCCCAGCATGCTTCCGTGAGCCATGTTTTTTTATATGGTAAGCAAGAATAAAATCGATCCTTCTCTTTGCATCACTGAAGTACAGCCCTTGCTGGTATGTGGAATCTTGTTGAGGAACCAGTGAATTTAAAATCTAGAATAAGAGAGGGAGAAAAAATAAATTACAAAATGATGAAAAAAAAAAAAAAACCCAAATCAAAACATATGCCTTCATTAGTTTTTCTTAAGAATTCCAGAAGACACTCCTCTTCAAGCGGTATTTTAACCGTAGTTTCATGACATATTACAGCAGGACCACAGGTGTTTCTTACCACCAAGATTAAATTTACTAAAAAAAACTCTTTAAAAGTTTTGCACATTACCTAGTGGTGACTGTGTTTGTGATGACATGTCATAATGAGGCTCAGCGCACATTGAAAGAGATGTTTGGGACAGAAGTACTGCAGAAACTGCGCTCTGCATCTTCTCAGACATGTTGCAAGCTAACAAAGCTAAAAAAACACACCAGCCTTGAATACGATTTAAAGTTAATCTGTTAACTGGGATTCCAGCTCTTAAACCAAATCGCTTGCAGCATGAAAATCATCCGATTCTGAGCAAGACCTCTCAACAGACAACAATTCCTTCTGTTGCATGCGTTTTAGCAATCTGTAATGTTCAGTTTCCTCATCACCGTAAGGCTTATGTTAAGTGTGTTTGGATAAAAATTCATGGATGGAGTTATTCTAAAAATAAACATATATTGAATAACAAATACACTACTACAGACCTCAGGATTGATGGTCTTGCCAAATCAGTGTGTAGGAATATTTTAAATAGATAGGAGAAGAACTCATCTGCACAACTGCAGCGGTGCATCTGCTTATGTTCAGACCAGCGCAAAAATCCTGATGCAGACCTCCATACACCTCTTTAAAGTAGATTATAAATACTACATCAGAAAATACAGAAAATATAAAAATTAAAACCAAACAAACAAAGCCACTGTAATCATAGAGAAAAAGCCATTTTAAACAGATGGGTTTTAAGTTTACATTTGAAGGTTGAAAACGATTTGATATTTCTAAGCTCAGTAGGTAGTGAGTTCAAGAGCTTGGGAGCAGAACGGCTGAATGCTCTGCTCCCCATGGTGGTTAGACGGGTGAAAGGGACGGTCAGATGGATGGAGGAAGAGGATCTAAGGTTACGGGAGGGATTGGCAACATGAAGATAATCAAATAATAATCAAAGTAAGAAGAGCATTACTCTAAATAGCGGTAAATGGTACCACAAAAATGCATACAGGCAGAGCTGAGAGGAGAGGGGAAAAAATAGAAATATATTGACATTCCCAGGTTTTGAAAACTGCACAGATTTGTTTTCCCTCTTGTTAGCTTTGATTATGAGGTAACCTGCCCAACTACCCACTACTGTTGCACTTTTTCCCAAGCTACATAAATTTTACAACAGCCAAACAACATTTATTGACCTAGCAGTCTTCTCCAATTTGTTTTTAAGAGTAATGAATGACTACTGCAGCAGCTTTGACCAATATTGGCATTCGGTCATAAAATATAACCAAGGAGTGCAGAAATTCTAGCCATTTATATAACAACTAGCCAACCCACGGCGTACCATACGCCACATAATCAGGCCAGTTTTTAAATGATTTTTAAGCACAAGGAGAAAATTAACATTTGAAAAATCGGTAATGTAATAAATCGGCAAGAAAAGCAACATTGTAACAATGCACGGAACGAACCAACACACAAACGTCCGTGACTGAAAACTGGAGGACCGCCATCGCGCCTTCTCCTCCCAGACGGAGGGATTGGGGTGGACGGCGCTGAGGCGCGGAGGGTGGAACGGGAGAAGAGAAGGACGACGTCCATTCCGCTCCGTCCGTCATGCTAGTCTGCTGATTTCTCGTTCAGTATGCACTGGCTACTCACGTGCCCACATCCAACTCGTCACTTGAGTCGTCGTTGTCTTTGCACAGTCCAGAGTAAGAAGACACATGTTTGTCGCGGATGCGAATTGCTGTATGTAGCGTGTAAAACAGTTTGCTATGGTGCACGCGGTCGTGTGTCATAACCGAAAACTCGGTTTTTAAAGACTGCTTACTTCATTGTGGTTTTAACCTCAGTTGTAAAGGATTGTTTTAAGGATCCCATGGGATACCCCTCGCAAACTGTTTTACACGCTGCATATGGCGATTCACCTCCGCGACAAACATGCCTCTATGAACAGTCAATGTGGCTCGGAGGTGCATGTGGCCTCTACGACAGACGAATATAAATGACGCCGTTTTTTCTGTGTCGAGGCGTCCGAGTTGGTGGGCGTGGCTCTGCAAGTTGTCGTCGTATCCAATGGTCTTGGAGTTGGTGGGCGTGGCTCCTTCTTGCGTGTGCCATAGGTGTCTTGCTTGTCGGCGGCTTAGTGAATCCACGCCCCTTCCGGCGTGCTTTCCATGGGTGTCTTGCCTTAGTGAATTATATATATAGATTTTCTGAAATCCAATTCCGGGTTGTAGTTCAATCTATCTTGGCAACACTAGACAAAATTCCTAATATGACAAACATCAGAAGAAAAAAAAAAAAAAAAAAAAAAAAACACACCACTATTTGTGGAGGTTATACAATATTATTAAAAATAAATGGAAATGCACTGTTCTCATCGCAACACTGCAAAGGACTTTCTAAATCTTTATTTGTGAGTTACATATGGTTTCCTTTTTCATCGTGGACTTAGCAGTTAAGTTTTTCTCAGCTATTCTTGGCATAAACAGCATAATCTTAAAATAAACAAGAAATTTATGAATTTAAGTAATGGTCTGGACATTATTTTCAGTCTTGCTAGCAGTCACTGAGACTTGTATACTGCAATAAATGTTCTTTCTAAAATCTGTCGGATATTCAGATTTCCATAATGTATAGGGTGGTCCAGATCTAATTATGCAATTTTTATTACACTATAACTTAAGTTTATTACATAGAAAATCAACTGAAAAAATCCCGGACCATAGACAAGTGTGCGAGCTGACGACATGAAGAATCGTCTTCGCGCTGAACTGGAATCGTCCCCGCATAAGTCATCCAGACGATCTGGACCACCCGGTATTTCACAAATATAGTAATAACTAACTGATTTGCTGTTTGGTGCACAATTGCTGATATATTGGTTTTATTGAGGATTTATTTTTTTCTCTGCTTACAAAATGGTCAACCCTTTTCTGTCATGTACTAACTTCTAGACTACTAATAAAACGATCAAAATAAGCAATTACAGTCAATCCTTGGCTGCACAGGCATCTTATTATACAGACAGGTAATGTAGTGTAGTGGTTAAGGCTTTGGAATTCAAACCCTGAGGCCGTGGGTTCAAATCCTGCTACTGACTCTGTGCAACCAATAGCAATATACTTTACCTGCCTGTGCTCCAAATGAAAATAAAAAACATTAACAGCACAGTGCAGTGAACACACTTGACTGGAGTATTTATAGTTTTCATACTCTTCCTGTGCACGTTTAGTTTTTGTTTGCTCAGAGGTTGATATGCTTACTGCTTCCTGAGCAGCTGTTCTTTTTTCCAACCTAGCCGCCCACTTCTTCTCTTCTTTTCACATTAAAACTGATTAAGTCAGCATTTGTGTTGCAGTTACTTAATATGTTTTCCTTAATTTTCCAGCTTAAGTGTTCAATCAAGAATGATTTAAGATATGAAGAGGTAGAGGAAGTGACGGCGAAGGTGGTAGGGATGAGAACAGCGCCCATACACATGCGCCGCACAGCCACTGCCGAGAGTTGATTCTACAATGAAATAAAATAAAAATAAAAAGAGGAATAACCTTGGAGGTCAATCATCACTTCAAAAGCGGATAGTAGATGTTACATAGTATATGTGTACCAAACTTCAGGTCAATAGGTCAAACGGTTTGTAAGCTACAGGTGATTTAAAATCCTGGACAGACAAACAGTCATGGTAGCGGATTATATATAAAGAAAGATTATATCATAAATGTTGTAAGTCACCTTTAATAAAGATGTCAGACCCCCTCCCCTCGGCCCGCTACGTGTCTCTCAGATTTCCGCAAATAAATCTGCCCCGCAAGCGAACTATGATACATAGTGCAATGAGAGAAGATGCAAAATCAACCAGAATGTTCAAGCAAATTATAGAAAGAAAAAAAAAATTAAATCTGTTAAGAAGTTCTCTTGTGAAAAGCAGACAGACAGATGCTGGATACACACAAACACACACTCATTTAGTAAGAATTTCATTGTATATTGAAGGCATGGCAATAAATATGAATTTCACCTCAGATATATCATAAATTCCTTAAATAAACTACTGCATGGCAAACACACAATTCACTATGACTCACTTAAGCTAACAATAATTCACCAATAAAGTTTGGTCTTTTGGTTAAGAGAGAACAATAAGCTCCTGTAGTCTATTTTACACTCACTTGAAACACATGCACAAAACCTCAGCAATTTCTCAAAACAAAAAATGAATACTGGATAATTTTTCTATTCCTGCATTTTAGAATTTGAAGAAATACTCTACCCTGTTTTGTAATTGAAGGTCTACCTCTACCCCTCACTCATTTCCCAAGAGCCCTATCTTCAATTCAAAAGTTCAGGCCCAAGAGAATTCCACTCCCCATACATACTGGCACAGATTTTTCTTGAATTATTTAACACTATTTCAGCAAAAAATGCATGTAGTTTACACGTTTGGAGCATATCACTAGATAAAAGGACAGGTGGACTATGAAACAAAATTAATGGAAGCTTTTTTATTTGGAGTTTTTGAAACAAATTGTTGACTGTGTTCCAACGTTGGTCACCATAGACTCTTTTTTTTTTTTTTTTTTAAATGTCCATCAGAAGATTAAAATTTTTTATCGGCCATCACTATATAACACATGGGATAAGTAACATGCAAGGGGTGTCTAATGGGAAGTGAGCCCACCTAGGAAGGAAGTGGCACAGCACAATACCATTTTAGGATTTTCAATGCAGACTCCCTGGTGTTCCAACCTCTGGATGGCATCAGGGAAAAAAATGAAACTTCTTGTGAATCACAATACTGCACCATCTCATCGATGACAACATCATCTGTGTCAAAATGGTGACCATGCAGACGTTTCTTCATCTCAGGAAAATCAAGTCAAATCTGGTTAATAAGGAGGGCGGGGCAACAGTTTAGTGCTGCATTCTTGCAATGTTTCCACCGTCACGCATCTTCTGTGTGGTGAAGCATTGTCATGATAAAAAAGGATTTCTAGGGACAACTTTTCAGGAAATCTTTCAGCAGTGGTAGGAAGAAGAAACCACTGCCAGGTTGGAAGTTGTTGGGAATTACAAACAATGTCTGGCCTACTTGAGAGAGAGAAAAAAGCCAAAAAAAACAAAAAAACCACCTGATGTTACACCTTCATATTCACTTCCTAGGAGACATTCCTCATATAAGAATAGATAGGATTCGATTTCTGGGTCTATTCAGTTAATACACCAGATGGTGCCCAACAACCCAAAGTCCCTCATATCTATGTATGTCTCACACATGACAACTTTAGATTTCGCAACTTTGAATCTCAAATGTATATTTCCAAGCAGTATATAGCCTAAGCTACGCAACATGCTGGAAATGAATGCAATGAATATGTAGATAGTAATCAACACACATCAAAAACTCCAATTTGGAGAACCCATGTAAAGAATACAGATTTTAAAGCTGTTGCAGATGTTCGTGTGTGTTTATAACCTTTATACTACATTCCTTTTCAAACTAAACTTTGATGTGGTATCTTGTGCACCATTTCCTATGTCTTCATCATTCAGCAAACTTTAGATATATTTTTGGTATTTATTTTTCTTCTGCAGTTTTACACATGGTGTTACTGAGCATGTGTTACTCGATCTAGAAAAGCCACAAAAACAAAAGGTAAAATTCTTGATATAGACAGGCAAAGAAATATAATTCCCAATGAAGACTGAGTGTTTACTTCAAATACTGTGCAAACAGAAGTATCTTCTGCTTAAATGCATTACTTAATTCAATAAGGAATTACATAAGCATACAAGTTTGCATACATGGAAGCATGTACTGTGAGCATATTAAGTAATTTATCCATTTTCTTATCTGTAAGGACTGTTGTCCCAACCAATATTGCAGCCTTCTTTCCACATATGACAGAAACAGCTTTCATGGCTAGTCTTGATCCATGTTATAATAACATGCATGCATTACCCTGAATGATAGATAATGTTGTATATGACAGGATTTCTCAACTTCTGGATAGCAGGCTGCCGTCAGTGTGTTGCTAGTTGCTGTTATTTATAATGGTAGGTGATTGTAAATTGGGAAATGGGTCACACTGTGGGTCATGGCAGGTTACGGCTCTGACAATCACACTCAATTCATCAAGTGAGGGGGACACCACCCAAACCCCACCCAACCCGTTCCGCTCTGATGATCATGCTTACTTCATATATTCAGTTCTGTGTGCTACACATTAAGTGCAGAAATACATATCAGACATTGAGTGTTGCATGTATCATCAGAGAGAGAAATGAATGACCCAAACTGTCATGGAGAAATTAGAAAATCTGATATTTCTTCATGTTCTGAAGAGACAATTTCAGACAAAGAAACCACATGTGTCAAAATGTCTACTACTACAGGGTTTCAACCCACGTTGAAATAAAAATGAATGTAAGTGTGAAGGGATTAAAATGATTGATTGAGTATATTAACGTAAGTGTCCTTCAAACTTTCTGTTGCTTTTATGGAAATAAAACTAATGTGTAAGCAATATGTGATGATAAAGCAATGACCAGTTTCAATTGTTTTCAAAAAAGGCAAGCACTAGTTCTTATGAAATGAGCAAATGTATGTTGGAATAGGAAGCTGCAGCAAACACAACACATCATGCATCAATTGTTGGGCAAATAAAAACGAGAACTACCTGCAACTAGATGATAAGAAGGAAAAAAAAAAAGAAAAGGCACACATAGTCAATTCCCGAGTTAAATCACAAAAAGACAACATTATTACAACTAATTTTAAAAGCTAAGCCTTGCCAAGGCTTTTTTCAATAATTGAAAGGAAATGCTCGAGTTAGTAAACCTGTACCCAAAGCACACATCGGCTCAACCGAGTCATGAGTCGACATTATCGGAATCTGATTATAACATTAAACAATCTCCATGTGCTCAGCTTTGAAATCTCATTTATAAAGCACCACTTTACATTGGTCCTCTCACTTTGGACATTACCCTAACCTCCAGTGCTGCTCCTAACCATAACTTCACAAAATTATTTAACAGACGTAATGAAAATTACTAATTATTCAGAAATAAGGAAAATCTGCAGACACCACGACTCTCATGAATCTCCACACCCTTGCCTGCTAAACTGAACCACTGAAGACAACACTCTTAATTTTAATATTTTATCTTTAAACCATCATTGTAGGTAAGATGACCTACTTTAACTATTTTAACCACAGTTTGCCTCATTTTCAAATACAATTCTATGTCAATTTATAGGAACCATATCATATTAGACTAAAAATGTCTGCCAGTACCAATGTAAGTAACATCACTGACAAACTGGAAAGAATAATTGGCAGAAAACACACAGTGGCAAGCAATCTCTACCATAAGACACATTTCTGTCAGACTTGAATCAGACTTTAAGTTGTATACACAAATCTAAATATCTGTGCAAAATGAAAAAGTTTAAATTAGCCTAAGTTGACCTAATACCGGGTGTTCATAAGAAATGCAATGATTTACTTTATGCGTTTGTAGTACATAATAAGACATGTCGCATAAAATATTAGAAATGTTAAAATTGTGTGCTTCAATTTAATTGTGTAAGGTCTAATCATTGTTGACTGTAATAGAAATTTGTCATTTTTCACCCTCTGACAGAAGTCCAAAGAGGGCAAGATCCCTAGTAAAGGATCAATAATAGCACCATATTCATAATCACGGACATTGGAATAGTTGAAAATGATTCCCCACATACTTATGTTTGAAATGTGTCATTTTCAGCCTTCTGGGAAAACCTCATCAGAGAATGCTAGGACCACCGGGAATGAATCAGATATACAGTATATAATGATAATAGTTTTGATCTCATATTATCAGCCTCAAAATGGCATAAAACAGCACTCCACATACCTAGATTATCGACATCCATTTTTTTCAAATCTTTGCGAAAAGGAGTAACTCTGAGCCATTGTATCCCATTAGGGAGTGCACCCCTGACTTCGGCTGATGTGGCATGCACAACTACAACTCCTTGTCATCATATCTGCTGAAGCAACTATTGGTTTACTATTTATCATAAAAGGTGTGATATTTCTGTACAAAAGATGGTCCATAATGGTCTTAAAATGAGGTGTTTTCAGTTCTAGAGATGCAAAAATAAGGGGAATCCCCCCAAAAACGACATTGTGCAAGACTAGACATCAATAGGTTGAATGGCAAATGTGGAGTTTTCTCATACTAGTCGGTCTGTCCCAGACATTAAATAAAGTGACTTTAAAACATTCATAAGAAAGTCATTAACCAAAAAGTGCTTAACAGTGCATATAATGTTTCTATCCCCACTTGGGAAAAATAAATTCTACAATATGTCTACAAGTAAGAACACATAGTGTAGAGCCAAACAACATCTTTTAGGCCCGCTTTATGCATTCTTGACATAAAAGGCTTGGCGACACTTACAAAAATTACTTTTAAGCTGTTAACAACAGAATATCTAAATGACTTCAAAAAAGTATTACAATGGATTTGGTAAAATGTGAGGCCTACCCTCATTAAATAAGAGTAATCCCCACAAACTATTTGTGTGAAACAAGTCTCCAAAAAATCACTAAGGCTTCTCGTTTTTCATCTCGGTTCAGTTAATATCTGATGAATGAAGTCCTACTTTGGATCAGAAAATTATAAATCTGAACCAGGAAGCCACAGTTTCTTCTGTATAGTACGGATGTTTTAAATACCCAGGTCAAGTCAAAATTCTTGGAGGGAAGCTGTACACAACAAATGACATGATAACACAGAAAGAAGACTCCTGCCACTGTCACAGATTTAACTGGATGGATGGAGAAAATATGCATATTTTCCATGTGTACTGGACAGACACGGAGTGGCACAATGATTATTGCTGCTGTCTCTCGGCTCCAAAGCCCTGGGTGATGTCCGAGTGGACCTTTTTCCCTTATTTATAAACATTTTGTCCAGGTATTCCAGATTCCTCCCACATCCTAACTCATGCCTGCTTGTTCAGCTATGACTCTAAACCTGCCTCATCCTGGTGCCCTTGTACCCAGTGCAGTCAGGACAAGCTTGTGTGTCCTTTGACTATGTACAGTAAATGCGACAGGTGGGTATGAAAATGAAAGGCTGAATGGATTTGCAAGGTGTGTGGTACACCGATTAGGACCACTGTCACAAAACATCCCAAGTCTCTGGGGTCCATTACATAGTCCTTGTCTATCTGAAATCTGCATGGTCTTCCTATATGCTGGGTTTTCTTCAGCGTCCTGCAAAAAATCACTAAGACGTGCACGATAGATTAGCTGGGGACTCTGCGCCGGAAAGTTACAAATGCAAGTATGATAGTGCCCAGTACTGGACTGACCCGGCCCCCCAGTCTCATGCCTGTTGCTAATGTAGAAAACTGGCATGGACACAAAAAGGTCCTCTAATTGAATAATCAAGATCATGAAATGGAGGAATGTACAGGACACAAGGTTTCACTTGTGCATTATACAAGAGTTTTAGATGGCATGAAACTGTTCACAAATCCAACAAACAGAATGTCTCTTATGACCCTTTAAAGCTGGAAAACTTACAGGTTTGTTTCTCTGAAAGTGCAATAAACCAAAATCTCCATTCTAACCTGTAGTAGAATTACCCACTGAACGCTGTGGTTATGGATGTAATGGTCACAGCTAAGTAAACATTGTCATTTGTTAGGTTTTGCGAGTGGAAAATATCCAGGCATAAAGCTGCTAAAACTCCATGTTGAAATTATACAATATCTAGTGAATGACTCAGCATGCAAGATAGAGACGGCCCATGATATCTGGTCAGAAGAGTTTTGTCCGTTACCTATCCAAGGGTCAACATGCAGTAATCCTCCAAGAAGTCAAAACACCATTATTCCAAACTCTCGGTCCTCAGCAATAACCAGGGGTACCCATTTTCAGTTCTCTGGGTACTGAAACACAAATCAAAGCTAGAAAAACGTTTAGTGTTGGTGGTTATCAAACTACTGCATTGCCTCTTAACTCAGTATACAAAAGAACAGTGTAAAAAGGAAGCATTTGCTACATTTTGTGACAAGAGATCACAAAACCAGTGTTGCAATACATGTTATCACACTGACCAATGTCTAAACAAAGATAAGCTACAGAGAGCAGAAGCAGTGCAGGCGATGAAGACCAAACACAGCATAAATGCCACTTTAGACAATATTCATATAGGTGTGTTTATTCAAACAAAAATCTACTACACCACTTTTAGGTGATCAATCTCCTGTCATTTCAACCACAATTATATATATAAAAAAAACAAAAAACAACCTTATATAGTTTTTCTTAGGACCCGTTATCCACAAGGGTTGCATTGTAGGAAAGTTATTAGTGCCGCCAAGTCTAGCTGGCATTAACTCTGTGAATCTTGTGTCCCTTTGCTATCTGTGTTGAGTTTACATGTTCTCCCTGTGTCTGTATGGATTTTCTCCTCTACTATACCCAAGTCCCATTCACGTGCATGTTAGGTTACCTGATGACTTAAAATTGGTATCGGTGTGAATGCACCCAGTGGGGCATTGGCGCTCTGCTCAGGGTTTAATCCAGCTGCTGGGCTAAGTGACAGCCCACCTAAGATTATCTGAACCAGTTCAAAAACATCATATATTATATACTAGTTAGCCTTTTGGTGACTAGTCAAACAAAAAAGACTGTGTGTTACCATTCAATAGGAGTTACAACTACTGTAATGAGAAATTAAATACAAGTGATGAGAGATAGATCCCCATGGTTACATCTTTAACCAGTGTACCACATCACTGTCAAATATTGTTCACAAATGCCAGTGTTTTTTTTTTAATACATAGCTGGCCTTATGCACGGAGATTGATTTGAAAGAGGCCCCAAATATTCTGTTGCCACTCCCATTAGGATGAAGCAATCTGAACCAAAAAAAATATGCTATATACCTTGATGTATGTTTAATCAATTGCATTACATGCGGTGCTGGAAGTGGTTTCCGTTTTCTGCCAGACACATTTCGATGTGGCGCTCCATGTTCCTGAACGTATCGGCAAGCATCTCGGGGAGAATACGGGGGCAATTTCACATTCAAATTTCAAAATGTTTCACAGTGCGAGAGGCTTGTTCCAGTAGACTTTCCCTTTGAGCATACCCCAAAGGAAGAAGGCCGGTGGTGTCAGATCCGCTGACCAAGGGGGCCAAAGCCCCTTTGAAATGATCCAATTGGCCTTTTGGTCAGTTATCCAAGGTACGAGCAGATATGCTTTGGAGAGGCTGTCTTGCTAAATCCATTATCATATACCCTCTCTCTCAATGTCTTCCCAATGATGTGACACTGTGCCTCCTAATAGTCTGAGCAGCTCCATAGTGTAGCAGATGTGCAACAATATCTCAGATGGACCAGTCTGATGATTTGGTCCCACTATGGCATGGTTACTTGAGGACGTCCATCCACATCATGGACATGGGTCTGTGATGCCACTCTTGTGAAGCGGTTTAATCCATAATTTCTGGCATGACCAGCACATGACATTCTCATCTGCAGCATGCCAACAGCCCTCTCTGTTTGCTTCTGGGGGCTTTATGAAATGCATTGCAAACTGAACAAATGTGGTCTTTGTCCATCGGTGACCTAGGACCTTCTTAAAAGTGACCTGTTCAAGTATTCAGTAAGAGTCACAACATTTTCTAACCCATTTAATCCAGACCAGGGTTTTGTATTCGGGGCCTATTCCAGATAGCACAGATTACAAGGCAGGAACAAACTCTGGAGTAAGTGCCAGTCCATTGCAGGGCAAACATACACAAGTGCCAGGTTAGCAATTCCAGTTTACGTAACCTGCATTACCATGGACAGTGAGAGAACTGTTGCCGAAGAAGGACTCAGTTTCTGCCATGCTCCTTGCCAATGTGTGGCACATTGCTCCATCTTACCGGAAGTAACCTTCCGTTAACTCAAGATCATTGAGTTGATTCTGACATCTCTTAAATGAATTAGTGACCCAATAGGTTCGCACCATGAAGACGCGCTGCTCAGTACCCTACACCACCATCCCGATGAGACGTCGAGTGACTGAGTGAAGGGGTACGGGCGGTATGCACCCAGAAGTTGCAAATGGAGGTTAAACATTGCGACGGCTGTCCAGTGCCTACCTCATCGCTCCGACGCAGGTGCATCCTGGCTTGCTCAAAGCTCTATATACCGAGAAACACATTGCAAATTGTTTCGTTCAGATTGCTTCGTCCTAGCAAGAGTTATTCAAGAATATTCGGGGCCTCTTTTGAGTGAATCTCACATTCTTTTTTTGGACCCTGATATGCAGACAACTGCCTGCTTCATAACATACTGTGGTAGGCCATTCACTCATTTTCATACATGCATAATCCAATTGTAAGATCACAAAGGCACAGCCTGGTCCTGCATTATTGGATACAAGGCAGAAACCAGCCTTGCATTAGGTGGCAGCACAATGCAGGATCCATACATACACATTGGGGCAATTTAGAATGACAAATTAACCTAAGCTTCACATTTTTCAACATAAGGTACAAGTAGGTTTAACACAAGGAAAATTCATTCTGACACAGAGAGAACATGAAAACTTCACATAACAATAGCAGGACCAGGACTTTAACTCCATCTCCTAGAGCTGTGAGAGAGCAGTGTTAACCAACACAGGGCTCGCCAATTCTCTGCTGAGGACTTCAGGCTGCTGCCGCAAGTCTTCTAGTCATTATTTTAATCCTCATGTATAGGCTCCTTATAGTAAAAGCAAGACTATATCCAAAATAGAACACAAGAAGTGTGGCAAACAAGAGGAGACCATTAAGTCTATCAAGCTTTTTGGTTAGCTGAACTGTTCTGATATCTCACCCACAAACTTCAAATAAGTTGTCAGTTTTTACCTCGATAATCAAGGAATTTCAAGTCAGTCAAGATCTTTACCCTTCATTTTAGTACAGCTTAGTATGTTATTTAAGCTCATTTTTTTCAATTCAGTTGGCTATACTCGCATTCAAGTAGGTGATGTTAGATGTGGCACAAGTGGTCTCAAAGTGAATGCATTATCGGACATACAGTGCATCTGGGTTTCAGTTGAGCTTCCACATTTCGAAGGTCACAGGCAGAAATAAAAAAAAAAACCCTGCTGCGTGCTGTAATCTTTATCTTCTCTACCCCATGTAGGAAGGCACAATTAGTGGCTCACCAGTTGTCTGTACATATGCCACCTCACAAGGACTAAGGCAAGGTGAGGGGGCAGGCTTCATGAATTGGGTGCAGGTGTGAGGTAGCCACACAGAGCAAGTAACAACAATTAGTTTAGTTCGGCATCATCATACAAAAGAAGCACAAGAATAATATCAAAAGCCATTTATATGCAAAGATATGAAATGCTGAAGATCAACAAATGACAAGTTACTAAGTTCTCTGTAATTTAGGGGTCAAAGGTAAGGTTTGCTCCACTCGCTAACCATCAGTGTATTTTGTCAGCTTTAACCGAGTTTTCTAGGGGTACAACATGAAGCTGTGGTAAACGACTTTGTTAAGGTAAGCAAGACAGTGGAAAATTAAGTGTTTGCTCCTATTAAAAAATGTTTTTCCCCACATCAATCATTTCTTGCAGAATGGAATGCAAAACTAGAGATGTAACCAGAGTCTGCAGTTCACTAGCTGTTCATTATTTGAACTTACAAATTTTTTAAATCTTACTTTCAGTAGCCTTAGTTTTTCCTCAGCTAGCTGAAATATACATTTAAACATTACATTTCCAAAACCACAAATCGAGCTCAGCATCATGGTTGAAATAGCCTATTCGGGCATCACTGGACACAAGGCAGAACCCAACCGCAGAAAGGTTAATCAATCTGAATGTATACTGGAAAGAGAGACATCCAATACTCTTCTCTGAAATTGCAATAAACCATTGAGAATAACTGGAAAATAAATAGTACTACAACAAAAACAAGAAAACAAGTGTAAACCTTAACTATGACCATCTTCAAACATCTTGTGTGACTGACTCTTACAACCACCATTTTTTGACAGAGAGGAGAAAACAAAACCAAAACCGAGTGCCTTTATGAACAATGCTGCACACCCCTTTTCTGACGCACTAACACGGAGGACTTTCAGCCAATGAGTTGCTCAGCAGAAGTGGGTCAAGAAACGCTACTGGAGCTCCTTTACAATGACTTACCATATTTCCTCAGCTGCTTTAAAATGTTAGATAATTCTTTAATCCCAAGTGGGATGCACAGAGCCAATCAGCCTGAATCTTTAGTTGCATGATGTTAGCCCATTCCGAAGAAGGATCTGATGAAGTTACTGGCCATTAGCAGAAAGAGGTTTGTGTCCCAAGATGTTGCAATTAAGGGAATTAGTAGCATTGATTCCTCAGAGAAATCCTGACCACAGAAGCTGTGTGTGGACTGAAAGTGTCTTGCCTTTTGGTCAGTCATCCAAGGTACGAGCAGATATGCTTTGGAGAGGAGGAGTCTTGCTAAATCCATTATCATATACCCTATCTCTCAACGTCTTCCCAATGATGTGACACAGGTGCCTCCTAATAGTCTGAGCAGCTCCATAGTGTAGCAGATATGCAACAATATCTCAGATGGACGAGTCTGATGATTTGGTCCCACTATGGCATGGTTACTTGAGGACGTCCATCCACATCATGGACATGGATCTGTGATGCCAGTCTTGTGAAGTCAATTTCTGGCATGACATTCTCATCTGCAGCATGCCAACAGCCCTCTCTGCTTGCTTCTGGTGGCTTTATGAAATGCATTGTAAACTGAACAAATGTGGTCTTTGTCCGTCGGTGACCTAGGACCTTCTTAAAAGTGACCTGTTCAAATATTCAGTAAGAGTCATGACATTTTCTAACCCATTTAATCCAGACCAGGGTTTTGTATTCGGGGCCTATTCCAGACAGCACAGATTGCAAGGGAGGAACAAACTCTGGAGTAGGTGCCAGTCCATTGCAGGGCAAACATACACAAGTGCCAGGTTAGCAATGCCAATTTACCTAACCTGCATTACCATGGACAGTGAGAGAAAAACCAGAGGAGAAACCCAAGCAGACACGGGGAAAACATGCGAACTTCACACAGCAACAACCTGGGATGTGAACCAATGGAGTAGCTGGGGGTTGTCCGCCCCGGGCGACACATTTTTGGGGTCGGCAATATTGGGCAAAAGGCTCAGTACAATTCGTGTGTAAGCAGCAAGTTTCAGAAAAATATCACTCATGAATGAAGTAAAATTCTCTCATTTTTATCCACAAATGCTTCAAAAATAATTGTCAAACTGTCCTTCTGTGACGGCATCAGACACAGCAGTTGAAATGTATGAGGCAATAACAAAAATAAACATAACATCGATCATTTCTAGGAAGATAAACAACTAATTTACAGTTTATAATTTTGTTTCGTTATCAATCCGAATGCGTTCTTGCCCTATGCAAAAAAACATTCCCACCGATCACTTGTACACTACACTGGTTCTGGTTGTCACAGCGTAATCATATTAAACTAATAATTAGAACACAGCTTATCAGTGCGTCTATACTATATTCTTGTCTAGTTGATGCTTATAAATAATTATATGTGAAAAATGATTTCTGTTTCTCTATATAGGAATAAATCTATGCAAAATATATCTTAATTTCTCTCTATACGTTATTTTAATTTTCTATTCAAATAGGTTAACATAGGTTGGAGGACGGCAAATTGAAGCACCGCACCGCCCCGCCCCGCACGCCACAGATGTCAACCCCTGGTCTTCTTACTATGAGGCAAAATGGATTGTTGATTAGAGGGTTAAAAACAAATTGACAACTTTTTGTGAACGTGTTCAAGCTAGCATTATTAGAGTGTATATTTAACACATATTTAAATAAAAAGGCCTAAAGAAGAATGCTAGCTCTTAGATGTCCAACACTTGTTTATGCAAGTCATTAAATGTATAAGAAATTGATGATGCAGCAACAAGTCAATGCGATCAGAGAAGTACACCACTGAAGGAGTCACATGAAACCAGACGAAGGCCTGGAAGGGAATAAATCTTAAAAATAGCTCAGAGCTTTAGGTAACTTCTTGTGGACAAGGTTCTGGTAGTAGACTGGAGCTGCTACCAACAAATACAAATAACAACAGGCCAGGAGAGTTCTCTGTACGATACAAATGGAATGTGTTAGAAGGGCTCCAGGGACGCTGCGAGTTTCTAATAGTGAGCAGTAAGAGAGGCTCCCAGAACATTATAGACAAAACGGTGAAAGGTTTTTTTTTTTTTTCCCAGGTGATGTTGTGTCTGATCAGTAATATCGGAGCAATGCACATACTTTTACATCCATACTGGACATCCTTACAATGCACTTCTGCATCGCCACTCCGCCACCAAGGTGGTGAAATTGTTGGCATCGTTCACGGCGACAAACAACGGCGAAGTCAGTTCAAATCATTCTTTAATGAACACGGCGCATATTTTAATTGAGCTGCACTAATACAGACCATCTTGGATGAGTAGCTTAACAAGGCAGGCTCGCGATTATATGACTGTCGTCCGCCCGATGAAGCTACGACTCCGCAAATCCGAAAATACTGGGTAGATTTTCGTAAGCGTCGCCAAGCATCTTTCGATCGCTATTCTACTTGACACCGCTTTTCTTAAACTGTAGCATAAATGATACACTGATGTGATAAGAGCTGTGAGCATCTAGCCTTACCAACGTCTCGATTCAAGGCAAAGTAACCGCAAGAAGCAGGCTTGTTAAAACTCGAAGAATCACTCGGAACGCAGCGATCGCCACTATATCATCAAGCAATAAGCAATTTGCGACGTGCAAAGTTATCCAATTACCACCAGCAGTATTTCGCTTACAAGGCAGGTGACTGAACGGCTTTGTAACTGCGAGAAACAAATCCCCAGTCCGCCCCCCCACTCAATTAAATAGGCAGTAAAAGAGATCTAGCCAAGGCCCCTCATGTCATTTCAAAGTAATTAAGAAGCTAGATATTGATAAAGTTAAAAATTCGATATAAAAAATCATGTTAAAATGATTACATATAATTTTTTTTTTCTGCAGTCCCTCCCGGTATTTTTGCATTAAACCACCCAATTAAAATGCTTTAATAACTGCATACATGAGCACATACAATATCACTTCAACAGACGTAACAAGAAATTTAATATAGATCATCTAACTTTCGATTAAATGCATAAACTTTATTCATCTGAGTGAAATTTTAGAGTTTGTAAACCTCATGCATTAAATTACCATAATATATATTTCGCATGACAGAATGAAAGCCTTGACAATGTTTAAATTACATGTTAAAAAAAATCAAACTTATTCTCCTGGTGGTGAACATGAAAACTGAAACTACTATTCTTCTTCTAATTTTTTTTCCAAAGTTTTCTTCTGGATAAAAGAGAGTTTAAAAAAATATCTTGGCCAGCATAGTTTAAAGCCGTCGTTTCTTTACCTCGAATTTCCCATGGCAAACTACATCTCGTAACAAATCTCTGTGCTGGGGCGTCTGGTGGACGGAAATTCCCAGGCTCTCTGATCCATCGGTTGCCATCTTCTGATCGTCAAGTCCGTACGTATCATTAGCGCAAATAAATAAGATCGCCGTCTGCCCGGTGGGCTAGCAGAGCGGCTCTACTCGTCATGCTCCGAAGAGCGTGCGCGCCGGCTGCCCGCGGCCTCCCGACGCTACAGGCTGTTACTTGAGAAGATGAGCAGGGAGCTAATATTAGATAAAAAAAAAAGGTCTCACTCGAAACTCTCCAAGAGTTCCTTATCTTACGCGGGCATTTCTTCGCCCCCTTCTTTATGCATCCTGCAGAGCAGCAAGCGACTACTGTATATGTATTCGTCTTCCCTTTTTCTTTTTACCACTTGCTCCTATTTTGTCGTACTTATCCAAGGGCGAAAATCCGTAACAAAAGCAATTGGAAAAGCCACCCGTGCGCTTCGCTCCTTCGGCGGGTGGCAGAGCTGAGAAAGCACGGATCCCCCAGGGGAGAGCGTTCAGCAGACTCAGCTCTCCAGAGGAGCGCACCTTTTCGCTCTTTCGATCATACACCGTATGCTTACTGACATAACCCAAAATTATTTGTACTGTTAGGATTACAGATTGGGCTGTGCATTATTATTATTATTTTTTTTTTGTCAGGTCACTTTCTTTCTTTCTGCTTTATAGCGCCTTTATCTAGAGTGCTATCACCATCCTTTAGATCGCAGTTAATGCCCACATCAAAGCAAGTTGTGCCCTTGCTTCTTATTTAATGCATTCATTTATTCTTTTTCCAAACTAAAGTTTCTATTACAGAATAGACGCAGTGCCTGCTCCAGACCAAAATGTTACAGGAGAGTTGGGGTGTTGTTGTGTAAAATGTTGGGGGGCTTACTCTGGCTTAATAAGACCCTGAATCATGAGGACCCTGATAAAATATGACCCCTTGCAGGGCATAATTTTGCCAACACAATTTTTTTTTTTTTAACATAAAGCATAACTTCTGACAACGTTGTGAACATATTTTCAAGAATTCTGCTCCGCTATCCTATTCTGACTAATAAATGAGCGAATTTTTAATGTCAAGGGAAAAAACCCAAAATGTTACCCCTGATGCCTGATCAGGGCAAAGGTGAAGTCAGTCATCCCTTTTATGTGTCACATACCAAAAACAAGAAAGTTGCCTTTAGAAAAAAAAATTGTCTTCCTCCTCCTTTTCATCTTTTCCTACTTCTATGTGGAGTCAATGTGCCTGATCAAGCTTCTCCAGATTCCTCCTCACCAGTCAAAGCATTTTCCTTCAGACCTTCTTGTACTTTATCCATCCATCTCTGCTTTGGCCTCCCTTGCCTTCTGTTCCCCTGCACTTCCATTCCCATCACTCTTTTGCCCACATATTCGTTGTTTCTCCTCATCACATGTCCATGCCACTTCAGTCTACTTTCCTGTACTTTTTTAGACATCTCTCTCTCATTTTTATTGTACCTGTGACTGTTTTATTTCTTATTCTGTTCTTTTATTGTAACTCTGCACACCCATCTCAACATTCTCACTTCTGCCGCATCCAACTTCTTCTCTTTCACTCCTTTAAATGCCCGTGTCTCAGCTCCATACATCTTTGCTGGTCTTACCACTGTCTTAAAAACCTCACCTTTAACCTTCACCTTAATTCTTCAATCACACAATACTCCTGATACCTTCTTCCATTTTATCCACTCTGCACTCTCTGGTTTACCTCTTTATCCATTTCTCCATCTTGGGCTCCCACTGATTCTGGATATTTAAACGTACCCAATATTTTCAACCTCTATTTTGCCTGGAAGGTATTTTCTGAATCCTAATCATCATTTAACCTCATATATTTGTCTTCATCCTATTTAGCTTCACTCCTCTTATTTCCAAAGTCCTTCTCCATTCTTCCAACTTTCTCTCCACTTATTTGTTTCTGGTATTACACAACATAGTGTCATCAGAAAAAGCATGCACCGGGGGACTAGTCTGTTATACCACAAGTCAACATGTCCATAACCAGATCCAAGAGGTAAGGATTTCAAGAAGATCCCTGGTGCAGACCTACTGTGACTGGGATCTTGTCTGTTACCTTAACACTGCTTTTAACCCAAGTCCTCACTTGCTCATACATACCCTGGACAATACTGACAATACTTCTCTCTCACAAAGCTCCAGACCTCTTGACGTGGCACTCTATCATAAGCCTTCTCCAAATCAATACACAGCATGCGCAAACCTTTCTGTTTTCCTCGATGCTTGTCCATCATCTGTCTCCATGCAAAGACTACATGAGTTGTTCCGCTGTCTGAAATAAAACCAAACTGCTCCTCTCCTATGCTGTCGCCTTCCCTGTGCTTTATCTTTATAACCATTGCCTAGATTTTCATTGTATATGGTATTAGCCTTATCTCTCTTTATTGTTTCCACCATCCTGAATATCTCCCCTCTTCTTATAAATGCCAAACACGCAAAACCGAATACTTCAAGTCAAACTGTGAGTGCATGCGCATGAACTTTCACTCACATGCAAGAACTCGGAGAGCAGAAACGCAGGAAGTTATGCCCAAGATGGAGAAATTCAGTTATGGTTTGTAGATGGTAGAGTAACACTTTGTTTTTGTCTAAAGATAAATGAGTTGGTGTCATAACTCTGTATTACTGCAGTGTTTTAATCGAAGTCAGACAACTATTACAATATGAGAACTGTCTTTTGGTAAGATTAATGCAAGGCCGAGACACCACAAAGCTGCAGAGTCTCTTCCCTCATCTGACACAACCTTCATCTTTCTTAACTGACCTGTAATTGGAGTCTCTATCTATTTTCTGAATATGTTCTCTCAGTACAGATTATTATCTATCACATGTACCAAGCCAGTTGTTTACCATGAAATGTGCCATATAAAGTCTTAAACTATGACCTGTTCTCCTGTCACGCTCCATCCATTCATCTTCTAGCCCCCTCATTCAGTTCAGGAACGTGAAAAGCCACCAGAGCAGCAGTGAATGCAAGGTGGGTACTAAACCAGGACAGGGCAGAATCCTGTACACACCCAAACCCGCTCACATGGGCCTGACTTAGAGTCATCACTTAACATAACCTGCATGTCTTCAGGGTTCAAAGCTAATTCTAGATTCAATGATCAAGAAGCATTAAATAATGAAGAGTGCAAAAAAAAAACAAATCTTATATTGAATCTCCCCCAAAGCCCCTTCTAAAGAAACTGGCAGATCTGACACAACAGTAAGATTCTAGAACAGGCCGACCGCCAAACTGAGCAAAGGGCGCTACAAATGGTGGTCAATAATAGATCAGTGTTGTAATCAGTCTTCTGTGGCCAAGTTGGGTTAAATGTACAAGTAGTAATAAATGGCCTGGGTGTAAAGTAAAATGAAGCGCACAGCAAAACCTGACCACTGGAAGGCATATGGGGAACGCAGAAGCGAAATGAGAGATTGTATGATCTGATAAGGCTAATGCTGACCTTTTTGACCTTAGTGCTAAATGATCTTTGTTGCAAAATGAGAACCACACATCATTTGAGAACTCCATCCCTAACCTGAAACACAATGGGAGAAGCTCATCATGCTATGGGGATGCTTTACTGCATTGAGGCACAAAAGACCAGCGAACACAGAAGGCATAATGAAACCAGGGCAAAATCTGCGGAGATCATAGACCCGAGGAAAGATTCCTGTTTCAGTAGAAGGGTGACAGAGGACATCATACAACCAAAGATACACAAGTGCAGCATCTCGAGAGTGGCCTAGTCGTCACCAAGTGCCTGATCCAAGGGGGGCAATGTGTCAGGTATTGTCAACTGCTTCTCCCAAAAGGTGTCCATCCACGCTTAAAGTATCTTCAGTAATATTGCTGTGTCTGGGACTGCAAAGATGTCAGAGGCTTGTTTTGAAAGATGCATCAGTCACTTCACAATCACATGTAGGTGCCCATATGAAACACCGTCTCAAGCAAAATGCAGAAAATAATTTGGGAATCCACTTTGTATTTGTAAGTAACAGTGGTTCTCAGAGTTCAGTCTCAGGAGAACTCTGTGGCTGCAGGGTTTTGTTGCAAACAACTTCTGCTTTAAAGTCTACTTTAACCTTAATAAAGCAAACTGTTATTACTTTGTGCTATTTTTTTTAGTGTTCTGGCTATTTATGCCATTATACACCTCAATAAAAGGATAAGTGTCCATGTGTTAGTGTATCTGTGTGTTTGACCAGCTGCTGTATCTGTCATTTAACACACATTTGTAATAATGAAATGCAGTGCATTTGTCATTCCAACAGATGGCACGTCACAAACATTAACACTGCTTTTACAAGTCCCATAGCAAATGGCATATAACAGAGACACATGCATTGCACTTCTCATTCCAACAGATGGCGCATCAGAAATATTACCACTGCTTTCACAAATCCCTTGCCAAATGGCTTATAACAGAAACATATACATTGCACTTCTCATTCCAACAGATGGCGCATCACAAATATTAACACTGCTTTCACAAATCCCTTGCCAAATGGAATATAACAGAGACACATGCATTGCACTTCTCATTCCAACAGATGG
>JANRMT010062854.1:1015337-1031959 GCA_026402145.1 Polypterus bichir lapradei | reverse complement strand
CTATCTATCTATCTATCTATCTATCTATCTATCTATCTATCTATCTATCTTGTTTTTTGGTATTGTGTTTATAGTATTAGGCTGTTAACATTTTTATACAAATACGGTATGTTAAATATTTAATAAATGGAATGAGTGCTGCAGAATTACAGCTACCAGGACCTGACATGAAATTTGGATGTTTCCTCCCTGTCTGCTTCAGTTTTGTTCCACTTCCACATCCTGGTGCACTAAAGTTGAATAGACTAATTCAGTTCTAGGGATGAATATAAGTTTAATTTTAAAATCTGTTTTATTGTATTTATCTGTTTTTTGAGTTGACGTATCTTCAACACTTCACCTGCCACTTCTATGTTTTCCAAGATTAATTTCTGAACAGTTGGCCTTGACTTTTACATGCTGCTAAGTTTAACTTCATATTAACACATGTATCGCACAAGAGCAAAGTGCAGTTATGCTCCTAATTTTCTATGATTGGTCCTTAACAATTACTAGGGTAGAAGGAGTGCCAGTGCTAGGTTATTTTGCGCCGTAGGCAAAGCTTATCAGTGCATCAACCGACAGTTCAGTAGCTAACCTGTGCGGCTGGGTTCCCCACCCCACTTATGCAAATGCCTAAATCTATCTAAATCGCCTTAATGGTGGGGTTGGCCCCGGGTAGAAGTGAGACAATGATCAGTGCTGAAATGTTGCATTACTGCTCTCATCCCCATTCTGCTGTCAATACTATGGAAACATGCCATCGTTCACCATTCATTCCTGCTTCATAAGATTAATATGGTTAAAATATTCATAACAATGTTTCTAGAATTTGTTGTTTAGCTAGTACTGTGAGTTAGTAGTTAGTGTGGTATGCAATGTTTTACCAGGGAGCATTTATAGTTCATGCCATTCCCAGTGTCACAATATTATGGTCAAACTATTTCTCTCAATGTATTGTGAATTTTTTGCGTCCTTCATCTCAATTCCCCTGCATGAGAGTAAAGGATTATGAGGTAAAACATGAAATGCCACATATAGATGTCTAGAGCACTAATTGAACATTTCTAGCTGAATGTTCAGGGCATAAAAGACTGTGTAATGAATGTATTATTCCTATTTCTGTGTTGATTAGAAGATCATTACTGAACACTAGAACAGTACAATGGCACATTAGCTAGCAATGGTGTCTGATGCATCTAGCTTCCTAGGTGCCAATACCATGTCTGGATGTTACCCTTATAGTGTTTTCACATTATTCTCCAACTGTGCATGTTTTCCTCTGAATACTCTGGTTTCCCTGCTACATCCCCAAAGATATTAATTAATTGGTGACTGCATATGTTGGCACTGTGATGGAAGGATGTCCTATCTAAGGCTGTTTCTGCCTTGTGCTTGATAATATTGGGATAGGATTCGGGCTTCATAACCCCTGAATTGGACTAAGTGGGTTTGATAATATTATGTTATGTTGTTGAACACCATCCATCCATCCATCCATTTTCTGACACTTATCTGGGTTTGGTTCACCAGGGCAGCACCCTTAGCAAATATGTCCAGACATTCATTGTATCCACCAATTCATCCATCTCCTCTGGGGAGAAACCTAGCAATTCCCAGGCCAGCCAACAGATACAATCTTTCCAGCGAGCATTCTCAAAACACCTCCATAGGCAAGTTTCCAGAAAGCATCCTCATCAGATGCCTGAACCACCTAAGTTGGGTCCTTTCGATGCAGAGGACCAGTGGCTATACTTTGAGCTCCTCCTGAATGTCTGTTCTCTTCACCCTACCTCTATGGCTGAGCCCAGAGACCATGCAAAGGAAATTCATTTCTGCTGCTTGTATCAGAGATCTAATATTTTAATCACTACCCAAAGCTTGTGACCATAGGCGAGGACAGGAATATAGATCAACCAATAAATCAAAAGCTTTGCCTTTTGGCTCAGCTCTTCTTTCACAATGACTGACCAATACAACATAGGTAAAACTACAGTCACCTCTCCAATCCGCCTGTTAGTCTCTCTCTCCCTTCTTCCTTCACACGTGAACAAGACCCCGACATACTTAGGTTCTTCCACTTGAGAAAGCAACCACGTTCCCCAACCTGAATTATGACCTCAGACTTAAGGTGCTGATCCTTATCTTGGCCACTTCATACTCAGCTGCAAACTCCCCAGTGCACATCTGAGGTCAAAGACTGATAAAATCAACAGGACCACATTATCTACAAAAAACAAAGATGTGATCCTGTGGTCACCAAACTGAACACCTCCCTCTCCTTGGCTGGGGCTAGAAATTTTGTCCATAAATATAACGAACAAAATTGGCGACAGAAGGCAACCCTGCGAGCCAAGCATTCACTCTGGTGGTACAGGGACTGTATAGCCCACAATAGCAGGTCTGGTAACACCTACTCCTGAAGCACCCCCACCCCTACAGAACACCCCAAGAAATGCTGTTGCATGCCTTTTCCAAGTCCATAAAACACATGTAGACTGGTTTGGCATACTCCCATGGACCTTCCAAAATGTTTCTGAGGGTAAGAAGCTGGTCCAGTGTTCTGAGATAGAAATACACATTGTTCCTACTGGATCTGAAGTTCAACCAACAGTCAGACCATCCTTTTCAGAACTCTGGCACAGGCTTTCCCAAGGAGACTGAGGAGTGTGACACCCTAAAAGTTGAAACACACAACTCTGGTCCCCTTTTTTACAGGTGGAAACCTTTACCCCACTTTCTCAGTCCAGAGGCACTGATCCCTGTCCTCAGCACAATGTTGAAGAGGCATGTCATCCAAGACAGCCCAGCAACATCCAGAGCCTTCAGAAACTCAGGGTGAATATCGGGGTGAGTTTTTTTTAATTGCCTCAGCTCCAGTGATGGGTGAGTCCAATTCTGAGTCTGAGAACACTAGGTGCTTATATAGACAGTCTCAGAATAAAGACTAGAAGTCCAACTCAGAAAAGATTTGGTCTCTAGTCACACTACAAGATGTATTCTGTACATCAGTGGTTCATGGGGTGGGCCCCCCTAGGGGGGCACGAAGTAACAAAAAGGGGGGCGCAAAGATGTTAAAAAAAAGAAAACAAGAATCAAAAATATGAAAAATACATCTATTGAAACCAAAACAAATGAACTTAAACAACATTCTGATACTAGAAAAATAAATATAGAGTTAGATAAAAGTTAAGTAGGTATAATAAAATATGCATCTATGATATATCATTAATTAAAAAAGAACAAATTGTTATTAGTGGGCTCCTTTCAAAATAACGTTAGGGGGGCACGATTAAAACTGATATGAAAACTCAGGTCGCAAATACTTAAAGGTTGAGAAATGCTGCTGTACATTAACATGAATGGAAATACTGAAAATTAAAAAATGCAGTCATTTCTTTCAACACTTTTTAAATGATGGAATAATTTTGAACTAGGAATCAAATACTAATGCTTGTACTTTATAACCACAATGTTGAATTACACTAAACATAAGCCCTGAGGCATGGAAAAAAAAAACACCAGGAACAAAATATAACTCTTTTGTCATGCAAAGTTTGCCAAGAAGGAAACGTTCTTGAAAATGTCTTTGTTTAGATATATTTTAACTTAATGGAGGAAGAGCTGTTTGCTGTTTCACCTGGCCTTTTATGGCTTCTTTTAACTGTTTTTCTTTTTTTTTCTTTTGACCCTTCCTGGCCTGTCTCTTCAGAATTGTCATGTTTTCCATCATCGGGTAGCTAGCACGCATGCAGACTGTTTTCACGAGTCTGATCGGTCTGATTCATGCCCAACACCATTCTGCCATTTTCTGCACTACAAGGTGGAGATCTGTGGAATTTGTTCACCCACAAAGACTTTCTTCTCTGAACACTTAACATTATCTGCCTCCCTGCTGAACCCTGATAGGTAGGCCTTCAACATTAAAGGATATGATCTGTATTTTTTCAAATGGAAATTATTTCACATTCATGGTATATATTATTTTGCTAAATGAAACTGCATTCTAAAGTGAAGCATATTTTATAAATCTGAATAAATCGCCAGCCAATCGCTATGTGGTTTACAATGGAGGTGAAGGGTATGAGACTCCCAGTAAAAAGAAAAGCGTCTCACAAATATTTCAAAACAGTGTTTCCATGTTGTTTTAAAAAGAGAAAAAAGCTATTGTTGTGATATTGAGCTATTTTAAAGAAGACTAGCTGTTCACGTCACTGTGCCAAATACCCCATTTGTCTTCCTCCATGGTACAATTTCAGCCTCAGGGAGACTCTCCTTGCTGTAGCCTGCAGAGCAGGGAGGAGGTTCTTGGCCGAGCAGATGTGGGTTCTCCCTGGAAAGTCACTGCCAAGTGCTGTTTCTGACATTATTGAACGTTGATGCCCAGATGTGAATTGATAATCACTGAAAAAGGCACACTTTCAATTGCTTATAGTCTTTCACTACAAGGAAGATTATTTCTTCATGCAGCAAATCTTGCCTATTGCTGGTAGATTGATAATGCACACATGTGCTTAGTGAGAAAGAATGCGGAGCTCACGTGTAGCACGTAATCAAGTGACAAGAACTGAACAGAGGTTACAGGCGTCCGTTTATCCATTCATAAATCTTTTCTAACCTGTTTATCCAGGGAAGGGCGGCAAGGCAACTAAAGCATCAGATGGAATACGGGAACAAATCCTGGGTGGGGCAACAGTCCATCACAGGGTGAACACACACACCCACACACACGGACCACTTTAACAGTGCCAATCCACCTAACCTGCACGTGTTTAGGCTGTGGGAGGATATTGCAGCACCTTGGGAGAACATGCTAACTCCAAACACCAGTCTCCTTCACTTTGAGACAGCAGCACTACCACTATTCTGATTTGCCATTTGATATTATTAATATTATTATTATCAACTGCTGTCCTTAATATCTTACATCCATTAATCTGTTCTTATAGCATAGCATGCCTCCAATGGCAAAGCCACGTCATCCATCAAGACAACCAATCAATGGCAAAAAACAGCCTTGCACCTCTGACCACAGGAAAAGCAGCCACATGGGCATCCAATGAAATGCTGTCTCGATCGATTGAGGGAAGATAATGGCACTCCTGAGGATGCCCTAAATCGGAAGAAGTTGAAAGCGATGTAATAAAAAGCAGAACGAACAGACTTTAGATAATAGATGGATCTGTTCTTATATTTTTCTCTGGTATACATATAATCTTCTTATATAATACGCTACCATGGCTGTTCGTTTGTCTGTCCAGGATTTTAACTATTGGCCTGAAATTCGGTACACATATACTAAGTGACCACCAAGGTTATTCCTCTTTTTATTTTTATTTTATTTTATTGTAGAATCAACTCTCGGCAGCGGTCAGCAGGGTGGCTTTGTCCCACTGATCTTTGATGTGATATTATTTTATCGCTGCAGTCAGAATCTCAACTTCCCCCTCCTTGATATAATTCTTCCTTATTGCGGCTCTTGAAAGTCCAAGGCTGAACCTGCTCCGAGATCTAATGTTGTGTAATCGAGGTGATATATGGTCAGGCAGCGTGACGCAGAGGTTAAAGACTTTGGCTTTTGTTGGTTCAAATCCCATTATTGGCACTGTGTGACTATGACTAAGTCACTTCACTTGCCTGTGTTTGAACAAACAAATGTAACCAATAGTATCTCTCAAATGTTCTAAGTCACCTTGGGTAGAGGTGTAAGCCAAATAAGTAAATAATTGTTACTTGAATGTTATTTCCTTTGAACAAGTCAATCATAAACAGAGAAATCTGAGACTTTGTGTATAGACTTCTGCCACTGCAAATGTTACATTCTTATTGCGTTTGTTTGAAATCTGTCCAAGGTGTCGGACTGCAAATCACAAAGCTGCAGCCAGGCCGTAATGTCTTTGTAGAAAATCTTCTTCCACATCACACATTTATCATAATGTTTATTAGAGAGGTTTTCTGTATAAATAAAACTTTATAATAAAAAGACACCATCCTAAAATCCCCCACAGCACACTACTGTATTCGTATTCTTATTCATGTATCTATCCATTTTCATATACATGTAACCTGAGCAGGGTCATGTGGAAGCTATAGCCTATCCCAGCAGGCATCTGGGCAAAAGGCAGGACAAAATATTAATCGCAGGATGAACACACTCACACACCAACACACACACTAGAGCCAATTTAGCTTATTCTTATTCTTATGATTTAGCAGAAACCTTTATCCCAGATGGCTCAGTAAATATCATCATCAATATTAAAAGGTTAAGAGAAGTTAAGTGACCGGATTGAATGTTAAATAATGAAGCTTTATTGGGATTTAAACATGGGTCCTTGGAGAGTTTCAAGTAACTCAGGCAAACTGAAACATGAAACTTTAATATACAGTATAGTGTACTAGCAAGAGTACAAGGTGCTGTCCACGGTGGAATAAAGTTCAGGTGGGCTCAATAAACAAGTTCAGCAAAGGGAAAACAGTTCGCTCCAACTTAAATTTCACTGCCTAAAACCACTATGGGGAGCAACTTTGCATACTTTGCATACCAAGCCCAAAGATTGCCTCCTTGGGGCACTTCTCTCATATACGTAACCTCAGGTGTGGTCACTAAATTTATTTCCCCACGTGGACAAATTTTGGAGTAAAAAACAGTATGTGGTTTTCGCTCATGCAAAAGGGGAATCTGTGCAAAGTTTGGTAGAGATATGTTCAACAGTGTGGATTTGCAAAATGGACAACCACACAAACACACATTCTGCCTCGGTATATCTACTCTATATATATAGAAAATCCTAAGCCTAAAAGTGCAACGATTTTATGTGATGTTTTTATGTCACATCTTTTGTTACGCTTTAAATCAGGCTTATTTTAAAATCTACATATATATGTTTGGTATCATTCTTTTCAAAATTTATCAAACTTCAGTTGTTAGATTTTCAGATTCTTATTCCATTTTTAAATTATAAAGTAAAAAATATCAAGAACTCACGTCCTGCGAGACGATATTTAACCAAGAATGGCAAGCGATTTAACCACGCCCAGGGCCAGAAATAAAAGAAAGAGTAGGACAGCTGTTGCACAGGCTTTTAAATTTTCGAAGTGCCACGCGGCACGGCAGCAGCAGCAGCTGATCGAGCAAAGAGGAGGTAAAAAAAAAAACTAGATTTGTTTGCCATTGTATCACCATTTAAGAAGGGGTTTTGGAGGAGTGACTGCATCTTCTTGGGGTGTATTCAGCCCCCCTCTTCACAATACAAGTGGCAGACTTGCCACATTTGGGGGTTGGGTGCCAAGGGCACCAGGGGGTCTTGCCCCCCTAGTGTTAAATAATGGAAATGTGTATGCCATTTCCATAATATCTCAATTATGAATTTACAATTGTACGCATACATTTCACAGAATAACAAAGTGCAAATAAGACAGAGGATGAACTAATAAATGTTGATTTCAAGGTGAACGCCCTGACCATCACACCAGATGACCAAATCTGAGATTTGGGGTGAGCTTTACCACACAACAGTAAGACACAGAGAGACACTGTAGATATTTTTCAGCCAATCACTCTGATAATAAGCTGCTAATCTCTTTTTAGCAGGGAATCCCACAGTGTTTGTTCTCCTGTTCTAAAGACACTGTGCAATTTTCATAACAGATTTGAGAATATTATGTTATGCTGTTTTACAGTTTTGCAGGGTGCACATACCAAAGCCTATTCTTTTTGTGTCTTTTCAGTCTCAATAATGTATAGCTGCTACAAATCGGAAGGAGCTGAAGGGTGCTGAGAAACAGATGGCTTGCCTTGCTTATTAATTAAACAGGCATATGGAAGACTGACTTCCGGCACTGTCCTGACTCACTGCGCTAGCAGCTTTTGTGATGGATACACTGAATGTTGCCGAAATAAAGCCAGGCTATACGTTGACAGTTGAATGCCACCCCTGAATGAGGCTTTATCTACTCTATCTCCAAATTTTGTGGTAAGAGCTGGAATTATGCTGCTGCTCAGCTGCTGACACAGCACTGAACAGAATGGATGGAATAGTCCAGGCATGTAGTTATTAATATTTCAGTCTTCTCAGAGGGCAGACAGATAATCCACAGAGAGAATGAATGAGAACTTACTGTACAAGGGACAGTTTGCCTGATGAGATGATAACAAATGAAGTGTTTTAAAAAGTTCTGCTAAACCAAAAAAAGTATCATGATCTTAAAATATTCAAGTGCAAAGGAAAGCTGGGAGTCTAGTATTTCTTTTTCATTGAGAAATTTTAGAACAGTTAAAAGATTTTCCCTCAGACCTGCTAAAGCAGTTGTTTCAAGAAAGCAATGAAAGCATGATAAATAAATGAAGAAACCGCTTAATCTAAACACCCAGTTTAATATACTTATAAACAATTCCAAGCTTTAATGTATGTCTTTTACTCTTTCATGTTTCTCTTTTCCTTACACCCCAACGGCTGGGGCCATTTTAACAATATACTCAATTGCAAATCAGAGCATAAAATATACATTATGTACTGAATAAAATGAAAAATTAAAAAAATGTGTGCCTTTATTAATCTGGAAATCTATTCTAAAAAGTCAATATTCTAATATCAAGGGCAAAACAGTTGGCCTGACTTCTTATACCCTACAGTTCTTCAAGTGTGGAAATGTCCTCTGTGATGGACTGGAGTCCATCTGAAGGTTAAATTAATTCTTATGCCTTGCTGTTGAGATTTCTAATAACAACCTTAATAAAAGTAATAATAATTCTTTACATTTAGAGAAAGTGCTTTTCTCACTACTGAAAGTGCTTTAACATAGTGAGTGGGGAGCTACTTCGACCACCACTAAAGTGTAGCATCCACCTGGATGATGCCATTTTGTGCCAGTCTGCTCAACACATATTAGCTATTAGGTGGTGAAGGGGTGACAGATAGCCAGTTAAAGACAGGAGATGATTAGGGGGTTGGAATGAGGGGCAATATAACCAGGACATTGGGAAACACCCTACTCTTTACAAAGGATGCTCCGGGATCTTTAATGATCATAAAGAGTCGGGACCTTAGTTTTACATCTCATCTTAAGGACTGAATGTGTCTTTTTACAGCACAGTGTTTCTGTCACTGTACTGAGTCATTGGGATCCACATTAAGACCACAGAGTAAGCGTCCTCTTCCATCAGCAGCCAAAGTTTTTTCCTAGATGGTCACACATCCAAGTCCTGGCTGGGCCTAAACATGCTTAGCTTCAGGTGGATGGCCTCTTCTGAAGTGTACAGATACAGTGGAACCTCGGGTCACGAATGTCTCAAAACACTCGTGTTATGACCAAAAAGCTTGCCAAACTTTACACTCGGGTGATGAACAAGCAAGTTTCCCTTCCGGTTCGTACGCGCCGATGATTTCCGCACGTGTTCAGTCTGTCCCTGTGCATTCGCTGTGAACTCTTTGTGTTCTATTTCGTTTCCCTTCCAGTTCGTACGTACCGGTGATTTACACACGTGCTCAGTCTCTCCCTGCACACAGTACATTGTTCTCAGCCAGACGTGCATTGAGCAGAGGGACTTTACCTCAAAACTGTAATCTCCTCTCCACCCAGTTCCTCCTCACTTCCTTCATGCCAAAACTCGACTCATGCAAGGTTAGTTTTCTTGGTTGTTTATGGTTAGTTTTTGTATAAGTCATGGGGCATTTCAAATGTTCATTTTTTTCAAGTGCTTAAAACTCATTAAAAAAAGTGTTTACACTTTGCAATGTTAGTTTTCTCTGATCAAGGTTTTCTCAGTGTTGTTCAATGTTTTTACATTTAGTTTACTATTACACTGTGCATTATATGATATAATTAACTATTTTTGTGCTTAAAAATCTTTAAAAAACATATATTTACATACAGTTCGTACGGTCTGGAACAGATTAATTGTATTTACATACAATCCTAATGGGGGAAATTACTTCGGGTTCCACTGTATGTGGTATGGCTGCTGACCAACCTTTTATTCTGCTTAAAGTTATTTTGACTATAGTCATGAAAGGGAAGTCTTTGGCCAACAAAATATTAAGTACTTCTAGGGTATGCAAAATACTGGCATAGCTGCTTAACATATATTTAAAAATATACAGTACCTGACATAGTTTGGTGTTAAACAACACCCTATTCTGAGAGAAATGTGCTGTGAACACAGCCTATGACTCTGACTTACAAAGAAAGGTTCAAACGTGATGGGACCTGATAGTGAAGACCAAATCTCCCAGCTCAATGGCTGCTTGGCCTGTCAAAATTTATCATTGGATACGTTTGGAAATTCCATGAAGCTACACACCTCCAGATAACTCATTTCAATTTTAGTTTAACTTAATACATGTCTGTCATGATTTGGTATGATTTTGGGTCCTCAAAGACCACTTGTGTTTATTTCCATTGTTAAGTCAACTTGTAACATTTCTAGGAGTGTGGCCTCTGAGGTCATCGACATAACGGGATAAAAGGACAGCTATGAGTACAAATCCTTATCTGATCTGCGGATACCAGATCTTTGAAGTAGTCAAAGTTTATCATTCTACTCTTTCCCACGTTCACTTTCGGTTTTAACCCTGTTGCTCTCTAACCATGACTATTGTCTCTTGTTTTAGGCTTTCGTTTTGTTTTGCTTTATATCTTTTGTTTTTGTTTTGTTTTCTTTCTGGTTTTGCTGCAATGTTTATCTGCCAGTTTGCTCAACCAAGATTTAGAAAGTTCTTTGACTACTTCTTCAATAGTATGACATGGCACACACTTACTTATGAGAAGAACAGCCTCAGACTACATTATAACACATCATATTCTCATGCATATGCTTAATTAATTTTAAACTGAAAAAACTCAATTTTTTTAACACTGCACAAAATGAACACTGACATACTAAGCAATTTATAAAAATAGATATGGAATTTGGTGCAAAAAATCAGGTTGGTATACTGTATTTTCTCTGATGCTTTATCCATGATTATTACAGGGATAAAGCAAGTAAATAAAATGTTATACACAGAAGACAGGATATTCTTAGTATGAAAATATCAGAGGAATGCTGAGTCAAACAAAACCAACCATGGAATCCGACTGAACATATCCAATGTCTTCAATTCCTTTGATATTAATAATGTCCACCCCTTTATCTTTGTCGGGCAAAGTGCAGTATTTCTCATTTCTCTTCATCATTGATGTCTTCTGCAGTTCAGCAAGGTACTCTGCAGAATTGGTATAGCAAAAGTTTTCCTTGTCTGTAGAAGAGAAGAAAAAAATTGGATAAAGCATAACTGTAACATTACATTTACAATAACAGTGTATGTTTTCAGGCTAAAATCTTTTTCATACTTTACTGATCCTGAATAATTGACCTAACCTGCCTAGACGCTGACAATAAACATATGCATCATAAGAACATAAGACGTTTGACAAATAGGAGGAGACCATTTGGTCCATCAGACTCATAGTGAATTGCATTGTATTGCGCCAAGCAGTCCACAGATGGAACAACTTCAATGTTATAAAATACACGGTGGAGAAGTTCTTCTGCTGATAGAGGTGTCTCACAGTTACTACAACCACAAAACAACAACAGCACAAATCAATACAATAATAATTTTATGCTCAACTTGCATTAAAAAGTCCTTCATCATACAAATTTGCAATCAGCCTCTGGCAGAAGCCTCCTGCTAGAAGTTGACAGAGATGAATGCAGCAGTTAGCTGTGCTGCTCTCAGTGTTCCGGCCATTAATTTCTTCAGATAGATGGCACATGCACAAATTTGTAGGGACAACGCTTACTGAGTGCCATGCATCTGAAGTTTAGGGTTGAAAAGATCAGCAGCCTTTGAGGCTCCCCCATGTCCCCCATATTGCTGTATTTTTCAACCAAAAAATTAATGATATTAGAAATAACATAGTATATCTCCCCAACACTAAGGATCCCCCTAAACCCCAGCATTCCGTTATAAACAAATTAAACTCTTTCACTAGGATAGATTTACCTGATTTACAAAAAATAATATCTCAATTAAAACCCTCCACCTGCGTCCTTAACCCAATACCAACAAATTATTTCAAAGAAGTATCGGGCGTGCTAATTAGTAATGTTCTTGACATAGTAAATTCGTCATTAGATACGGGGGTCTTCCCGGATTGTCTTAAGACTGCTGTAGTTAAACCCCTACTTAAGAAACATAATCTCGACCCCTCGGCTCTTGAAAATTTTAGACCCATCTCTAACCTGCCTTTCTTAAGTAAAGTTCTGGAGAAGGCAGTCATTATGCAGTTAAATGACCACCTCAGTAAACCTGCTATTCTTGATAAATTTCAGTCGGGTTTTAGAACAAATCACAGTGCAGAAACTGCACTCGTTAAAGTAGTAAATGATTGCGGGTGAATGCAGACATAGGCCATTTATCTGTTCTCATCCTCTTATATCTGAGTGCCGCATTTGACACCATTGATCATAATATTCTTAGAAATCGCCTTAGTCAATGGGTGGGCCTCTCTGGCAGTGTCTTAAATTGGTTTGAAACGTACCTGACAGGGAGAAAATTCTTTGTTAGTTGTGGTAATTACAACTCAAAGACACATGATATCCAATATGGTGTTCCACAAGGCTCTATCCTGGGTCCGCTGCTCTTCTCAATCTACATGCTTCCGTTAGGTCAGATTATCTCAGGGCACAACGTGAGCTACCACAGCTATGCTGATGACACACAGCTGTATTTATCAGTAGCACCTGATGACCCCGATTCTCTTGTTTCACTAACACAATGTCTGACTTGTATCTCAGAATGGATGAATAGTAACTTTCTCAAGTTAAATAAAGAGAAAACTGAAATCTTAGTGATTGGCAATAATGAATACAATTAGGCAATTAGAAATAAAATGTATACATTAGGATTAAAAGTCAAGACGGAGGTAAAAAGCTTAGGGGTAATTGTTGACTGAAATCTGAATTTTAAATTGCATATTAATCAGATCACTAGGACAGCATTTTTTCACTTAAGAAACATAGCTAAAGTGTAGACATCATATATCATAGAAAGATGCTGAGAAATTAGTTCACGCTTTTTTTTTCAGTCAACTAGATTACTGTAACACACTCCTCTCAGGACTACCCAAAAAAGACATCAATTGATTGCAACTAGTACAGAATGCAGCTGCTAGAATCCTAACTAGGAAAAAAAAATCCGAGCACATCTCTCCAGTTTTGATGTCGCTACACTGGTTACCTGTGTCATTCAGTATTGACTTTAAAATTCTGCTTATAGTTTATAAAGCCTTAAATAATCTTGCCCCATCTTATATATCGGAATGTCTGACACCTTATATTCCAAATCGTAACCTCAAATCCTCAAATGAGTATCTGCTTAGAATTCCAAGAGCAAAACTTAAAAGAAGTGGTGAGGCGGCCTTCTGCTGTTATGCACCTAAAATCTGGAATAGCCTGCCAATAGGAATTCGCCAGGCTGATACAGTGGAGCACTTTAAAAAACTGCTGAAAACATATTACTTTAACATGGCCTTCTCATAACTTCACTTTAACTTAATCCTGATACTCTATATCTCCAACTTATTATAATAACTATTCATGGTGGCTCTAAAATCTGTACTAACCCCTACTCTCTCTTCTGTTTCCTTACTTGCACTTGCGCCACCACCATCTACTCAAAGCACTGTGATGTTCCAACAATGATGGATGGATTAAAAGCCAGAAGTCTGAATGACCATCAACATCAAGTGACTCTGTGAGAACCCTAACTAAAAAGAGGACTATTTCATTTATGTTAGGTAGAATGCCCAGAGGGGACTGGGTGGTCCCGTGGCCTGGAACCCCTGCAGGTTTTATTTTTTTTCTCCAGCCGTCTGGAGTTTTTTTTCTGTTTTTTCTGTCCACCCTGGCCATCGGACCTTACTCCTTTTCTATGTTAACTAATGTTGTCTTATTTTAACTTCTTATTTTGTCTTTTATTTTTCTTTTCTTCATTATGTAAAGCACTTTGAGCTACTTTTTGTATGAAAATGTGCTATATAAATAAATGTTGTTGTTGTTGTTGTTGTTGTCCGGGCTTTAGCAGTAATGGGGTCTCAAATGCTAAGCTGTGTTGTAAGTTTAAGATCGTTTTTTGTCTTGATACAGTAAACCAAATTCTGGTTAATGAAGACTTGGGTTCTCCCCATACAAGACAATATCTGGGCACAAAACTTCATTAGCATTTTCTCCTGGCAAAGCCAAAGAAATGCTTTTCTCACTGACTGATATGGCATAATCATGAAAACAAAAGTCAAGAATGTATATTAAAAAGAAAACACAAATCAAAGTAAAATAATAACAAGAAGAAATAAAAATATATATTGCTACGGCACCTGAAAACATAACATGTCTTAAGCAGACTATAAGAGTGTAAAGCTTATTGAGCACATGTGCTACATTTAATGTAAGCTGAACTGTTAGATTGGGATAGTGCTGAGAAAGTAAAGACTCTTAGACATATTGATTATCAAAGCAGATGGAAAACACTGCCCAGAAAACATAGAATAGTATTTATTATTTATAGCTGTCACAGTTTCTAAGGACCACACCAATTAATCTTCTCTGGATAACCCAAATAAGCTTTTAAATATTAACAACATTAAATTTATATAGATTGATCACACAATATTCTATAGCACATGCAACTAAAGATTTCACTTTAAAGCAGTAGTACTTGGGTTATTATTATTATAGGACCACTAGAGGCTTCTACATGGATTTAATATGCTTTTAAACAAATTACTCTCTTAAGTGGCTCAGCAACAGATGAAATGGGCTCAGCCTGCTAGTTAGAAATGATCTCTCCTTCTAGTAAATAACTTACCTGTGCAAAATATTTTAGCCAAGATTAAACAAACCATGAAACTGTAATTAGAATTATGCAGAGGACCTCTTAATAATGTAATAGTCAGAAGCTCTTGGGTATTACATAATGAGGCACAGGGATTATACAATTCATTTTACAAATAATAGCCTGTGTTTACTATTGTGATCTGTCATTTCATGTTATGGGAAGGACAGACCTGAGTTATTCAACAGTAGAGAGAGAGTACAAGTTCAGGGTTCCTATTAAACCTTCTGAATAAAGTCAACATAATAAAGCAAAAAATGAAGACTTATTAGTTGTTCACTTTTTTTTAAATTGCAGTTTATAATGTCCCTCCAACTGTTGAAAACACACGCAGCACACAGTTGTTATGCTTTATTTATGGGTCTATCAAGGTGTCACCTGTTACATGGCTGCACTCGGGTCCTAATTTGGGATCCTGACGTGGTTCATCTTGTGATGGGTGCAGAAACGCGCCGTGTCAGTGCATGCTCCTTACCTCCTTCTCTTCCTAGCCTTTTACATTATTTTACATTTCTATTCTTAGTTGAATGTAAGAACAGGCAGAGTTGTCTCTTTTCTTCTTAATGGACTGTGCTCCTTTAATGTGGAAGTGACATTCTTCACATCTTCTATTGGCCAGTGTGTTTCTCTACGGTGTGGAGTGCTGGAATGGTGACATCCCTTCAAGAGAGGCCCAGTGAATCAACAAGCTAATTTAAAGGTCAGGCTCAGTTATGGGACACAGTCTGGACCCCCTGGAGGTGGTGGCAAAAGCAAAACTGAGTGCCATTATGAACAATGCTGCACATTCTCTCTCTAAGACACACTAACAATGAGGACTTTCAGCCAACAAATCATTCTATAGAACTGTGTCAATAAACACTATGGGAGCATCTTTATACCAACAGCAATACCCCTGCATAATGCGTCACTGGGACAGGGACTAACAAGTCATAAGTTTTCTTTCTTTTTAAATGTATTTCCTTTTTAGTCATTCTTATGTGTGTTCATACCATATTGGATGTATGCATATATATTGACTTATCTGTTTATGAATTTATTTATTTAAAGAGCTTCTGTTAAATGCCACATTTTCCCCCTTGGAATAAACAAAGTTTTATCTATTGAGGAAATATGGGGCTGTACCGCTCCCCGAACCCTAACGCAGACAGGTACAGACACACAAATCCAAAAGCAGCACACTATTTATTTTTAAACTAGCACGTGTACAAATGTCCAACACAACACCACTGCTCAGTCCCTTCTCCACTCTCTCTCTTTCTTTCTCCTCTGCCGCCTCCAATCCCCTCCCAGCAAGTTTTGTCCTCCACCTCCTGACTCTGACTCCTCGAGTGGAGTGAGGTGGCCTCCTTTATAGTGCACCCAGAGGTTCTCCAAGTGCTCTCGTTTCCTCTTCCGGCAGCACTCCTGAGTGTGGTGAAAGTACTTCACAGGCACCCAGAAGTACTCCTGGTGCACCCGGATCCTCTTCTGGCAGCACTTCCGGGTGTGGTGGAAGTGCTTCAGTTCAGGGCTCCAGAACTATCCAGGCCAAGTGGCCAACTTCCAAGCCCATGTCCCCATTGCAATCCAGAGGAGTTGCACTCTCATTTTCTGGGAGAGGTATTGCTTTGACCCTGTCTTCTCCCCTGGTCCTTCCATCACAGGGGTGTCCCGGCCAGGTAAGGGTGCTGGCCATTCACCACACTATCTATCTATCTATCTATCTATCTATCTATCTATCTATCTATCTATCTATCTATCTATCTATCTATCTATCTATCT
>JANRMT010062854.1:971529-989750 GCA_026402145.1 Polypterus bichir lapradei | reverse complement strand
GTTTACCCCTAACCACCACCCCCTCCACCCCCCCGGCTCGAATTGAAGAGTTGCATAGTGTGGGGGAGGAACGATCTCCTCAGTCTGTCAGTGGAGCAGGGGAGTGACAGCAGTCTGTCGCTGAAGCTGCTCCTCTGCCTGGAGATGACACTGTTCAGTGGATGCAGTGGATTCTCCATGATTGACAGAAGCCTTTTCAGTGCCCATCGCTCTGCCACGGATGTCAAACTGTCCAGCTCCATGCCTACAATAGAGCCTGCCTTCCTCACCAGTTTGTCCAAGCGTGAGGCGTCCTTCTTCTTTATGCCGCCTCCCCAGCACACCACCGCGTAGAACCATGTATTAATTGAAGTATTATTAATCAGATTACTAGGACAGCATATTTCCACTTAAGAAATATAGTTAAAGTTAGACCTCTTATAACATTGCAAGATGCTGAGAAATTAATCCACGCTTTTGTTTTCAGTCGACTAGATTACTGTAATGCCCTCCTTTCAGGACTACCCAAAAAAGACATCAATTGATTGCAACAAGTGCAGAATGCAGCTGCTAGAATCTTAACTAGAAAAAGAAAATCCGAGCACATCTCTCCAGTTTTGATCTCACTATACTGGTTACCTGTGTCATTTAGAATTGACTTTAAAATCCTGCTTATGGTTTACAAAGCCTTAAGTAATCTCACTCCATCTTATATTTTGGAATGTCTTACACCTTACACTCCAAATTGTAACCTTAGATCTTCAAATGAGTGTCTGCTTAGAATTCCAAGAGCTAAACTTAAAAGAAGTTATGCACCTAAAATCTGGAATAGTTTGCCAATAGGAATTCACCAGGTTACTACAGTGGAGCACTTTAAAACACTGCTGAAAACTCATTACTTTAACATGTATTTCTCATAGCTTCATCTCAGTTTAATCCTGATGCTCTGTATATTCAATTAATTATCATTATTATTCATGGTATTAATATTCAAAATCCGTACTAACTCCTACTTTCTCTTCTGTTCTTTTTCTGGTTCCCTGGGGTGGTGACCTGCGCCACCACCACCTGATCAAAGCACTGTGATGTCCCTACATTGATGGATTGAAGGCCAGATGTCCACATGACCATCATTGTCAAGTTCTTCCATGAGAACCCTGAATACCATGAGGACTGATTGAGGTCATTTATGTTAGGTAGAATGCCTAGCGACGGCTAGGCGGTCTCATGGCCTTGAACCCCTGCAGATTTTATTTTTTTCTCCAGCCGTCTGGATTTATTTTTTGTTTTTTCTGTCCTCCCTGGCCATCGGACCTTACTTTTATTCTATGTTAATTAGTGTTCCCTTATTTTAATTCTTATTTATTTTGTCTTTTTTCATGTAAAGCACTTTGAGCTGCATTATTTGTATGTAAATCCATCCATTATCCAACCCACTATATCCTAACTACAGGGTTACGGGGGTCTGCTGGAGCCAATCCCAGCCAGCACAGGGCGCAAGTAAGGAAATAAACCCCGGGCAGGGCGCCAGCTCACCGCAGTATTTGTATGTAAATGTGCTATATAAATAAATGTTGTTGTTGTTGGAAGTCTGGGTTGCCAATCCTGGCCTGGGGCCTCATGCATAAACGGTGCGTACGCACAGAAATGTTGCGTAAGAACTTTTCCACATTCAAATCGCGATGTATAAAACCTACACTTGGCATAAAGCCACGCACTTTTCCACGGTACCTCATACCCTGTCGTACGCAAGTTATCCGCTCGGTTTTGCAGACTGGCGGCACCCAGCGCCAAAGCAGTGCTACTGTTCCTTTGTGGTTATCCTTTCTTTCTTAGATGCACATTCCTGATGCGGCTTTATAAATACACTGAAACTAACACTGAAACACTGAAACTATTGTTTATTAGTGTAACATATCTGATTGTAATTAACTTGTAACAATATAATGGTCCAGGGGATAGCCATAGTATTCCAAACACCATAACTTCTTTAGTGTTGTTACTCTCACTGCACCTTTTTTTTCTTCTTTCAGCTGCTTCTGTTAAGGGTTGCCACAGCGGATCATCTTTTTCCATATTACTCTGACTGCACCACTCAGAGCATTTATATCACTGTATCTGAGTGGGGAATCACAGCAGCAGCTGATCGGAAAGAGAAATATCGGTATACAGCATCAAGCCCACCCTGCCTCAGCCAAGGCAAAACGTTTCAAAGCCTTTCCTATACAGACCTCGCGGTTCAGAAACAGTCAATCAGTCCATCAAGTGCTCCTTGTAGAACTGTTTGTACTTATAAGTTCAATTACCCCACTGTAAACTTGCACTACAGTTATAATATCGCACAACCTGTGCCACTTTATAAAGCGCATATTTACATATGATGACGATATAATTTTTAAGATGAAATGCAGCAAAATATGTTGATTATATTATACAGATAAAACTTTAACTTCATTTAAATAATCTGTATTGTTAATAATTAAACATGTGAGGACACGGTGCCGCAGCACTAGCTAGTTCACGGATTGATCCTACCTTGTGCTGTATTCTTTCTGGGGCTGATGCGACACTAGAAGGATAGATGAATAGAATAATTAAACTTGTACTACAAAGATAGTTTAATGTTCCTTAAAAGTTTTCAAGGATCGTCGTTGTAAGCTTACAGATGGCTTAACGTCTATTACAGAGCTGATTGTGTGGCGATTGGGTATGCGGAGAAAGAAAAGTAAGGACAGGAATTGAAGATTAGTACATCTGAAAGAGACAGTACTGGTTACAATAATTCCATCGAAAGTCACGCACAATCACGCACCGTATTCCCCTATTTAATAACATGCTTTAACTCCTATCATCATGAAAAAAATATCACGTATACATCTCAGTATTTTAATTATTCAGAGAGCTGTAATATCATGAATGTAATGGATTCTGTGTCCTGTCGGAGAAAGAGAAAGCGGAAGCATGTAGTCATTCACACACACAGAGCAAAAGATCAAATACAAAACAAAGCATTTAACGTGCTACTTTAATTACGATGTGATTTGAGAAACTGGTTAATTAAACGATTTTAAGATGAAGTTTATGATGTTCTACTTTAATGACAAAATAAACTATGTAATTAAAGTGGAAATTTCGAGATTGAAGTTGACATTTCGTGCTTTTTTCCTACTGTGTGCCTTTTTTTTTCTCTGTACCCTAATAAGCTTTCATATGACACTCAGACGGTGGGCTACGGTGGGCTACAACTCGCCTTTTCACGGCGACTTTGATATGTGACAACTTCTTTTTTATTTTGGGCACTGTGCAACTATGTCAGGCGATCAGCTTTAATTTGTTGTTTATACCACTGTTTAAACCAACAAATAGTACGTTTTTCCTTGCCTCTACTTGGTATTCGCTGAAATTCTTATATTTTCCCCCGTGCTTTTCCCATTGTCTTTCCTCAGAAGGCTGAGCTTAAGGGCGATTTATATTGATTTGCATATTCATAGAGACGTAATTCTGGGAGGAGTTGGGGGCGGGACAGAAGGCGTGTGCATGAGCGTTACTTTTCACTTTGACCGGGATATATGGACCGGAAGAACGTGGAAGTTGGAGTACACACAGATTCCTGCATCTAGATTTTTCTGTGTGTAAGCACATTTCGACTTTTGTGCTTATGTCATGTTATAGTGCGAATTCTATGCACGGTGTTATGCATGAGGCCCCTGGTCACTTTCTTTGTTGATTTTGCATGTTCTCTCTGGGGTCATGGGTGCTTTCCATGGGTACTTTATTTTTCTCTTAAAATACAAAAATATAATATTAATTCTAAATTGGCCATTGTTGTGTGTATTGGTGTGCCTACTGGTGGACTGGCATTGTGTTACTCTTTTGTTGCTTCCCATATGACTGTCGGCTATGCCACTTACACGAGGATGAGGCTACTGTACCTGTACAGCAGCTGTCCTTTGGTCTCACTGCTTTGTCTTTGTCTTGCAGGATGTTAAAATGTGTCTCACGGGACGTCAAAGTGTCTCTCGCGGAATGTCTGGGCTGATTATTACTTTCCTTATATTTTGAAGGTGCACATAGATTATTTTTGTTCTCTTGTGCATCCTTTTTTGCCTTCCTTTCTCTCCAATGCTTTCGTGTCTCTTTTTGGCGCGCTGCTCTTTCTTCTTCTCTTAGTTGTTCACATACCATATAGAAAGTGTAACATTTTTAAGAGCTGGGAGCACATGAAGTGTGTCTGCCAAAAGCATTCTAACATCTGCAAGGTTAGATGTCCGTGAACTTGTTTTAAATTGTTTGTAAGTAGGGCGTGACATGCAAAAGTCACTGTCTCGGGGTTTTGCTTCCTAAAGTTGTTATGTCTAGTCTCTCGTGATGTCAAAGTGTCTCTCTGAGATGATCACGTCTCGACCCAAGATTTTTTAATATAATATTTATATACAGATCAATATAGAGAGAGGCACTTGTGATTCAGTAAACGACTAGCCATCCCTTGCGGCTCCGCCTGCGTAGTAGTGAAACAGGACAGTTAGGGGGGCCCAGCCCAGTTCCCTACTCCTGACGTCATGCTTCTCCTTCCCCTCAGCCCGCTGCGTCTCTCTCAGATTCATGCAAATAAATCGGTACTGCAAACAAACTATGATACATAGCGCGATGAGAAAAGTTGCAAAATCAACTGGAATGTTCAAGCAAATTATAGAAAAAAACCTTGAAAAAGAAAATAACTAGTGCTTGCAAGTGGCAGGCCCTTTCATTTAAAATACAGCATTTTATTCTTTAAAGACATAGTACTGTGCATTTGAACAAATATACATTAATGAGGTCACTAGTTTCATTAATTGACTGTAACATATAAAATTCAATTGAGTATAAACTAACATCTTGTTTAATCAAATTTATAAAACAGTAATCTACTTTAATCCCCTGCAAGATTTCAGTTTAAATGTACTTAAGCTGCATATTTATATTTTGTTTAATCAAGTTTATAAAGCAATAATTTACTTATACAGAAAAGCCCCTGCAAGATAACAATTTGAATGCACTTCAGTTGCATATTTATGCAGGTCTGACACCACAAAAACCTTCATTAAAATTCAATCAACTCAAAATTTAAATGCATATTCAATTAATAATGGTTTACAAATAATCCATACTGTATATACACATCTAATCAATTTGTTGCAGTCTTCTCTGAAGTTACCCTTATGATCAAGAAATCCATTTCCATTGTAAAATCTCCTTCTAAAGCTGCACACTTCACATGGTCAGACATTGGTGTAAATGGTCGAGGATTAAAGAGCACCTGTTGTTCGCCCGGGCGTTTGCTCTTCACAAGTGACCTGCCTTTTAACACTAAGCCATTTCTGTGTCTTAAAAAAGGAATGAAAGGAATGTTGATATTTTGAAGAAAGTTAAAACTCCCTCTGCCAGGCTTTTTAACTTGTACACATGAAGCAGAATGAGGAGAGATGACTCAAAACAGTGGCAGGGAGACCAAAGCTACTGGAAACCCCAATGACTGAGTCTGGCAAGGTCCCATCATTAATGTTTAATACCATGGATTATTTTTGCCTGAGTCACTTCCCTAATGGTCACAACTCATTTTCACGCCTTTACTGATACGTATTTTCTGTCCAGCTAACTGTAACTTGTCCAACTGTGGCCACATTATACTGTCTAAAAATATACAGTAACAGTTAAACTGATTACAAAATAAACTAAAAAAAAAAAAACTTGTTGGATCTTCTTAATACAATGATGTCACATATTTCCATTTAATTGAATTAAGTGGTTCTAATATAAAGCAAATGTGCAGATTGAATGTTGCCAACTCTTGTTATTACATGTTTATTAATTACTAGGCATGTTAGCCCGTGCTGTAAATAGCCTAGGTTCCTAGAAACTATTGAAATCATCAGAAAAAACCTGAAATGTAGAGATGTCAGGTAATTGAAAGGAACTCCTCTGGGCATCTCTCTCCCAGGAGGATTCGTTTTACCGACGTGCTCGCATCGCTTGTGCATTAGCAGCGGGAGGAAAAGTAAAAGGGATACCATTTTGCCGATGTTAGCGGCAAAACTGGTTTTTAAATCACCGGTAGCTCGCTAAGTGACTTTGTCTTTCTTCAGAGGTTTCATTTTGCTGACGCACTGACCCCGCTTGTGTTATTAGTGGCTATAAGAGTTTTCTGTTTCCTCAGAGGTGGAGCCCTTACCCCAACTCCACCTCTCACTTTCGAGCCTGACAGACACACACATCCACATGTAGACGTTTATATATAAGATAATAAGCTGTTGAATCTACAAAATAAAATGAATTAATCTGTACCAATCATGTAGATCTAATGTGCAATAATCACATAATGAAGATTTATTTAAGAGTAAAGGTACAATTAAGAATTTTGAGTATATATATAAAAAAGTAAGTTTTATTTACATAGTACAAAATACAATGCACAAAGCAACTTTTTTCTTATTTAAAGCTCACACCAATTATATTTTCACTCACAAATGATTTACAGTTCCTATACAGCACATCCTTTTCCATATCACAATAAAACAAATTCATTCATCTTCTTATATAATACGCTATTGTGGCTGTCTGTTTGTCTGTCCTGGTTTTTAAATCACCGGTAGCTCGCAAACCGTTTGAACTATTGACCTGAAATTTGGTACACATATACTACGTAAAATCTACTATCTGCTTTTGGAGTGGTGATTGATCTCCAAGTTTATTCCTTTTTATATTTTTATTTTATTTTATTGTAGAATCAACCCTCAGCAGTGGCCAGCAGTGGACTGTATGGTAAACTGGTGCAATAAAAACTCTCTCACTCTGAATGTAAAAAAGACCAAAGAAATGATATTTGATTTTAAGAGACAGAAATCTGTATGTTCACTCATTGTAGTTCTGGGAGAGGAGGTAGAAATAGTGACTGAATATAAATACTTAGGAACTAACCTAGATAAAAATCTTAACTGGAATAAAAATACAAAAAAAAAATATTCTCTAAATGCAACCAGCGCTTATTTCTCCTCCATAAACTCAAACTATTTAAAGTAGACAAGGACCTCATGTTGTCTTTTTATCGCAGTATGATCCCTTCTGTGATCACTTTCAGTTTCATTGCCTAGTCTGACAAACCAAAACTCAAAAAAGCTCCAGCAGATTACGAAGTATGCAGCAAAGGTTATTGGGGCTGATGTAGATGACTTGACTAGCGTGTGTCAGAGGGCAATGTTAAAGAAATTGGAAATCATCTCAACTGATGACAGACATTCATTACATGAAGAACTAAAGTTCAGTAAATCAAGAAGGATCATTGCTTTGAAAATCCACACAAATCGCTCCAGAAACTCCTTTCTTCCTAGTGCCATATGACTTTTCAATAACAAATATTGGAGATAATGATTAAGGTTTTGAGATATATCCTGTAACCTTTTTTTTTTTTTGGTGTAAATATGTATTATCTACCTGCCTTACCTTAACCTCTCTTGTTTCTATTTGTCTGTTTTATTTCATTCTGTCTGTTATTAGATGCAACTGAGAAGGCAAATCTCATGTTTTCTTGTGTAAACATGACGAAATAAAGAAACCTTAAACCTTAAAATAAAGAAACCTTCTCAATCCCTACCACCTTCGCTGTCACTTCCTCTACCTCTTCATATCTTAAATCATTCTTGAGGTAGATTGAAGACTTAAGTGCCATCTTAAGTGAAAAATTAAATAAAATGTACTAAGTAATTGCAACACAAACACTGACTTAATCAGTTTTAACTGGAAAAGATGCCAACAAGAGAAGAGAAGAAGCGGGCCGCTAGGGTGAAGAAAAGAAGAGCTGCTCAGGAAGAAGCAAGTGCATCGACCTCTGAGCAAACGAATGGTAAATGTACAGACAAAGAGGATGAAAACTAGGAATGCTCAAGTCAAGTGTAACGTGCAGTGTGCCATTACTGGTATGATATAATTAATGTATTACAGTAATAATAAAACCCAGACACAGGAGATGCACAAACCAGTGTGTTTCTTTGTGCCAGTCAAAAGCCCAGATAAATGGGGAGGGTTACGTCAGGAAGGGCATCCGGTGTAAAATTTTGCCAAATCAATATGCGGACAACAATTTTGGATGATCTGCTGTGGCAACCCCTAACGGGAGCAGCTGAAAGAAGAAGAAGAAGATTACAGTACTAATAATAATAATAAAAACTCTCATTTTCTCATGGAAATGATGTCCATGCTGTTGTGATGTAGGGTGTGCAGTTTGTTTGGCAGATAACTGAAGACACACAACTCCAAAGTTGTTTTCTTTACCACACAAATCTTTGGCAGCTACAGCGAGGAGTCCACTCTTAAAAATTAAGGTGCCAGGCATGGTTCTTCAGAGTTAAGCCATAGGGGAACCATTTTTGGGTTCCCAAAAGACCCATCCATATGAAGGATCTAGAAAGAGCCTTTACTTATTTAGATCTGTCCTGGGCTCCTTACAGTGAATAACCATGACAAGATGGTAACAGATTTGTGAAATAGCAATAACTGATGGTTTTAAAAGAACTCTTGCTACATACAAAAATACTGGCTTAGCGCAGGCTTTCTTAACCTGTTAGTGTCCTGCTAGGTAGCCTATGCCATGCATTAAAGATTTCTGGTTTATTTTCACATTTTCGGAAGTTTTGCAAAGCCGAAAGAACCAGCTTCATATGCAAAGAACCCATCCCAGAATGAAAAGGTGTTTTGTCGAGCAAGTAAAGATCCAGCAAAGAACCAAAGCAAAAAATACCGTTAAAGACTGTCCTTGGATTCATTTGCTTTGTTTAAACATAATTTAATCTCTTGTGACTATCATGCAAAATTGATGTCAACTGTATTAAAAAAACGGACACATTAACCCTATCCAATACTTATTTACATTTATATCAACTGTGTAATGACAAATGTTCCCAAATTAGTTTTAAAAATGTATAATAATAATAATAATAATAATAATACACTTTTTATATAGCGCCTTTCCCATGCTCTAATAGTATACACATACTACTTTTGATTTAAGTCACCCTAAGATAAATGAATAATGGAGATATATTATTTCTGTGATTGGTGCTGTTATTTAAAGCAGTGAAATGCACTTTAGGTGCTGCGACATTAATAATATGTGACACCAAAGAAATACAGTTCAGTTGAACCACAGAAACAAATAAGCAAAACCTAAAAACATGCGAATTTTGAGTGAAGTCAATTTAAGTAAACTGTGGAACTACAACTCGTAACATCAGAACCGTTTCTTGAGTGGCAAGCTGACCACTTTACCAACAGTTATGATTTGTCACTTAAAATACTCAAATCATTCCATTTTAAACATGTCCATGCTATGCTAGTAAAAGGATAACTTTCAATTAACTATCAAAAGATATCGCCGACTCCGCTGCCCGCCGCTACCGCTTAAAGAGTCCCGCTGAAGGCAAAGGCAGCGCTGGTGCCCCCCACGCAGATGCGACAATTATTTTCAGCACAGGACAGTAAGTAAAGTTAGCCAGCGACTGGTGGCCTTGAGGATTCACGAGCAGGGCAGGTCTCTGCTGAATTCCGAAATCCAGCTGTTTTCAATCAAAGTGACATATTAGACTTAAGGCTGCTGCCCCATACAGTGGATCTGTGAATGCGAAGCGGAATTGAGATCCCTTGTTGGTTTTAAAAAGTGGGCTGTACTCCAGCGAAATGTTTGGCAGTTTAAATAAGCAGATACGAGGATCAGAGCATGTCTCCGTGGGAATCAAAGCTTAAAAAAAGCGAAAGGAACTTCCTTGGATCTAATCTTAGATTCACTAAATTCGTCTTGGAATTCGGATATGAATTTCCACTGTAAGGGTCACAAATGGCCGCAACAGTGGGGCACTTTTCTAGCTTAATGTAACTTTATTAATTTTACCTTAAATTGCATAATTCAGTACAAATTTCACAACTGCAATTATTGTAATGACAAATGAACCAACTATGGACCAACAACGACCTTTAATTTTTTTTCAGATAACGCCACACAATATATTATTCAATAATAAAATATGTCACACATGTTAAAAGTTCTATCATGATTTTTAATATTTCAATGTATATTCATAAATGTCTACAGTTAAGGAGGCATAATGCTGAGCTGGTCACGGTTTGTTAAAGTTGGAACAGAAGTGCATGAAATTTGGAATGGAAGCTATAATTAGAGCTGTGATAGATGGCACACACACACTCTCATATCCTTTGTGTGTGTGCGTGTATATATGCAGTATATATATATATATATAAAATGGAAATCACGTCCTGCACTAGCATAGCGGTGTCCCTTTTTTAGCGCTGGGGACTCCTTAGTGAGGCATTCCTTTCCTGAAAAGTATCACACTTTTGAATGAGTGCAACCAGCAGCAGGTAACATCATCCGAAACAACCGAGTGCTGGGAGATAATCAGACGGCACAATTGAGCACTTACTCGAGCCCTTGGAAAATTTCTGCAGATCCATGCCGTTCTTGTCCATGTTGAACAACACCAAGTCCCCTTATTGTGCGACTCCTCTCTTATCACTCCAGCCCAGCGCACGGTTTCCTTTTTATCAAGGCTATACTGTATGACAACAAATAAAGTTCTATCTGTTATTACCGCCCTCCATCGCCACTCCTTTCATTGTGACAACTTAAAGCAGAACCTGGGGGTGGGTGGATAGATGCATGGGGGGGGGGGGGGGCGACACCAGGCTGTTGCTCGAACGGAGCGATCCACACTTGTCACTTCCACCTGGTGCTCTGTAAATAAGAGCGCACGCTCCGCGATTTGGGCGGACTTTGCTGCCACTTTTCCTGCCTTTGCCAGCTTTTGTCTGTTAGTCTGGGGGCTCGTCACTGGTGCAATTGAATGGGATTCCCGGGGGGACTGAAGCGGCAACAGTCGGAGAAGCGCGGACGAGGGGTAATCACTGCACAAAACAGACGGGAAACAACCAAGACTGCAAAAAACAAAAAAAAAAAGATAATCTTTTGTAATCTGCAGTGTAAGTTTTGATTTTGACCTTTAAAAGGAGCGCGATGGGTTCGATTTTGATTTTTTTTTATATATATATATGGGCTAGAGAATATTATTTACAATGCTAATTATAATTCGACGGTAACCATGACCGCTAATCGGGGTTATCAAAGGGGCGCAACGAAACATGATCTGTAAGCACAATGTACGCGATTCTGCTTAAACTATTTGGGAAATCAGAGCGCGAATGAATCGGCAGGTAGGAGGAAACAGAGCAGCGGAAGGGAGGGAGGCACTTCGCTATTCAAGGTTTTTTTATGAGTAATCAAATGATTTTACTGACCTATAGTGTTCATTGGGACTGCATGGACATTTTTATACTCATAAGACTCCAGTGTAGCCCCTTCTTGAATTTCAGTAAGCAGAGATTGTATAAAAGCCACCCCTTCATTTTTCAACCCCAGTATACTGATGTTTGCGGTGGAATTTCCCATAAAGTTGTGAATATTGTAAGTGCTGATTGTGCGTGTGTGTCCCTGTAGCTACTGAGATTTCTACTGCGATTTGTCTGCTGTCTGACTCATTTGAAATACAATACTGGGAACGTCTCTAAGTTTTGTACACTAACGGAAATGATTGGCATTTAAGAACTATCCAAGAAACAAACTTAATTTCTATTTAAATTCTAATTCTATACAAAGAACACTATCCCAAGGCATATTTTAAGAACAGTTATGATACAATTTTTTAAATATACAATTCTGCAACCAAGACACTGAAAGCGTTTCCTTTATCACTTTTCCTTTTTTCACTTACTTGTTGGTTTTACAAGATCTAACTGCAAGTTTTTTGTGGAGAACACTGTCACAAACGCAGTTTGGAGAAGTAAACAGGAGTCGGGCAGAAGAAGCCTCCATGGAGCGTACACTGGTAAAAGCCACTTGTACAGCCTTGTCCATGTAACTGAGGCGTCACTGAAAGGGAACCCTGGGTCCTTAATTACGTAGAGGTCAGCACTTATGTGTGTAATTTAGTAATAATTACTCCACCAGGGGTCTAATAATAAAATTGGAGAAGCCTTATCTCTTACATGTTAGGCCCTGCTTCCCACTATATTGGACAGACAACCTGGGAATTTCCAGGACCTTTAATTCAGAGCTGAATTAAAGGGGACCAGGATTAAAGGGACACCTTTGGCAACTGGGCTAGCTTCAGAAGCACAACACAGGGAGGTTTCACTCACATTCCTTACCAATGAAGTTATCTTTGGGATGTTCCCTTGAAGTGTTTTTGGACAGGTCCAGACTGAGTGTGGAGGAGAATTGAATATTAGTAACTTAGCTAATGGAAGGAAGGAAAGAATGTGGAAGGACACAGCACAGAAGACTGGGAATGGAAGGAAAGCGACCTAACAGGTTGGTAAAGCCTAATATTCAAGGGCTGAGAGTGACAGGAAGGTTTTTGCTTAGTTCTTTCATTGCATTTTATAATCATTTTCTCCTGAAACCTGTTCCTTTTGGTTATGTTTATTTTATTAAATAAAACATCTTTTTATGTTTATTCTTTTACCCTTGCCATTATTTCGATTCAAGAGCATCCATCCATTATTAAACACACTTTCTTCAATTTAAGAGTTAGAGGCTGAATGGGCATAAGCCTCTACTGGTTGGGTGGCAACCAACGTACATTGCACAAGAATGGGCTGCATTGTCTTGTAGCACCTTAATGCTGTCATTACCACTGCTCCAGACTTCAAAGTTCAGGGCGTTGTTCGTGTGGAGATTACTAGTTCTCCTCATGTCTGCAAAAGGTGTGTGTATATGACCAAGCTGCATTTTTGTCACATATATATATATATATATATATATATATATATATATATATATATATACTCAGCAAAAAAAGAAACGTCCCTTTTTCAGGACTGTGTATTTCAACAATAATGTTTTAAAAATCCAAATAACTTTACAGATCTTCATTGTAAATTGTTTAAACAATGTTTTCCATGCATGTTCAATTAACCATAATCAATTAATTAACATGCACCTGTGGAATGGTTCGTTAAGACCTTAACAGCTTACAGAAAGTAAGCATTTAAGGTCACAGTTCTAAAAACGCAGGACACTAAAGAGACTTGTCTACCGACTGTGAAAAACACCCAAAGAAAGATGCCCAGGGTCCCTGCTCATCTGCGTGAACGTGCATTAGGCATGCTGCAGGGAGGCATGAGGACTGCTGATGTGGCTAGGGCAATAAATTGCCATGTCCACACTGTGAGACGCCTAAGACAGCGCTACAGGGAGACAGGAAGGACAGCTGATCATCCTCGCAGTGGAAGACCACGTGTAACAACACCTGCACAGGATCGGTACATCCGAATATCACACCTGTGTGACAGGTACAGGATGGCCACAACAACTGCCCGAGTCACACCAGGAACACACAATCCCTCCATCAGTGCTCAGACTGTCCACAATAGGCTGAGAGAGGCTGGACTGAGGGCTTGCAGGCCTGTTGTAAGGCAGGTCCTTACCAGACATCACCAGCAATAACGCCGCCTATGGGCACAAACCCACCTTCGCTGAACCAGACAGGAGTGGCAAAAAGTGCTCTTCACTGATGAGTCACGGTTTTGTCTCACCAGGGATGATGGACGGATTTGTGTTTATCGTCGAAGGAATTGAGCACGTCTGGGACCTGTTGGATCGCAGGGTGAGGGCTAGGGCCATTCCCCCCAGAAATGTCCAGGAACTTGCAGGTGCCTTGGTGGAAGAGTGGGGTAACATCTCACAGCAAGAACTGACAAATCTGGTCCAGTCCATGAGGAGGAGATGCACTGCAGTACTTCAAGCAGCTGGTGGCCACACCAGATACTGACTGGTACTTTTGATTTTGAGCCTCCCTTCATTCAGGGACACATTGTGAAACATTTTTAGTTTATGTCTTATGGTGTTGACTCTTTTAGTGTTCATACAAATATTTACACATTAAGTTTACTGAAAGTAAAAACAGTTGAAAGTCAGAGGACGTTTCTTTTTTTGTTGAGTATATATATATATATATATACAGTGGGTACAGAAAGTATTCAGACCCCCTTCAATTTTTCACTCTTTGTTATATTGCAGCCATTTACTAAAATTATTTAAATTAATTTTTCTCCTCATTAATGTACACACAGCACCCCATATTGACAGACAAAAAATAGAATTTTTGAAATTGTTGCAGATTTATTAAAAAAGAAAAACTGAAATATCACATGGTCCTAAGTATTCAGACCCTTTGCTCAGTATTTAGTAGAAGCACCCTTTTGAGCTAATACAGCCATGAGTCTTCTTGGGAAAGATGCAACAAGTTTTTCACACTTGGATTTGGGGATCCTCTGCCATTCCTCCTTGCAGATCCTCTCCAGTTCTGTCAGGTTGGATGGTAAACGTTGGTGGACAGCCATTTTTAGGTCTCTCCAGAGATGCTCAATTGGGTTTAAGTCAGGGCTCTGGCTGGGCCATTCAAGAACAGTCACAGAGTTGTTGTGAAGCCACTCCTTCGTTATTTTAGCTGTGTGCTTAGGGTCATTGTCTTGTTGGAAGTTAAACCTTCGGCCCAGTCTGAGGTCCTTAGCACTCTGGAGAAGGTTTTTGTCCAGGATATCCCTGTACTTGGCCGCATTCATCTTTCCCTCGATTGCAACCAGTCGTCCTGTCCCTGCAGCTAAAAAACACACCCACAGCATGATGCTGCCACCGCCATGCTTCACTGTGGGGACTGTATTGGACAAGTGATGAGCAGTGCCTGGTTGTCTCCACACATACCGCTTTTGAATTAAGGCCACAAAGTTCTATCTGTATATATATATACTTTGTCACATTATGTATATATATATATACTGTTCAAAAAAATTAAAGGATAACTTTGAAAATACCTCATATCTCAATGGGAAAAAAAATCATGCTGGATATCTGATATGGACTGGTATGGTAATGTGTTAGGAACGAAAGGATGCCACATTGTTTGATGGAAATGGAAATTATCAACCTACAGAGGGCTGAATTCAAAGACATCCCGAAAATCAAAGCGAAAAAATGATGCAGCAGGCTAGTCCATTTTGCCAAAATTTCATTGCAGCAACTCCAAATCGTACTCAGTAGTTGGTATGGCCCCCATGTGCTTGTATGCATGCCTGACAATATCAGGGCATGCTCCTAATGAGACGACGGATATTGTCCTGGGGGATGTCCTCCCAGAGCTGGGCCAGGGCATCACTGAGCTCCTGGACAGTCTGAGGTACAACCTGGCAGTATCGGATGGACCGAAACATAATGTCCCATAGGTGTTCTATTGGATTTAGGTCAGGCGAGCATGGGGGCCAGTCAATGGTATCAATTCCTTCATCCTCCAGGAACTGCCTGCATACTCTTGTACCAGGAGGAACCCATGACCCACTGCACCAGCATAGGGTCTGACAATGGGTCCAAAGATTTCATCCCAATACCTAATGGCAGTCAAGGTGCCGTTGTCTAGCCTGTAGAGGTCTGTGTGTCTCTCCATGGATATGCCTCCCCAGGCCATCACTGACCCACCACCAAACTGGTTATGCTGAATTGTGTTACAGATAGCATATCGTTCTCCATGGCTTCTCCAAACCCTTTCACATCTGTCACATGTGCTCAGGGTGAATCTTGTCTCATCTGTGAAAAGCACAGGGCGCCAGTGGTGGATCTGCCAATTCTGGTGTTCTATGGCAAATGCCAATCGAGCTCCACGATGCCGGGCAGTGAGTACAGGGCCCACTAGAGGAACGTCGGGCCCTGAGGCCACCCTCAGGAAGTCTGTTTCTGATTGTTTGGGCAGAGGCATTCACATCAGTGACCTGCTGGAGGTTATTTTGTAGGGCTCTGGCAGTGCTCCTCCTGTTCCTCCTTGCCCAAAGGAGCAGATACCGGTCCTGCTGATGGTATAAGGACCTTCTACAGCCCTGTCCAGTTCTTCTAGAGTAACTGGCTGTCTCCAGGAATTTCCTCCATGCCCTTGAGACTGTGCTGGGAGACACAGCAAACCTTCTGGCAATGGCACGTATTGAGGTGCCGTCCTGGAGAAGTTGGACTACCTGTGCAACCTCTGTAGAGTCCAGGTATCTCCTCATGCTACCAGTAATGACACTGACTGCAGGCAAATGCAAAACTAGTGAAAAAGCAGCCAGAAAAGATGAGGAGTGAAAAATGTCAATGGCCTCCACCTGTTAAACCATTCATGTTTTGGGGGTCATCTCATTGTTGCCCCCTAGTGCACCTGTTGTTAATTTCATTAACCCCCTCTGCTACTTAACTGACCAGATCAATTTCTCAGAAGTTTCATTGACTTGATGCTATACTCTGATTAAAAAGTGTTCTTTTAATTTTTTTGAGCAGTATATATACAGCATATATTTAAAATATAATAAAATATAATTTAAATGGACACACTGGGTATACTGTATATACTGTATATTTGTATATATTTACACATGCATATATAAAGCATATGAACATATATATATATATGTTGACAGATATCATGTAAATATTGTGATTGAACTGACGTATTTAGCTGGATGGTTGATATTCTCTTTCCTGGACAGGAGGCCCATGTAAAAGGCAGAAAATGGGAATCTGCCTCCTGAGGCTATTTATCCCCTAATATGTAGCCTAGCAGTATCCCTCTGATCAAACTCACCATTAGGACTCTCCCAGGGCTGTGTGGAAGTTAAGTCCCAATGGAGAGGCCTCATGTTGTACTTGGTGTAGGACGTTGTTAAGGTGAGATATTCCTGTCCAATAGAGGTTCCGTTTGACCCAGAAGTGCTTTCTGGAGGCAGTATTGTAGCACTGGAAGAACTCCTGGGTTCAGCCTAAAGAGGAACTGCTCTGCCTCACACAGTCAAGTCAGAGTCAGTGGTGAAGTTGGGTCAAACTTGTGTGAAGGGGATTGGAGAAGGAAAAGGGAGATAAAGAAAATTATTGTATGGCCATATGAAGAAGCCATGTGAAAATTATATTTGTGGTAAATAAAACTTTTTGAACCCGGGACTTGTGTCTAGCACAGTTGTGTCTGGGGTTTGGGGTCTGAGTTACCCCCTACAGGCCACAATATTCACCATCTCTAACAGCAGTGACACAAGGATAGCTCCGTGGCTACACTGCTCTGTTTGGTAAACAGTAAACCAAGGGCAAAGTAATTGGTTGTCCTCTGCAGGATCACGATTACCATGTAACAATGCTTGTCACACGATGTTAAGAACATTTAACAAAGGGCGTTCACCTGCTCTTCCTCGCACTCTCCTGGTCTACCACAGTATTGTTTCCAAGCTGCTCTTCTAATCTGAAGACAAAAGCTAAAGCAGAATGATAGCCTGTGTCAGTGCTCCTAACAGCTCCTATTTTGAATGAAGTCTTGAGACTGTGCCTGTCTTCGCTATATAGTAATAAAGTACCTGCATTTTCCTTGGAAACCTGGACTCACCTTCCTGTCTCTCATGCAAATCTGTGACCCAAGCTTGACAACATGTGTGGCATTAAGTATATTTTGCATTTCATTATTATCTTCGGTGGCAATTCTAGGTTGGTTATACTGAAATTTACTTTTCATTAAAACAAAATCCATTTAACATTATGTTGTATGAATGTTTGTCTGGGCCAACAAAAAGTCATTACTTTGGTATTTGCTAAAAGTGGATCTGACCCGTATGTATATAAAGTATATATATATATATATATGCAAGGGCTCCACCCACAAGGAAACAGAGAACTCGTTTAGCCGCTAATAACACAAGCAGGGTCAGCACATCAGCAAAACAAAACCTCAGAAGAAAGACAAAGTTGCTTAGCTGCTAACATTGGCAAAATGGTATCCCTTTTACTTTTCCTCCCACCGCTAATACACAAGTGAGGCGAGCACGTCAACACAACGAATCCTCCTAGGAGGGAGATGCCCAGAGTATTTAGAATCAGTACATTGTGTAGCTCGAATGACAACAGCTAATTTGAGTTTATTTTTCAATTTTTCTAAATTTTTTTCTTTTCTAATCTTCCTGGTAAATGTGGGACTGCTGCTGGCTTGGTACCCCAACCAATGCACGCATGTCCGACAAATTTATCACAGGCAAAGGGAAAGCAACCTACAAAATGTGAAATTTACTGTAAGATAAGATTGATAGATAGATAGATAGATAGATAGATAGATAGATAGATAGATAGATAGATAGATAGATAGATA
>JANRMT010062854.1:929829-949255 GCA_026402145.1 Polypterus bichir lapradei | reverse complement strand
ATCTATCTATCTATCTATCTATCTATCTATCTATCTATCTATCTATCTATCTATCTATCTATCTATCTTTTATTTCTTTCTTTCTCTATCTGCTTTTAGCTATTCCCTTTCTCACTAAATCTATTTCCTTTAAATCAGCGCAGAGTTAGAAATTCAATATAAGCAAACTTTTGATTCAACTTGAACACTGACATCTGTCCCGTAGATATAAAACCTCACTAATAATGATGATCTTCGTGTTTCATTACATGTTAAATTGTTCTTTCTTGCATGGGAATTCATTTGAGTGCAGAAATGTCACTGTTTTGTCAGTACTAAATTACATAATCTCTTTGACGAGACCATTTTTTATATGCGCGCTCATCATCGAATAAAATAACTAAGTAGTCCTGTTTCTAAATTACACTTTATAGGATCTCAAACCAAGAAGAAGAGGCACACTGACGGATTATATGACTTTTCGTACAAAGCATAATAATGCGAGGTTATTTTAGGAGAGAAAACACAAATGATACCATTTTAACAGAATTATTATCCTGTAGCCAATAGGATTAAAAAAGCATGTCCCCTCGTTTTGGAATTTCCTTATATTTATATATTATAACCACGCTGACTTTAGCAGTGGTCTACCTAAAGGTACTAAGGTAATCCCCAAGGGAAATAATTTCAAACCGCTTTTATTTGCAAAGTGCTTTAATAATTTGCCGGTCGACACACAAATAACTGCCAACGTTAAAGTGTTTTATTGTATAAATAAAGAACGCCGTCTTGAGTTGTTTCCAATGTGCACCAGGGGGCGCTCTGGACTTACTGAGCAAGACACCATATAATGAGAGGGAGCCCTCAAAACTTGTGCATTTGCTCTGAGACTACGATACTGGGTTATTAAAAAGAAGTACAAACTTTATTAAACGTACACTCGAATTCCTGAGCTCAGTGATTAAAAGAATTTACTTTAAAATAAAAGCACAGTGCGCCTCTTAAAAATATGATTTTCATGTATGAATTCCTTTAACGCTGAGCAAAGTGATTTTCAGTTATCAAGATGCTTCATTATAAGAATAAACTAGTTGAAAAGGCATAGGAAGTTGTGAAGACTAGTGTGGGCGGTTGAACTGAGTAAGAGCCAATAAAAAGCGGAAGGGTAAATTAGTAGTCTAAAAACGAAAAAAATGTCTATCTATCTATCTATCTATCTATCTATCTATCTATCTATCTATCTATCTATCTATCTATCTATGTCGTATCATCCCATTCTGACCATGCTTCAAAATCCTACTCACTGCTAAATCAAGTCTGGCATAAAAATGTATAAGATTAACTCCGGACCCCCACGATCCTGAACTGGATTAAGTGGGTTTCAGTAGATTATGATTAATAAACATACAAAAATGTCATTCGCACTTTAATAGTATAGTAGAAAACCAGAGTGCCTTACCTGGAGGACTTCACTACTGCCAGCTGTAGACGAGGCGCTCGGAAAACCGTCGGGTAAGTCCGGCACTGTTTTGTGCTCTGCATTGAGCACGTTGATAGAGGAATGAAGAAGAAGAAGAAGAAGAAGATGCGTGAGGTTCGCCCCAGCCCCGGTGAAGTTTGCGCATCCCAGACGCGGCGCTCAATGGGCTGAAACATCTCAAGGAATGAGGAAACGGGAAACGCACGCCGTGTCTCTGCGCTGACTTGGTGCCCTTTCTATTCATACAGTGAAAGTCGCCCTCAGATTACGGGACGGAGTAAAAAAAACTCCGGTGGGGCGTTTAAATAAAGTCTTAGTGTAAAACGTAAACTTCACGTGAGCTGTAAATAATAATTATAATTGCCTTAAGTAACTCAGGATGTTTTTATTGTCTGAGGTTCAGTGTGTTATAAAAGTATTGTGAAGGCAAAATTAAACAAGAGCTGCAAAACAAATATAAATAATACTTCTTTACATAAAAAATGCATCTTGTAGTCTCGTTCAATAAAAACACTTCTTAAATCATACTAAATTAATTCATTCATATACGGAAAAACCACAATGACTTTGTTCAAAATGAAGTGGTTAGAAGAGATGAACCAGGAGTAAATGGCGAGGCATTAGAAGCTTTGCAAGGTACTAAATGATCTTGAACACTCTTAATCTTAAAACTTTTCTTAGCTGTCCCCCACTGTGTCTCTTTACATAGTAAGTATCAAGTCACTTGTATAGTAACAGTGAAAGGCATGGGTACCTCTACATATTAGGAATGCTGGAATTTAAAGGAACAAGTCTGGCATAAACAGTGAGTGGGGTCAGTATTTGAAAAAAAAAAACAAACATTAGTGTCAGCACAGAACAGCAGTTTCACTGATTTGGACATAAACAGTAGATACAGCATAGCCTTAGGATGTGCAGTGTCAAGAGAGAGGTCACAGAAATTAATCCAATAATTAGAGCACCATTCATAGCATGCAACAGCACAGAATGCTCTAAGTCTGCAGTGCTATCCATCATTCCATCAGCCCCAGACTCCAGACACAAGTGCACATACACAGTCGAGGGTTCAAATCAAGTGAAACTGAATGATATAAAACTACCTTTCACAGGCTCATACTTCCAGCACGTGAGTAACACAATGCAGTATAATAAGAAATCTCCTCCACTTACCTTTAGGTAAGCCTTGTCCTCTACCTCCCATCTTCAACACCCTGAATGAGGCAGAGTTGCCTCCTTTATACCAGATTCAGGAACTTGGAAGCACTTTTGGTCACAAAGTGGGGCGAGACATAACCTGCAGCACCCATGGAACCCTTGAGGTCTACCCCACAGGACTACATCTCTCTGTATGCCTTGTATCTGGGCACACCAGCCCAGAAATGCTGCCATCTATGTACTTTGATCACTTTTGTTTTAAGGGGAGCCACTGTGTCCACAGCATCTCTCAAGGTCACATTATAATGTGATGTTAGCTTATCTAAATTGTTTTCCACGCTTACATTTCATGTTAACTGATCTAAATGGTTTTCCACAATTACACTTGACTTGACTCAAAGTATCTACAAATTTTGAAGCAGAATTACAATCTAGATGTCGCACTGTCTTTGTTTTAATCTGAGAGTGTGTTGGAAAGGGCAGAACTAAATCAAATGTAATTAAGTAGTGATCGGAAATAACTTCATTTAATGGAGTAATATTTAAATTTTGAATTTCAACTTTATAAGTTATAATTAAATCTAATGTGTGGTTATGATTATGAGGTGGACCTTTGACAATCTGACAAAATCCTACTGAATTTAACAAATAAGTAAAACATTTGCTAAAAGTGTCAGTTTCCACATCAGTGTGTACATTAAAATCCCCCATCAGTACTACGTGATCATAATTTATAGCCAAATCAGATAGAAGGTTGCTAAATTCAGCCATGAACAATGAATATGGCCCTGGTGGTCTGTAGACTAGCACTATAATTGTGTTGAAATCTGTTTTAACATTTAAAATGAATGCCTCAAAGGATGTAAAGTTGCCTAGATTTTTAGACGTGATTTGCATTTTGTTATAATGAATTATTCCAAGTCCTCCTCCTCGACCAGAATCTCTAGACTTATGAAGGAACGAGTATCCATCTGGTGACGCCTCAGCAAGGGGAACAGTATCACATTTACTAAGCCAGGTTTCAGTGAGAAGACACAGATCAGATTTTATACTTAATATAATATCATTTACCAAAACAGCTTTACTGCCAAGGGAACGAATGTTCAATAAGCAGCATTTAAAACTGCATGGTTCTTTCTCAATTGGTGATATATTTTTTGTTTTATTTTGAAGTAAATTTCTATTACAGATGCCCCTGGTGAAGGGTCTGGTTTTATCTCTTGGTCTAATTATACACCTTATTTTTTGGCTCTGTGCTGTGCTTCCGCTCGCTGCTTCGCTCTGTGCTGTCAAGCATGCCACCATCATTGAAAACCAAGGGCTATCTTAACATACTGTATGGGCACAATGGTCACTAGCCAAGGGTCCACAATGTTTCTGATGCCTATGTATGTTTCTGTTTTGCTATCAACACAGGGGACCTAGTGCACTACTTTGCCCAGGGCCTATGATGCTGTTAAGACAGCCCTATGCAGGTCCCCAGCATTCCCTCACTACGACCTTGTAGAGTACAAAATGAAGTTAGCGGATGAACCCGTTCAACTCACTGCACACCATGGGCACATGCTTCTATAAGATTTTCCCAGTGGAAGACAAAAGCACAATGTCCTTGTCCTAAGCCAGGGGCTGCACTCCATAGACACTGAAAGAGAAGACATGTGTACTTAGCTCTGTATTATACGCATGCGCCCATTTACATGTCTAATTATGTAATTTACAGGGAAAAAGCCACAGCCTATATCAGCATGAAAAAAAATCTCTGTTTGCCTGTTAGAGAATCCTCCAATCTGTAAGAGTTGGCATGTGCATGCTTGAAACCTGTGATGGAATGGTACTCTGCTCAGGGCTGGTTGCCCATACTTTGCCCAAAGTTGTTGCAACAGGCACTGGCCTTCTGTACCCCAGTACTGGATAGAATGTTTAGAATACTGATGGATGAATAAAGAAGGAGGTTTTCCAGCTTGGAATCAACTTGGCCATACTTTTTATAAAACTATTGAGACTGGGACCATCTGATATGAATCAATGTTTATGAGCACTGACAGCAGTATATATTTTTATCACATTTTATGAATCTGCAAAGAACTAAATGGAACATTTCCCATTTTGAACAGGTTCTTCAGCTAAGGCATGAAAAATCTAAAGACACAGCAGCAATTTGTGACCCCACCTCACTCATGAAATGATGCCAATCTACAATTGGGTTTAATTTGTGTCAGTCTTACAGGTTAATAAAATGTCAAAAACAGTGTTAATGTTTTTTGTAGCCTGCTTAAGCTTACAATCAACTCTACTCCAAGATAATGGAGGTAGAAATTCCACAACGGAATGTTGAAATCAACCAAACATCCTCCCTGGCACAAGACCAGGAAAGTGGACCGGACCTGAAGTAGTCTTTTCAGCTACTTGGCATTTTTTTTTCATTTTGCTTTTTGCCAACACAACTCATTTAACGAAGACTAAAAGAATACTTAAAAATATATATCATCTCAATAATGATAATGTACATGTTGGCATGAATGGTAATAGTAAAAATGTGTCGAGTCCATTAATCTGTCAGTGTAATATTTATTACATCCGAATGAAATTCAGTTGAATTAAGTTTTGTAAAAATGATCAAATCTGCAATGTTTAGTATTTCTTTTACCTGTTTTATTTGACATTTACATTTTTTTAAAAAACTTTCACATCTCATGGATGTTTTGTGAATTTGGTTATTATTTTAATGAAAGGCAGACATTATATGGTTACATTAAATATGCCATATTTGAAAAATTACGTTTGCATTTTCAACTATAATGAGTGCACAATGTAATACAAATCAGGGCAATGAAGCAGTGCCAAGTGTCTAATGAACATTTATAAATTTGTAGATGCTTCCCTAGTGTTAGAAACCAGCTACATGCTGTGAATAAACCTTTATTTTGCAGTGCTTTCAAATGCTAGAATTGCTACACTTGTTAAGTGTGTGAGGTATAACAGAAAATTAACTACAAAGTGAAAGCTTTTTAACTTTCACCAGTTGCATTTGATACCAGTAACAAGCTCTCTTGTATGTTTTATTTCATCACTAGGCATGAGCAAATCCTGTGGAGTTTGTCAAAATCACAGAAATATTTCATGGAACTTGTGGAAGTGTGGATTATAATGGTGTAATGGTCTGTTAAGTGTCCCTAAGGACTAGAGAAGTTTCTGCTAACTATGCTGGACTGATTATTAAGGACAGAAAATATGAGCTGAGCTGTGAGACAGCAGTGCTAACTAGAGTGTCTGCCCTCAGCCCTACAAAGGCTAGGATAACCCCCGTCCCGTATGGTTCATTGTGAATGTGCTCATGGTATGGTGAGTTTCTTTTGTGATTATTTCTGTTCTTTCATAATTTCTATATTTTAAACATATTGCTCTGTTTTTGACTTTGCCTCTTGGATTTCATATTGGGACTGAGATTAATATTTGGATTGACAACTTTACCTCAGACATTACCTCAGATTTTATTTTTGTGTTACAGAGCATTCCTACAAAAATAAATATTTTTATATTATAAAGATTCTTTGTTTTCTTTTTTGTTTTTTTAAGCCAAGAGGTTTTTCATTTTGAGTCATTGTTTAAGTTTCATGCTTTAGGACTTCATTTGCACTGATACTCATTATATTCTCATTTTGGTCAGCTAATGCACCCCCTCTAATATAGTACTGTGAAGTTTTTTTTTTTTTTTGTAAATGTACTGTATGTAGGGTGCAAATCTGTCTGGAGTACCAAACAGGAAGTGACATCACTCATGAATGAAGCAGGTAGGGCCATGGTGTAAAATGTGGGGTGGAGTATGCTTTGTGGTATATGGCCAGCAGTTTATCCCGGCCAACACCCCCAGGCCACTAGATGGGGCATGGAGGTGCCCCGAATTTCCAGCAGGGAATCATGGACAATGGAGTCTTTATTCACAGCCCTGCTGGATACCATGGGGGCCGCCAGAGGACGCCACAGGCAGGCTCAAGGAATATTTTCCCTACAGCCCGGAATTACGTCCCAGTCACGGGGACAGAAGAAATGACGTACTTCCGGGTTGAAGAAAAAGGAGTTTTCATCCGACCCGGAAGTGTTGCAAAGTCACATGGACAGAGAGAGAGAAACACTTCCGGGTCAAGGACTTTAAAAGGACTGTGGGAAATCCCAGCAGTGGGCCGAGTTGGGAGGAAGGGTGACTGAGCTGCTGGGAGGTGTGAAGGATTATTGTTGTATTGGATTATTGGATTGTGAATAGTGTAATGTTTTACTGAAGTATAGTGGAGGTGAAGGTGCTTTGTGCACATTATTGTAAAAATAAAATTAATTTTTGGACTTTTATCTGGTGTCTGGCGTCTGATCTGAGGGTTCAAGGGGAAAATAGCGCCCCCTATCTGTCACAGCTTATAACACACATGCATGAAAGTTCTATTTACTGGTAAATCCCGTAAATTTACTGAGAAAAACACTTTGTCAAATTTTGCAGATCAATCCTAGTCCCTAGTCCATCTTAAAGATGAACATTTTGTTTCTGTATGTGTTTCTTACACATCACTCATTTAGATGTTCACAATTGAAAAATGCCAAAAAATGAAAAATCTATCTCTGTCTGATCATGCTACACTTTCACTTGCTGCTGGATATTTGCATTTCATGTTGACTTTTTGATAACACTTTAGTTTAAGTATTGCAAAAATACATCTATTACTCAGTTATTCTTATGTAGCAAGAGCTTAACAAAGGCTTGTTTTGGTGTTCAAAACACTTACAAAACATCAGTAAAGTGGCTGTTCATACCTGTGTAGGGTGGCATTTGATATGGCTTAAGTGACTTACAGAAAAGTATCATTGTGTTCCTAAACCACCAAGGGCTGATCTGGAATTTCCTAGTCAGAAGTAACTTTGCCAACGTCTTTACACATTGTGACAGTTGACATCAAGACAACAGTTAAAAGAGAATAAATAAAACTGAAATCCAAAAAAAAAAATCACGGAAAAATACAGTTATCACTTACTAAAAGATATAAAAACAGGTCATTTTTACTATGTTTTTGAATTTGGAGCTGGGCCTTCCTTTGTGTGGTGGTCTTGCTTCTGCATGTACTATGTGCACATATAAATTCATCTCTGTTCAGGAAATTTAAAAACAAATGTTTTAGGAAGAGATGTAGTCAATCAAGAAGCAAACATAAGGAAACCAAAAGTAATCAGTGAATCGTTCAAATCGAAGAATGGTTATCAAAATAGATGAACAGAAATCTCTTATTGGAAACACCATTTAGCTTCTGCTAACATTAGCAGGAAAAGTTTGAGAGAGAGAGAGAGACCCGAGAAAATAATGCAATATACAGTATGAATGTTAGGAGCTGTGTGCCGCCATCTTTTATAGGTTTGTCAAGATGACAGACTATGTCATGTAAACTTTATGTACACAACTTGCTTACTGGCATATGTAATGGAAGTTAAGTAGTCTTCCAATTAAAGCCATGCAGGATTACTCACTTATTTATTTTTTGTCTTTTTTAGATTGTGAGGACTAAAACCCAGGAGTGTTGTGATAAGTTTAATTTTAATAGGAAGCAGGGCCATTGCAGAGCTGAATCGTAGTTAACATCATCAAAACCCCTGTTAGCTATATGTTATATTCCAAAAGGGAAAAAGGGCAAATGTGTCTGGTTTCTGTAATTGTTGCTGTGTGATGAGGGTTTTTTTCATTTGGCTTATAGGGTTTCAATTGTTAATCATAATTATAGTTTTAATTTTTAAATGTAAATATCTTTTGTATTACAACAACAACATTTATTTATATAGCACATTTTCATACAAATTATGTAGCTCAAAGTACTTTACAAGATGAAGAAAGAAAAAGGAAAAATATAAAAATAAGATTAGGCAATACTAATTAATAAAGAATAAAGTAGGGTCTGATGGCCAGGGTGGACAGAAAAAACAAGAAAAACTCCAGACGGCTGGAGAAAAAAAAACACAATCTGCAGGGGTTCTGAGGCCATGAGACCACCCAGCCCCAACTGGGCACACCTAACATAAATGATCTAAATCAGTCCTCATGGCTTTCAGGCTTCACATTACATTACATTACAGGACATACAGGCGATAAGGCCTGCAAACAATTTTTATTACTGGTATCTGTTATGTTTAACATTTTATAACTTTGTAAAAAAAAAAAATAAAGATCTGCAATGACCACTGTGAGGGCATGCACATGATGAGACCCTGTAAACTTTTTGTGTTACAGCAAAATAAAGAATTACAGATGTTTTGGATGAACCCTGTTTTGTGACCTCTGTCTGCACATAAACCACAGCTCAGAGGACATGTTGATTAGGAGGCTACACATAATGATGGTAAATGATAAAGCCTTGGTCATGCAACAGTGGCAACTTCACCAAAAACAGAATACAATATGTCATTATTAGCATAATGATAAAATAATGTAAAAATTACAAAACAAAGGACAAGAGTACAAAAAACAATCCAAATTTTAGAACATGAGATTCCAAAACAAATAGCACAGCAGCTAGTCACATGAGATGCACTTCACATGGCAGTCATGGTCATCATTTCTCAACTTTGGAAGGTAATAGGTTGCTGGTCATATTGATATTAATTTCGGATAGTTTTCTCTTTCTTTCTTTTTTTAGGAACTGTTCAAAACAGTAGTAGGTGATACAGGCTCCTCATTACTCAGTCATCATAATTCTTTAAACAGAGCTAACATGTACTTCAAATTCTTAGCCCATAGTCTAAGCCTAGGGAAGGTCCAAAATTCAGATGTGAACAGAATTGCACTGCCATCCTTTATATAGGCAATGAGATGCAAACAAAGTGTTAAATGTCATTGCCTCTCACAAAATCAGCAACAAAGTGCTCCATGGTGCTATCATTAAAAGAGTGATATAAATTAATGACAACAAAAATAACAATTGTAATAATTCCATAAATGAATCACAGTAAATCAGTACACCCTCAAACGCATGCTATGTTATTATCGATTTATGTTTAATGACTTACTATTTGTTCTCATTTGTTTGATGTTAACAAATCTGTATTTTTATGTGTACCTTTTCTGTATTTAATAATTAGTATAATCTATGCTTTTATTTTAACTGAGAATTGTTCACAGTGCTCTGCACCTGCACTCCGTGGAGCGCACTATACAAAAAATAAGTTGCATAGTGCAAGGTCACGTTCACTCATTAACAGAACAGGAGCCATCTGGCATCACTGGTGTTGGATCATTTAGCGACCTCACTTTCACTACATTATGAGCCAAAGGCTGAAAATTTAAAACTTACATACTGTAGTATAAATTCATATACAGTAGAGTTCATGCTGTTCCCAGATGATCCCCTAATTGGTTACAAAAGATCTTTGAGACACACCACTAGCTGTAGTGGGGTCCAGAGAGAGAAGACTGAAGCCAAATCAGAGCTGTCCAGATTATTTAAACAAACTGAGTTGGTTGAAATTTCAACTTCCATACTGTCTGTCAGGTCCTCTACAGAACCTACCCTTACTTCCAGCTCTAAGGTAACTATAAGTAACACTGAGGGTTTTTGTGTAGTCTCTGGATCTTATTGTCACATTCTCCTATTTTGAATAGTTATTGCATCTTTCCTAGGGTTATCTGTTTAAACGTTTTTTCCTTTGTTGAGGGTTTTTCTATCCCAAGGAATCCAATTGCTTAATTTATTCATGAATTATACTTTTGATTTTTGTTTGGGGGTCAGTTAATTACCGCCATTTTGTCCCTTCCAACAGCACATATCTTCAGAGTGCATGGCACTGTCAATCAAGATGCAATAGGATAAAATGTCATCGGAGGGTATACTGTACTTCCCTATTCGACTGCACAAATTCTAAAAACCTCCAAACTTTTCAAAAATTTGTCTTTGTTTTGTTTCTCTGGTTGTTGAACTCTCTGCATTCCTTCTTGACTTTGATTTTGTTTCACAATTCTTAGCTTTGGTTCTCCTGGTTATGACCCTCATTTCAATTTCTTGTCTATGTCCTTTTCTACCCTCTCTGCCACCTGGGCATAACACTCAAAACCACTGCATGCAAGACAAAAACAGTTTTGAATGGGACACCAATCATTCACGGATTCAAACTCACACCTACAGACACCATTTTTCTCTCATTATACTGTATAATTACGTGCTGATCTGAATGGTATGTTATCTTTGTGAACGCCAACACTTCAGCCTTATCTTAAATACAAATACCTTTCATGCCACCTACAGCACAGGTAATTCCCTAAACATGTGTTGTTAAATGATATTCTGGTCAACTCTGATGAAAGAAAAAACTATAGCTGAAGTTTAAATATAAGCACAGCTATTGATTACAGGCCAAAGGACTGGGCCTTATTAGTGGACTTTTCAGAGTTAATGAAAGAGCTTTCCACCTTTTACGTTATTCTGTGCTCATGTGGTTATATTAATGCCTTATTCTTTGCAAGGCTTGGTAGTTGAAAAAAACAGAAGAGATATTTTTTTACTATCTTTGACAATAAACTGTACAATACAAAAAATATATAATATTGATTTACCATTCATTTATGTACGTTGGAACTGTTAAGGTCTTAAAATCATGAACTCAAAGGGAAAAAAGTGCTCTTACTTATCCATTCTATAGGCTATCTCTGTTTATAATGAAAGGATCAGTCTAAGTTTCCAGAAGAGTTGGAGTTCTCATCCATAATGCAGTCCCTTTTGTAGCTACTGAGATTTTTTTGGTCTCAGAAGAAGGTGCTATGTTATTAAAGTCAGGAAACAGAATGAAACTAACTTTATTCTGGCTAATAGATATATACAGTAGGCTGAAATGGGATAATAACAAAAATTACCAATCAGTGTTATCTCCTTATTTCCTAGTATGGGCTCTCTAGAATAATTAATAATAATAATAATAGAAAGAGATTTTAATTGTATATGAATCACTGATTCTGTTATGTCATTTTAGAACTTAAACTACAATATCTAAAATGGCTTCAAAAATATCATATTTTATCAAGTATTACAATCTCTCAGACCTATGGAGGTTTCTCACAATTGCTCACAAACGTTTTTTTTCAGTGATAATAACCAGTTGTCAGATCTTGCAGCTATGATGCCATTGTTGTTTCTGAAAAAGCTTCTCTTGTTTTGGAATTCAAAACATTAGGCATGCAGTGGATGGCAAGCACAGGCTTGCATCCCCGCTGGGCCGGTTCAAGACTCCTCACCTGGCCGGAAGTCTGGCCAACTAGATAGGCAGGGTAGTCTCTGAGGCAGCCAAGATTTGGACAGAAATGGATATGCTGGTGCTCTTCAACCTTCACAAACATATGCAGTTTTTAATATCTGGAAAAAAGTTGGGATTAACTTGCTTAGAGATCTTTATATAGACAACATCTTTGCATCCTATGAACAAGGATTCCAACTTTAACTTTCCAGCTACATATTTCTTTCACTATCTTCAAATTAGGAACTTTGTTAAACAGAACCTGCCCGATTTTCCTCACCTTGCACCCTCATCCATACTGGAAAAAATATTGCTTAATTTCAAGGACTCAGACACCATCTCTGCAATATATAAAATTATTTTACAGTCCCTCCCTTTCAAAGATCCAAGAGGACACTGGGAAAAAGATCTCTCAATTAATATATCAGAAAAGGAGTGGAAAATAGCAATGCAGAGAATTCACTCGGGCTCCATATGCGCAAAGCATACAATTATTCAACTCAAAATTTTTAATTACCTTTCAGACAGCCTTGGTCTCACAATCCCTTCTAACCCATTAACAGCTGTGTTTGGTGTTCTTCCAGATGGGTTTAAAGTGGAGAAGGACAAGCAAACTGTGATTGCCTTCGCTACACGATTGGCACACAGACTTATTTTGCTAAACTGGAAGAATCCTAACTCTCCTCTTTTAAGTCTGTGGGAAACCGATGTTTTATACTATTTGAAATTTGAAAAAATCTAATTTTCAGTTAGAGGATCTGTACAGAAAACATGGCAGGATCTAATCAGTAATATTTTAGAATAAGCTTTTAAAGCACAGAGGAAGCAATTATTTCTGTATTTTTTTTTCTTCTCCATTTATCTCTATTGGCTTATCAAACTCATCAATTTAAGTATGTTTACAAGCCTTAAGTTTCACTCCGTTGGCCATGCTCTCTCTCTCAGGGATGGGAGTCGACTTGTTCTCAATCCTGTTTTTTGTAAAAATTGATTGATTTGTATGGAATGATTGCAATAAAATTAATAAAATTAAAAAAAAAAAAAAGAAATGGATATGCTGGCTTCACAGAAGGACTTGATCAAGAATCCTTAAATGGCTGGGATGCTAATACAAAGAAGGAACAGGCGGAGGCAACTTCAAACTCTATATGGCAGCATCCCTGGGTTATGGTACCTCTACGGATATCCACAGGGCAAGTTGGGAAGTGTAGTCCCATGGGTTAGCCCGGGTAGGTTCTGTGGGTACCGCCAGGGGCTGCTGTAGGTATTAATGGTCCCTAATTCATGGGATAGTGTTGTGCTACCAGAGGAGGTGGATTACACTCACCAAAAGGAAGTGGAGAAGAGAAAAGAACAGAAGAGAAAAGTTACATTGTGGTACAGCACTGTATTTTATAGACAGAGACCTGTCAAAGGTAGTTTCTAAAATAAATGTTCATGTTTAAACCCAGGACTGTGTCTATGAGGTTGTGTTTTGGGTCTGGGGGTTATGTTACACCCCATACTGGTCACAATCACTACTAAATTAACATTCAACTAAAGACTTCACTCATTAACACTAGCTATTGAAGATTGTTATTATAATTATTACTACAGAAATGGATAATTTCATAGAAAATAAAATAACTCTCTATAACAGTAATGTGCACAGACCTTTTGGTGGGCAGCGGCTCAAAAGATAATAAAGAACACTAAACACAAGGTTTGTTACAATTTAATCCAGGAATCAATTTACTGCCTACTTTTATTTCTGTATTTTTAATTTCACTGGATATTTGGATGTAACATCAAGGGCATTATGATATTCACAACCTTGGCAAAAAATTTTTGTGCATGATTGTTGATTATGTCAGATTATCAGAAAAGGCACTATGTCACCTGTACAGCATATATACTTTATTTTACTAATATAATACATCTTATTAAGGAGAAAGAGCAAATAAAGGAATTCCCATCTAGTTACATGAAACAACAAATGGAAAAACAAGGGTTCACATCAAAGCGCACAATGTTATGGAACACCATCATTGCATGATTCTGCGGAATGAACACCATTCTGTTGCCATACTTTACAGAATTTCAGAAGTACATCATTTCAGAACATTATACAATTATGTCAAGATGAATCTTCTTTTACTGTGAACTTTAGCAAATATGTCTAGTATTTTGTCCATATCCAAGCCCTGTGCCTGTGGCTGTCATTAATAGAAAGAAAATACATAAAAAGCAACAGCAAAACTCACCTACAACACCTGTAAAATCTCTAATGTTGACTATTTGGACAGAATTACTGCTCTCATCATGTCCCCTGGTCTCCAGCTCCTGCCAGCAAAGGAGTTATGCTGCCTCGTTTAGACACCTGAGAACATCCTAGTTCTTTCTCATGACTTTGTTGTACTTTGCCACTGGAAGTCCAGATATGTGGGGCATTTTGAACTTTTGAAGCCAGATTCTCTTTAGGCCTGGTCTAGGCTGCAGTCTAACTGTGGAGTTTTTGGTCAGGCTGCCTTGGTAAAGGGCTATTCTAGGGCCTTCCTTAGCCTGGTGTAAGACTCTTTCTGAGATGGCTCCCTTTGGAGTAAAAGGATTGTGTCAATCTTTGTGGAAGCTACACCCTATGAGTTATGGGGTGTGGTCATGGGCAGCTAAACTTGGCTTGGATGAACTGTAGCTTGGTGGGAGGAGCAGTTAGTTAGTGTGTCATTGAGGCTTTTAAAGGAAGGAATAAAAGTATTGTCATTGAGTTATTGGGTGTACATAATTCAATCCTTTTTGCTGACCAGTGGAACATAGTTCTGCCCCTCAAGGTTGTCAAGACTTGAGTTATGGGTTTTTGTTTGAACTTGGGCACGCAGCTCATACCTCTGAGAGATGTCATTGCAATGTTACAAGGTCTGGCAATGATCGATGAACCACTGGATCCACTAACAACTGGCTATATTATATTATATGTTTGTTATATTACAATATTTAAATTCTTATGATTGTTAAGCAGCATTATGACTTGTGCTTAGAGACTGTCTCCATATTTAAAGGTGCAAGTGCCAGTGGTCATGTACCATTTGCCAGAAGAGGGGAGTGGATACACAAGTAGTGCAGGATGTCTGAGGTATTTAATTACACTGTTTGCCCTCCTAAGGCAGCAAGTGCTGTGTATGTCATTCCTTTTTAGCTCTTTGATATTAATCAATTGTTAGATGTTTCTGTTATCGTGTCCCCCATCGATTGTTAGATGCTTCTGTTATCGTGTCCCCCCTACATAAAATTAGATTTTGCACTTGTTACCGGCTGGTTTCAGATCACCTCAACTCAAAATCAGAATAAACAATTCAGAAAGTGAATGAGTGGAGGAAGGAAATGTTATTTGCGTAAATGGTTCCATTTTCTAATCTAAAGAATACTTCAACATTGCAGTCTGCTTAATGTCTATAATGTGCCTATTCAGCTGTAATACTATCCTGCAATTAGAAGAAATACTGTTTGCATAGCATAACCACAAAATGATTCTTACTAAGCCCAAACTTATCCATTCATTTAAACCACCACACTGATGCATTAATGCAAAACTATTGCTTCAGATAAACTTGCATTTCAAATATATTTGCAATAATATTCTTCCGTTTTTACAAGTGATAGGTAATATACATAAAATTAAATGTATTTAAACAAAGTAGGAATCTCTAAACTGGATATTTCAGGGACTCATACTAAGTAGAACACAAAAGGAACCAAAAACAAGGTTTCTTTAAAAATTAAACAAAGCAAAAACGTTGTCCTCAAAGAAGATCCAAAACAATAACTTTACTTTTCTTTGTTTTTGACATAGCTGCTCCTCCTTCAAAGTACTTCAAAGTCTCCAATGTTTACCACCTGAGTTTATAATAATGATACCTATGACGTCTCTGGGTAAGTCTTGTCGATATAATCAACAAAACATTTTATAAGCACCAAAACACAAAAAACACCAACAAAAGAAACCAAAAACAGGAGCTTAATAGTTCAATTTACAGTTTACATTTAAACAAAGACTGCAACTCATAAACTCCATTGCATGTGCTCTGAGAAGGTGGCAATGCTGGCACCACCAAAATAACAGGTTATTTATTACTTGCTTAAACATGAATTTTGTGAAAGTGCTAGTTTACGGTGTGTAAGTAGAAGAATGAAGTAATTTTGCATTTCCAAGTGAGGTACTCCTTTCCAGTATTTTTTAATCCATCCCTCCATCCAGCCACCAATTCTTTTCCTCTAGTAGGATGGCCAACGTGTGAGGTGGGATGCCTGTCCGAACCTGTGTAACTTATTCCATTCTGTTGGGAGTGACTTGGACTGTCTGCAAAATAAATCAGGAAACAAACAAGTAAATACCAAGAAACAGTTTGTTGCAAGCAAGAACATTCAGAACAAAACCAGTAGAAACATCATTTAAATAGCGTCTTGGGGCATAAACTGAGTGTCATCAAAGGAAACGAGCTGTTTATATTACATACATCTGGTAAAGAAGTTCAAGTTAAGGCAGTGGTTCTCAACCTGTGGGGCACGAAGATGTGAAAAAAAGAAAACAAGAATCAAAAATTTAAAAAAAACATCTGTTGAAACCAAAACAAATGAACTTAAACTACATTCTGATACTAGAACAATAAATATAGAGTTAGATAAATGTCGATAAAAGTTAAGTAGGTATAATATGCATCTACATTTCAAAAAAATGTTAGGGGGGCGCGATTAAAACTGTTATGAAAACTCGGGTCGCAAATACTTAAAGGTTGAGAAGCGTTGAGTTAAGGAACTTGTAGCAGTCCCTTGTACAGTATGCGCCATTTCCAATTTTTACGTTTGAAGCTGTAGTTATCTGCACCACCAAACAGGAACCTTCCAGTGAAATGTACATTATATGCAAAAAATTCTACAGACTGTTCACTTACTTACGACTGCTAATATATAACACTTATAAATGAATAGACATGAAATACAGAAGTATCTCTTATGTTTCAGCCATGGTTTTTCCCATAGCTTATGTGTACCTTCTGTTGATATTCTGGTAAATTTTAAATTAATATTCTTATACTTTTTCTGTTATTCCTGTTATATCTTTTTAGATAGATAGATAGATACTTTATTAACCAAGGGGAAATTCACATAATCCAACAGCAGTATACTGATACAAAAAAAAAAAAACAAACAAAAAAAATATTAAATTAAAGAGTAATAAAAATGCATGTAAAAGCAGACAATAACTTTGTATAATGTTAGCATTTACTCCCCCGGGTGGAATTGAAGACTCACATAGTGTGGGGGAGGAACGATCTCCTCAGTCTGTCAGTGGAGCAGGACAGTGACAGCAGTCTTTTATCATTTACTTGTGTGCTATATATTTAAATGTTCAGCCAATACTTGTGTTTTGTGGGTGGATCCTCAGGAGGCGGGGCCACTCTGACATTGCAGCTGCTGGGTTCTCCCACTGCCTTTGCATTGAAGTGGGTCATTGAATATTGTAGGAGTCATTTGTGAGTGCTTCTTTTCTTGATACTTGTATTTCCGCTTTATTGGATTTTGCATTTAAATTGTATATTGGGACTTGCCTTTAAACCAGATATTTAATTCACAAGTTATACATTTACATTGTTTGGATTTTTTCTACAAGAGTGAGTTTTACAGTTTCTCACTCCCATGTAAGACATCCATCCATCCATCCATTATCCAACCTGCTATATCTTAACTACAGGGTCACGGAGGTGTGCTGGAGCCAATCCTAGCCAACACAGGGTGCAAGGCAGGAAACAAAAACCTGGGCAGGGCACCAGCCCACCACAGGGCCCCATGTAAGACAGTTTTAGTATATTTTGAGACTTTCATTGCATTTTGAAATTTAAAAGCCAGTTCCCCCATTTTATGTCTGCTTAGGCTGAAGCCTGTAGGTAGTAGCTACAAGCTGCTCAGATTAAAGCGGCAACTTTGGAGTAGTCCCTCTTGGAGACACTGGTACCTGGACACTATCACCTGACACCAAGACAGGTGATGGTGAAGGACAGCAAGATGACCACCACCCAGCTGGGTAGGCAGTCTGAAATAGATAAACTAAGAGGTTAAATATGGGAAAGGATACTCTCCTTTGTACAGTCAAGTCTATTGGAGTCACAGATTTCTTGGAGAACTATGTTGTGCTGTTTGTTTTGGAATCTCATGTTCTCAATTTGGATTGTTTTTGTACTCTTGTCCTTTGTTTTGTAATTTTTACATTATTTTATCATTATGCTAATAATGACATATTGTATTCTGTTTTTGGTGAAGTTGCCACTGTTGCATGACCAAGGCTTTATCATTTACCATTGTTATGTGTAGCCTCCTAATCAACATGTTCTCTGCGTTGTGGTTTATGTGCAGACAGAGGTTACAAAACAGGGTTCATCCAACACATCTGTAATTCTTTATTTTGCTGTAACACAAAAAGTTTACAGGGTCTCATCATGTGCATGCCCTCACAGTGGTCATTACAGATCTTTATTTTTTGTTTACAAAGTTATAAAATGCTAAACATAACAGATACCAGTAATACAAAATGTTTGCAGGCCTTATCGCCTGTATGCCCTGTAATGTAATGTAATGTGAAGCCTGAAAGCCATGAGGACTGATTTAGATCATTTATGTTAGGCAGAGTGCCCAGTGGGGGTTAGGCAGTCTCATGGCCTTTGAACCCCTGCAGATTGTGTTTTTTTTTTCTCCAGCTGTCTGGAGTTTTTCTTGTTTTTTCTGTCCACCCTGGCCATCGGACCTTACTTTATTCTTTACAGAAATTTTATGCTGCCTCGTTTAGACACCTCAGAACATCCTAGTTCTTTGTCATGACTTCATTGTACTTTGCCACTGGAAGTCCAGATATGTGGGGCGTTTTGAACTTTTGAAGCCAGATTCCCTTTAGGCCTGGTCTAGGCTACAGTCTAACTGTGGAGTTTCTGGTCAGGCTGCCTTGGTAAAGGGCTATTCTAGGGCCTTCCTTAGCCTGGTGTAAGACTCTTTTTGAGATCGCTCTCTTTGGAGTAAAAGGATTGTGTCAATCTTTGTGGAAGCTACACCCTATGAGTTATGGGGTGTGGTCATGGGCAGCTAAACTTGGCTTGGATGACTGTAGATTGGTCGGAGGAGCAGTTAGTTAGTGTGTCATTGAGGCTTTTAAAGGATGGAATAAAAGTATTGTCATTGAGTTCTTGGGTGTACATAATTCAATCCTTTTGGCTGACCAGTGGAACATAGTTCTGCCCCTCAAGGTTGTCAAGACTTGAGTTATGGGTTTTTGTTTAAACTTGGGCACCCAGCTCATACCTCTGAGAGACGTCATTGCAATGTTACAAGGTCTGGCAATGATCGATGAACCACTGGATCCACTGACAACTGGCTATATTATATTATATTATCCAACCCGCTATGTCCTAACTACAGGGACACGGGGGTCTGCTGAAGCCAACCCCAGCCAACACAGGGCACAAGGCAGAAAACAAACCCCGGGCAGGGCGCCAGCATATTATATTATATTATATTATATTATATTATATTATATTATATTAT
>JANRMT010062854.1:855461-929593 GCA_026402145.1 Polypterus bichir lapradei | reverse complement strand
ATATTATATTATATTATATTATATTATATTATATTATATTATATTATATTATATTATACAGGGAAAGGTAAAATGAATTTAACTTTGAAATAGCTAAATCACAATTACAATGTGCAATGGAAAAAGTAATATGGTTTGATGAGAAATTATTTTCCCTATTTCATATATCCTGATGCTTTTACATTTAGAGACAGCCAAACGATCCCTTCAATCCAGAAATGTACTGTATTTTGATAACAATTAAACATGGTGGAGGATTCACAATATAGGATTGAGCTGATGATTGTTCTGCTTTGTTGTATGACAGATCAAGGAATATGAGACTATTTTACAGAACCTGGTGATCCTTGTGGTTCAAACACTGTTCCCTCATGATGTTCCTATATTTCAAGATGACAATACCTCTGTACACATTGTTAAACTATTTAAGAAGCTCTCTCATGAACACTAGGATGAACTCAAATGCCTTTCATAAAATCCCCACAGATCTAACCAGAACAGAAGTTCCAGAGTAGAGAGAATGAAGCGGACATCCATCTACTTCATCTCTCATTGATTTGGGACTTTTCTTTCTGAAGAATGATGTAATATCCCACTACAGATGGAACTTGTCTGAAAACATTCCAATAAGGATGGAAGTTGTTGTGGAAGGGATGATCCTGCTCTTCAAGTCAAGTAAAGTCAAGTCAAGTTTATTGTTGTGTGTAAGTAGTACAACAGAATTTGCATTTGATTGGCTCCTTAGTACAGGTGACTACATAAATAAATAAAGCACTTAACATGGAAGCCTATGAATACAATTGTACACAATATAAATAATATGTAATTGGCAAGTATCATATATAGTACATACACACTGTTTGTTATCTTACAATATTTAAATTCTTATGACTGTTAAGCAGCATTATGACTTGTGCTTAGAGACTGTCTCCATATTTAAAGGTGCAAGTGCCAGTGGTCATGTACCATTTCCCAGAAGGGGGGAGTGGAAACCCAGACAGTGCAGGATGTCTGAGGTGTTTAATTACACTGTTTGCCCTCCTAAGGTAGCAAGTGCTGTGTATGTCATTCCTTTTTAGTTCTTTGATAATAATCGATTGTTAGATGCTTCTGTTATTGTGTCCCCCCTACATAAAATTAGATTTTGCACTTGTTACTGGCTGGTTTCAGATCACCTCAACTCAAAATCAGAATAAACAATTCAGAAAGTGAATGAGTGGAGGAAGGAAATGTTATTTGCGTAAATGGTTCCATTTTCTAATCTAAAGAATACTTAAACATTGCAGTCTGCTTAATGTCTATAATGTGCCTATTCAGCTGTAATACTATCCTGCAATTAGAAGAAATACTGTTTGCATAGCATAACCACAAAATGATTCTTACTAAGCCCAAACTTATCCATTCATTTAAACCACCACACTGATGCATTAATGCAAAACTATTGCTTCAGATGAACTTGCATTTCAAATATATTTGCAATAATATTCTTCAGTTTTTACAAGTGATAGGTAATGTACATAAAATTAAATGTAATTAAACAAAGTAGGAATCTCTAAACTAGATATTTCAGGGACTCATACTAAGTAGAACACAAAAGGAACCAAAAACAAGGTTTATTTTAAAATTAAACAAAGCAAAAACGTTGCCCTCAAAGAAGATCCAAAACAAAAACTTTACTTTTCTTTGTTTTTGACATAGCTGCTCCTCCTTCAAAGTACTTCAAAGTCTCCAATGTTTACCACCTGGGTTTATAATAATGATACCTATGACGTCTCTGGGCAAGTCTTGTCGATATAATCAACAAAAAACTTTCTAAGCACCAAAACGCAAAAAACACCAACAAAAGAAACCAAAAACAGGAGCTTAATAGTTCAATTTACAGTTTACATTTAAACAAAGACTGCAACTCATAAACTCCATTGCATGTGCTCTGAGAAGGTGGCTCTGCTGGCACCACCAAAATAACAGGTTATTTATTACTTGTTTAAACATGAATTTTGTGAAAGTGCTAGTTTACGGTGTGTAAGTAGAAGAATGAAGTACCTTTGCTTTTCCAAGTGAGGTACTCCATTCCAGTATTTTTTAAATCCATCCCTCCATACAGCCACCAATTCTTTTCCTGTAGTAGGATGGCCAACGTGTGAGGCGGGATGCCTGTCTGAGCCTGTGTAACTTATCCCATACTGTCTGTGAGTGACTTGGACTGTCTGCAAAATAAATCAGGAAACAAACAAGTAAATACCAAGAAACAGTTTGTTGCAAACAAGAACATTCAGAACAAAACCAGTAGAAACATCATTTAAATAGCGTCTTGGGGCATAAATTAAGTGCCATCAAAGGAAATGAGCTGTTTATATTACATACATCTGGTAAAGAAGTTCAAGTTAAGGAACATGTAGCAGTCCCTTGTACAGTATACGGGATTTCCAATTTTTACGTTTGAAGCTGTATTTATCTGCACCACCAAACAGGAACCTTCCAGTGAAATGTACATTATATGCAAAAAATTCTACAGACTGTTCACTTACTTAAGGCTGCTAATATATAACACTTATAAATGCATAGACATGAAATACAGAAGTATCTCTTATGTTTCAGCCATGGTTTTTCCCATAGCTTATGTGTACCTTCTTTTGATATTCTGGTTAATTTTAAATTAATATTCTTATGCTTTTTCTGTTATTCCTGTTATATTTTTTTATCATTTACTTGTGTGCTATATCTTTAAATGTTTAGCCATTTCTTGTATTTTGTGGGTGGATCCTCAGGAGGCGGGGCCACTCTGACATTGCAGCTGCTGGGTTCTCCCACTGCCTTTGCATTGAAGTGGGTCATTGAATATTGTAGGAGTCATTTGTGAGTGCTTCTTTTCTTGATACTTGTATTTCTGCTTTATTGGATTTTGCCTTTAAATTGCTTATTGGGACTTGCCTTTAAACCACATATTTTGCCCTTTATTTGAATTTGTGCTCTTTTCTGATTTTTTGTTGATAAATTCACAGGTTATAAATTTACATTGTTTGGATTTTCTCTAGAAGAGTGAGTTTTACAGTTTCTCACTCCCATGTAAGACATCCATCCATCCATCCATCCATTATCCAACCTGCTATTTCCTAAGTACAGAGTCACGGGGGTCTGCTGGAGCCAATCCCAGCCAACACAGGGCGCAAAGCAGGAAACAAACCCCAGGCCCACCGCAGGGCCCCATGTAAGACAGTTTTAGTATATTTTGAAACTTTCATTGCATTTTGAAATTTAAAAGCCAGTTCCCCCATTTTATGTCTGCTTAGACTGAAGCCTGTAGGTAGTAGCTGCAAGCTGCTCAAATTAAAGCGGCAACTTTGGAGCAGTCCCTCTTGGAGACACTGGTAGCTGGACACTATCACTTGACACCAAGACAGGTGATGGTGAAGGACAGCAAGATGACCATCACCCAGCTGGGTAGGCAGTCTGAAATAGATAAACTAAGAGGTTAAATATGGGAAAGGATACTCTCCTTTGTACAGTCAAGTCTATTGGAGTCACAGATTTCTTGGAGAACTCTGTCAGGGGAGCAGGCACCAGAACAGGCAGAATGCTCCCCCTGGGGGATGCGATGGAGGCAGGAAATGCAGCAAATGGCAGCATAGTATTTCCTTCTGGAAACATGACAAAAGACAGCATAGGGCTACTCCCTGGCAGCATGGCAAAGGTACAGCTCCAGACACAGAGGCTGCAGACCAGGTAGCAGCTCCATATATTCAGATTGTTCCTGGACCATCCTTGGCAACTTCTAGGCTGCTCCCAGGAATGTCTGGAGAAACAGGCTTTGAAACATCTGCACAGATTGGACCTTTAATGTTGACAGACAACTTTACAGCAGGTGGCTGAATATATGAGACTGCATAACATGGGGTGGATGGGGTAAATGGAGATGTGGAAAAAACTGGCAGAGGTGAAGGGATTGAAGCTGTGGCAAACGCTGATGACTTGGTAGCAACAGAGCTGGTAGACAGCTTGGCTTTTTGTCAGCTCACAACAGTTCAGAGAGTTATTACAAAGTTGCTTGACTCACTTTGCACACAGTCTCCTAAATCAAAAAAATATCATCACCCCACAGATCCAAATTCCATGCCAGGAAAGCAGAGGCCATCAAACAAGTTGTCATCGATTTCTTTAAAGTGGTTATAAATCCGTAGGTGCACAAGTGGAGACAGGTCAGTACTCAGGGCATCACAATAATTTCGGAAATGGTCGTCCACTGTACCTAGAAAATCCTTCGGAAACTGTAGCTCTTTTTGAGCTGCTAAAAAGTGAACTTTTAGATAGTTCATGTTGTTATCAACTAGAGAGTATCAAAGCGCAAAATTTCCAAACTATGACTCAAAATGCCTGCTAGATGGGGAAATATCATCAAAGCCTGGCAAGTCATAAACATGGCAACATAGAATCTTTAGAAATATTTTATTTATACAAAAAAAGTTATGTAACAAAATAAAGCTCAATAGAGCTCAAAAGGCAAAAGAAGTTGTCAGACTAGGCAAAGGAAATCCAAGGCAAACAAGTCCCAATCACAAGTCCAGAACATGAAGTCAAAAAAACAAAGCAAGGGTTCAAAATTAAAAAAATTCATATAAGCACAGAAAAATCACAGAGAAACTCATCACCACCACCACAATCACATTTACAATGAACTGCAAGGGACTGCAGGTTTTCTTCAGCCTTTTTAGGACTGAGGGTTGTTCTCAGATGGTGTTGAGCAGGCAGCCCTGCCTCTTGGGGGACTGTTCAGAAAACACATTGTGGATTGTAAAAGATGCCTAGTGTGAAAATGAATAGCCTTGACACATGAATAAAGGTTTGGGGCAGCCACCATATACGTAATTCCTGACTGCAAAAGGCAAATATAAAGCAGAGTTGTGTACAAAATTGAGCCCAAGAGAGAACTGATTAACAGTGGGAAAATGGTGGGTTTTTATGGTCGGTCAGGGGAAGTGAAGTCATCGGTTCCGGAACCAGAAGTGATGTCATGGGACCCGGAACTGAAGGTGACATCCTCGGGACCGGAAGTGACATCATCTTGCCAGAACTGGAAGTGACGTCGTCGGAATCAGGCAGGATTTCTTGTGTCTGGTCTGCAGAAATAAAAGAGGAATGTTTGGTAAACCCCGCCACTCACTGGCTGGGTGTGGAATTACCTTCTTTTGGTCCTTCTAGCTTCCTCCCATGTGCACATGTGTGACACTAGACATACCAAAACTAAAGAATCAACAGTGTTACCAATAAACAACATAGACATATAAGACAAATTTAAACTCCCCTAGCTGAAATATGACACATACTCTTTTTCCCAAGCATGGGTTCCCAACTCTAAACCTGGATAAGTATACCCTGTAAACAAGGCCGTTGCCTCCATTAAGGTGAATTAGGCATTTGCCTAGGGGGCATATGGGAGGCGGGGGCTGGCCACACCGGTTAGCTACTGAACAATCAGTTGGCGCACTAATAAGCTTGGCCTAGGGCACAAAATAACCCAGCCCCGGCACTGGCTGTAAATTTACACATGACTAACAAATTTAGTGTTGCCATGAGTATTTGTCACTAAAGAAGCTCAGGGGTTGTCCCTAATCCAAGACTGGAAGAGAAATCAAGAGACATTCAGAGACATTTCTGAGATTATAACATTCTCTCTTTCAATCAACTGCCAGGCAATTTGAATGGGATGTTGGCCAAGGAGGCATTCACCATCAAAAGAAAGGGATTTATTTCTAGGAAAATTCAATAAAGCTTTTTATCATGGAAATTAAATATTATGCACAGTATATTGCTGTGTTCAAGCGCTGAAACAGTTATGAACTTCCAGAAAAACAAAAAGACAGGCCTATGCAGTAAAGCAATGACCCCAGGAAAATAAGCAGCAGTGGACACCAGACATTTTTATCAAAAGCACTACAAGTCATTAAAAACAATAAACAAGCAGATGCTATTTGTTTTCTAAGGGCCATTTTCAGCCTGGAGAATTTTTAAACAAAATACCGAGAGCACATTGCAAATATCTTTTTTCTCAATTACAAATACTGTACTAAACTAGCTTTTCACAGTGGAATTTTTAAAGGTCAAAGTATTGTACAGTTGTTTTACTTTATGTGTATTTTTACAAAAAAAGAGGCCTAAAAACAAGATGAACCTTCCAGGAAGATCCATTAAATAAGGATGTAACCCGTCTGAGATTTCACTGTCATGTCATTATTATGTTCCTTCATTCTTCCTATATTATGGCTCACTTTTATTAAGAAACTATTCGTCTGTTTATTTACCGGACACAGCGCTGGTATCCGGAAGGTTGCCGGTTCGAATCCTGTTACTGCCAGAAGGGATTCGACTCCAATGAGTTCTTCAGCAAGGTCTTTAACCGGCAATTGCTTCAGGGGCGCTGTATAATAGCTGACCCTGCGCTCTGACCCCAAGGGGTATGCAATAAGTACATTGTGCCTGCACAATGACAATATCATTGAATATTATTATTATTATTATTATGATTATTATTATTATAACTAGGCATAAAGCAAAAATCATTCTTGAATGGGGCAACAATCTATCACAGAGTACACTCCCAGTCACCAAGGCAGGTCTAATACTGAGTCACAAATTAGAATTTAAACGCAATACAATAGCAGCGTAATGGTGCTGTTATTAGCTTTGCTTGGAGGGGCTATATTTTGGCACTGTTAGTATCAGTGTAGACTTTGCACATTTCTAAAACAGTCAGCAAAGAATTTTCCGTAAATCTTTGCTATTCCTCCCTCATTCCAAAGGCAATACATCTGGGTAAATGTAACCAGTGCCCATTCCTGGGTTGAGTTCTCCTATTTTGAACTTAATTAGGTAGCTACAACACAGACGCTAATCCAACAATAACAACAATATTATTAAACTGGCCTTGCATAGGAGATGCACATGCAGCAAAATAAACTTAATCAATTGAAACAGCAACAGGACTGCAGCTCTCTTTGACTGCATTGTTTAAGGGTGATTTAATTCAAAGTATAACAATATCTCAAATGGACTCAGAGTACAACTCACAGCACAAAATCCATCCCCTGTTGTTCTTGGTAGTTTATGACTTGACTGATTACACCCTTCATTCCTGGCTCACTAATGTGGCTGTCCATAGTCCATGTGATGTATGCACTGATTGGTTGGTGATTTGGCATTATTTGCCTACATTGATGTGGATCAGTCAACAAAAATCATCGGGAAATGTTTAAAGATACTGTAATGATGATCTAATTATGATTATTTTAAGACAGTCAATTTATTTCCATCCATCCATCCATCCATTATCTAACCTGCTATATATCCTAACTACAGGGTCACGGGGTCAGTTTATTTCATAGGTCTTAATCTAATTTGGTTATAATTCATTGGGTTGCATGATAAAATCATTATTATACGATCACCATCACTGCAACCCTTACATGTAAATGTATACAGAGCCTTTACAAGGTAAATGTTCATATCTGTGACACAGATTCAGTCTTTTTCAGAAAGACATGAAATGCAAAAATAAATAACTAAGAAGAGCAAGAGTGCCTGCCAATACAACCCAATAGCTACATATTTTTTTAATGCCACATCTCAAAATGCCCCTGGTAACAAATAAAGTTCTATGTATCAAGCGTGTATTTTTTCCAAGTGAGTCTTGCAGTCAGATATTGGTATAACCTAATGTCCCCGTCTTCATTCTGAAATGATCAAACTGCTATTTTGCATTAAACCCTCCACATCATGTTCCCACCAGTCATGGCTCTTTTCTTTTGTCCTCTATGGATTGATTTGACAGTGATGACCCCACTCAAAGTATCTTCGAGCACTTGTAAGCTGATAAAATCTCAGTCAGAAGTCAGCATCAGGTCGCTTCTGCCTGATGAATTAATTTTTATTAATTTTGCAGACTCTGGATAGATAAAAATACACAGTTATATTAGGTTTGAATTGGCTGAAAATGAATTTAAACAATCAAACAAGACATTGTGTTTGAGCCAAAAATCAGAATTGAGTCACTTTTAACTGTGGTCTGAATGTAGATTTAGTAGCCAGTATCCACATAAGGATTAAAATGCAGCCAGTACGGACTTTTCAAGTCATTTTTATCATTGCAACTTTTCTCTAGCATTGCTCCAGGATTTGGGGTTAGTTGCCCTTTAACCCCAATAGATAGCAACTATGCAGTCAAACGTTCTTGGGGCTACCTAGTGGTGAGACATGACAGACGTGTTGATAACCATGAATGGAAGTGTACTGGAGCACAGTGGGAGGTTGGTTAACAAAATGTTTCTTCACATGGAGAGCCATACTGTACACATGAGGAATAAATGACAAAGTAGTGCGATGGATAGTGATACTTTGGAAACCTTCAAAACTCAGTTGGATGTTATTTTGCGAAGCTTAGGTGAATGTAGATTGATAAGCTTGGTAAGTATTGGACAGAATAGCCTATTCTTAACAGAACTGCTCTCATGCTTTAATGGGTTTCTTTTGTTTGAATTAGAGAAGCCCATCCTGGACGTGTCACCAGAGTATTATAGGGCATAGGTTAGATAGGTTACCAATCCACCTCCACAAATGCTTCTGGGTGACCATGAGAAAACTCATGTTAGGACAGGCAAAATGTTCAAACTCCACAGCAACAGGGAGGTAACAGAACTAACTACTGCGCCACCTTTCCACTTTCATTAGCAATATTTTAAGCCTGGATTTAGTGGGTTTAGAAAATTAATTAAGAAAAGATTATAAATAAGTGGACAATGGAATACAGTCCATCTGTTTTTTGAACCATCTCAACACATTAAAGAGAGACACAAAGCATCAATGAAAACAAATAAAACAGACATTCTGAGTAATGATGTTCTAAACAAGTGTTGTGCATGTACCCATTTAGCTATGTTTTTGTCAGTCTGTGCCAGGCATGCAGGTACTGTGTTTGTAAAGCTGTATTCATTTTGGAATTGTTTGTAGAACAGTCTAATGTGAAGGGCGCTCGATTCAAATGGCTCATTTTTTTTCTCTCTCTATCAATTAGGCAGTCTCTTCCTGTCTTTTTCAATTTGCAAGGTCATATCAGGAATTACAAGTCTGACACATGAGAGATTTTTCATTTGCTTTGCAGAATGTCTACACCCACATTCCAAAAATCCACGTTGACAGCCGATGGTATTTATGTGACTGACTAAAAAAAAAAAAAACCCAGCTACACTCTGGTGACACCTAAAACCATACGTGCAGAAGGAATGATGCTGTATACACCACACCTTGTTTAAATGTTAAATGTGTCTGTTGTAACAAGGAGATTGTCATAAAAAAACAGTTTAGGTCTTCTCTTTGTGTATTTTCACAATCACAGTGAAACCCAGTAAGATTAAAACATTTCATTTTTGCTGTGGCCGGCTTCTGAGAGCTAGGCCAGCAATGTCATACTTATAGTAAAGGTACAGTAAGGCAATAGAATTATATATTTGACTAAAAAACAGACATTTCACATATCCCTCATCCAAGTCGTATATTTCAAAACTTAATGATCATGCTCACTTAATGCAGTTCAGAGTCCTGGGCTTAGAACCTACCCTGGGAACATCAGGAACAAGGTGAAGCTGAAACTGAATGGAGAACAAGTCCACCGCTGGGTGCAAATGCAGACAAAGGTCTAATTTGGGTCACCAACCAATTCATCTCTGAAATGCAGGTAGAAAACTGGAGTAACAGTAAAGTCCATGTAGACGAGGGGCAAATGTTCACATAGACAACAAGCAGTGTAGGGTTCAGGCTCAGGAACGCTGAACTGTCGGGCACTAGCAGCCCTAATTACTCTGTCATAGTGATGCCATTCTGGATGACACATTAAATGAAAATTTATTATTGCAATAAAAAAAATCACATTTGTTTGCCCAAAGCAATTATTGAAACATAAGGGCATGACGGCCAATACCATGATAACTGTTTATTTACTAAAGTAGTCTTTTGCTTTATTATTAAGTAGCCATTATTAAATACAGTATATAAAATATATTACTGAAGAAGTAGGGTTTTTGTTCACATTACAAGACTTCTAGTAATTGGGTCAGTTAGATGTGCTGACTGCAAATGCTGATTTTGTCACCAGACCATTCTTTTTAATTTACACTCCAGCCACTGTGAAAAAAACCGTACTGAGGTGTCACCCACTTCACTCGGGTCCCAATCCAGGTGGTTCATTGTGTGACGGGTGCAGCAATGTGCTATCAGCGCATGCTTCCAACCTACTACACACCTGAACATTTTAGGGCATTTAGGACTTTTCAGCACAGTTGCGCTCACTCCTTTTTCTAATAGCCAATAATGTGCTGCCTGATGGAGCTGGTGCAGGTACGACGAGTTCATCCACAATCTCTACCCTATTTTTTCGTGTTTCCATTCTGTCATGGTATGTAAATCAAGAGACATCAAACACACAAGCTTCTCTTCTGTTTGTGAGGTCCAAAACACCTGTGTTCCTTATTCTTTGTCTCTGTATTATATGCATTGCATTTCCAGATGAGCATTAATTAGTTGTCAAATCTCAAGCACACAGAGCCCGCTTTTACAACTAAAGATGACTGATTTTGTCAGAGTTAATTGTGGAGTAATTGGAGCGAGTCGTTTCAGACGAGAAGACTGGATTCATGGGAGTGCACCACCGACTACCTTCACAGGAAGGCACCATTAACTGCCTGCTACTCATTAACGTTATATAAATACAGGCTATGAGCAAAAAGTGCTGGAAAAGCCATCTAATGTGACAAAGCCTTTAGCTGTAAAGACCAGTAAAGCACACAACCTGAGAAATAGTCAACGCACAACAGCGGTGTCAAAGCATGAGGCTTATATAAAACAGGAAAAAGTGAATCTTCAGTCTTTTTTGGAAAACTGATCTTCTGCTGATAAGGAGGCAGTTTTATACAGGGGGTCCTCGGGTTACAACGTTTCGACATACAACGTTTCGAATTTACAACGCTCACTCCCATAAAAAAATTGAGACATGAGAAGGAATAAAGGTAAGGATTTTTTTACACTCATTTTTTCTGTTACTACAGTACAGTGTACAGTACAGTATATTTATGTCTTTTTCCTTTTTCTGAGGCTTAGATTTTGTGTTTTTATGTTCTAGATTATGATTTTGCAAATGTGTTAAGACAGGAAAGTTACTTAGGCTAGAGTGTGTTTCGACTTACACCAAAATTCGGGTTACATCACTGTTGTAGGAACGGAACTGTGTTGTAACCTGAGGACCCCCTGTAACTCTGATGCGAAAGCTAGAAGTTGCTAGAGAAAAAGATTTGCTATGGTGCACCAAAGCCATTGGCTAACTATACTAATCATAACTATCGGAAACGTGGCCTAGTGGGTATGAACTTGACCGTCAGACTATAAGGCTGCTGCTTTAGTTACTGTCTTCTAGAGTGACCGGTTTCCTCCTCTCATTTTTGTACATTAAAAAAATTAAAAATAATAACCTAGCACAATAGGTAGACATTCATTTTCTTAACACACATTTAATGGCATGGAGAGCTGCAGTCTCCTGTAAAACTGGACACAAGCCAGGATCCTACTGAGGACAGAGTGTCCGTCCTTGGTTGAGCATATTCTTGTTCACATCCACACCCTGACTTACTGAGTCAACTGACAGTTTCATGAACATGACTGCGATGTTATGGGATCAAAAATTCATGGAGTGGGGGGGGGGGGGGGGGGGACATATTAGCTTTAAATGACAGTGATCAGGCTGAAAATTTGAACACAGCGTCAGGAACTGTGCCAACTATAGATGAATATCTTTAAACTGATTGAAGGCTTTATATGTAAGCTTTTAGTTATTTTATAAATTAATATAGACTCTTATTTTACATTTCATGTGACTGTTGCATTACTTTCAAAAACCAGAAATTTATATTGAGCTTACTTTTTAAGTGTATTGTACTCCATCACCATATGAAAGACTTTCAGACTGCTGTCATGTTTGAGATTTAGGACTTTGTTGCGTTTTACTATTATTATCCTTATTATCTTGCTAATAATAACATCCACATTATTTCCAAAATCCTTGACCTTTGGACTTGCATTTTGTTTGTTACAATATGCTATGGGAAGATAATGATGCTATATAAAAAATGACTAATTAGCTCAACAGTAAATAAGAAACATCTGTACCGAGGACTTGTACCGTGGGATCATTCTGGAGTTTAACACAATGAATGACTATGCTCCTTCCTTTGGTCCCTCCCCTTCCAAATAAAAAAAAAAAAGCAGAAAGTTTCTTGTTTTTAAAAATAATACAAATTGACACACATTTGTATCTACATGAAGAAATCAGAGCAGCTCCTTTAATGCTATCTTTATAAACTTCAGATGTTTAGAATTCACAAAATCACTGTAACTGCAAAAAACAATTTATGCTTCTAGGTTTTAGTAGTAGGCCTTTATTGATTTCAGATGGAGACAGAACATATACCATCCACATCTTTACAGAGTCTGCGGTGGGCTGGCACCCCACCTGGGGTTTGTTTCCTGCTTTGTGCCCTGTGTTGGCTGGGAATGGCTCCAGCAGACCCCCGTGACCCTGTAGTTAGGATATAGCGGGTTGGATAATGGATGGATGAATGGATCTTTCCAGAGTGCTTTTTCAGGAATGTTTGCTCATAGATAGTTAGCCTTGTGTTCAAAGCTTTGCTGAGATAGACTCCAGCTTTCCCTCCACCCTGCCCTGAATAACTGGGTTAAGAATGTTGATGGATGTTTTCATTACTTCTGAATTGTTTCAGGTGCAAATACAGCATTCACATACGTGATCAAGCTAGGATGATGTCGGAAAGAACTGAAAAGTTCACAAGGTAAATCTTTTCATTTTTGTCATTTTGTCACCTCCTGCACCCATGAGTGTTGCTGAACCTGCACTAACCCTCACTACACACTAGACAGTTTATGAAGTAAGTGCCACAGAACTATCCTGCTTCTGGCACTTTGGCAGACTGAGTCAGACCTGTACATTCTAACCTGCTTATACTGGAGAGCATTTTGTGCCTTTCACTTGCTTTAATCAAAGATATAACACATGTGGGGATGTATTTGAGGCTGGTAATGTTATGATTCTGGATGTTTTGGAAAATTCCTAAGCACTTGTTTCAACTTCTTGTAGTGTATAGCAATTCCTATTTTGGATTTTCTGAAGTGCTGCAAAGTAACTTTTCATTATTAACATTATTTTCAATTATTAATGAAATAATTGTATTATTTCTATTGGCATATTGTTTTTTTATGTGCACCATCATGTTGAGTTGCTGTCATTATGATGTGGTGTCCTTTGCTACAGAGTACATCTCCAGAAACACCATAATTAATTTAATCAACTCAATGATATAAAAAGCTGCACATAGGACACATCATTATCAGAGTCTGCGGGTATCTCAGTTTACCAGACTTTCATGTGTGTGTGTTTACTTCTTGTGTGTTAGGTTCCCTGATTCCTAACTCTTTGCGTTTGTCTTCTTGAGTGCCTTGAGCATGGGATAGTGCGCTATATAAATAAAAATTATTATTATTGTTCCGATGATTCTTTGATTAGAGTTTTGGTAGTAGCAAGCTTTGCAACAGATTTCCAGTTTCGTCTTGGGCTTTGGCTTACATTTCCTCTTTGGGTCTTCCCCATTTTGTCAGGACCTGTAGATCTTAACGGATCATGTATAGTATTCCAAATCAAGAATGATGTGTCATTAAATGGACTGGAAAATACCCTAGAGTAAGCAAGTCATTGCAGAGGAACACAGAAAAAACTCAGACTTGGTAAGCAGGTGGCCAAAGAAGTGTAATGTAAATAAATGTAAAGTTTCTATACATAGGAAGTGAAAATATTATATGTGTTGACTGAAGGTTTGAAAGTGCAGTACACCATATAAGAAGAACTGATGAACTGTGGTAGATGTGCCACTGTCCACATTCACCAATAAGAGTATTTGGATGGTGGGTTACATAGCACATGGTATTGATTACCAGTTAAAAAAAATGGACATCACACTCATAAGGCCCTTTTGGGAATATACTGCTTGCATATTGGTCTCCATATTGCCCAAAACGTACAACAGTTGTATTTCTCATTCAGCCTTCCTTGTGCTAGGTAATGTGAGAAAGATACAGTATGTGTCCATATAGTGCCCAATAATAATTCCTATGTTTTCCTCTCTCACACCCTCTCTCGGATTCTTTCTTACTCTTTCACCTCCTTCTGCCCACCATTTTCTTCTGAAGGAAGCTGTCCTATCTGCTTTCCAAATAACCAGACAGACAACCCTCAGATGTGCCAGTCCTTTAAGGGGTGCCTGCCAATGGCTTCTAGTCAATAATCATTACTCCAGGTAAGAATGCCGTTGTTCTCATTGAATTACAAATCTAGACTTCAAACAAAGCTTAATGTTAAATAAATACATTTCTGAATAAAACATATGTGTATTTTCTTTATTTAAGAAAGAAAAGAATGTCTTCTTGGTGTCAATAACTGGTTACATTAGCTAAACATCATCTACTGGTAAATTCTGCTCCATACTTGTAATATTTTTATTGTACTATTATATTATATTGAGGTTTACTTGTGTTCTGATCTGTGTATTGTATTGTATTGACCCCCCCCCCCCCCCTTCTTTTTGACACACACTGCACGCCCAACCTACTTAGAGTTTTCAAACATGAACTCACAGTTTCACCTAAAGAAAGTGTGGATTTTGGCTGGGCCCTTCTGAAGCTCTATATTTCTTTTATACACTTGCTTTTGAATTTGAATTGAATCGAAAGCCTTTATTTTCGCTTTAAAATAATTAATGAAATTACTTGCAAAAAGCAAAAACTACACTACTTTTCGTGAAACACTAAAAATGCTACAACACATAATACAAGCAAACAAAAAAATAAGAAATATTATATGTAAAAATATAGTTATATATATATATCAATAGAACCAGTAATAATACAGTAAAATAATACCATTACACTGGGGAGTAGCTGCAGTATCGATGACTCTATTTCCCAGCACCAACTAAAAATTGATTTAAACTGCCTTAATTTGCTTGTTTTTGTTCAATGTATTCTTGGCCATTGGAAAGAAGCTGTTTCTGAATCTATCAGTTTGTACTTTCAAAGATCTATAATGCTGACCAGGAAGCAACAATTCAAACAGGTGGTGACCAGGGTGTGTTTTGGTACTTTTTTATGCATTAGGTTCCACTCATGGACACATGATCAGCCATTCTCCTGAATATTCATTTAATGCACTTCAGAACTGATGATTATTTCAGCCAAGAATGTAAAATTTCCACTTTTGACTAATCTGACCATAGAACACTGTTTCAGAATTACAGAGAATTATCCCATTAAATCTGAGGCAAGCATTCATGCTCTTACTGGTGAATGTAGGTTTGCAATATGCTACTGTGCCAGATGAAAGGGGGCAGCAGTGGTAGAGCTGCTGCCTCACAGTAAGGAGACCTGAGCTCGCTTCCCAGGTCCTCCCTGCATGGAGTTTGCATGTTCTCCCCTTGCCTGCATGGGTTTCCTCCGGGTGCTCCAGTTTCCTCCCACAGTCCAAAGACATGCAGGTCAGGTACATTAGCGATCATAAAATTGTCCCTAGTGTGTGCTTGGTGTTTGGGTGGGTGTGTGTGTGTGTGTCCTGCGGTGGACTGGTGCCCTGCCCGGGAATTATTTCTGCCTTGCACCCTGTGCTGGCTGGGATTGGCTCCTATGGAAATAACCCTTATGTTAGGATATAGCTGGTTGAAAAATTACTGACTGACTGACAGATGAAAGAACTTTGAGGCCTAAACTTACTCAAGGTCAGTGATGCCTGGATAGCCCTTGATGTTCTTTTAGAATTCTGCTTGACTTAATGGATAATTTTATTTCTTACTCTTGGGAAGTTATTGGCAGAATGCCACTCAAGGGAATATGTTGTAAAACTTATACATCTATAGGCAATAAGCTTGTGAGTGTGAGTATAGTGGAGTACAATAGCCTATGAAGCTTTTTTGAAACCCTTTTCAGAAGGACTGACATAAACAACTTTATTTCTTATTATTTTGAGTGATGTCATTTGATTGCAGGTTGGGCCTATGGTACAAGCTGACAATGCCACTTAGGTGGTACACTCATATTTATTTTTAGCAGGCCTAAGCCAGGTTATATTGTTAATTATCGCTGTTTATCCATTTAAGCTTTATTCACCATAATGAATCTGTGCCTTTTAAAGGTAGTATTGGAGAAGTCAGTGGTACTGATGAAATTTTTTTTACCAGTAGATCATTTTTATTAACCATGCACAAAAAGCAAATTAAGAAATCTACACTTTGGATTGGAGTTTTCTTTATCTCCAGCTGTTTTCTTTGCCAAGCTGCAATCTACAAAAAGTTCTGATGAAATTCATCGAGAGAATTATGCTAAAGAAAATCAGACCAAAAGCAAACATTTTGTCTCCACTTTCTAGTAATAGCCTCAGATGCAGACAGTTTACCATTGCGCAGCACAGAGGTTGGGCCGTAAAATGCCTCAGAGGTAAGTGCATTGACAAATGGCAACAATGCTAGTGAAACAAAACTTCTAATTGGGAATTGTGGACCCAAATAATGGGTGAAGGTCCAGGGAGTATAAATCCAAAGGCTTAGATGTACTGTAAACGATGTTTCAATGGGGACTACATGAGATGGAGAATCTCCCCCCACTGTCATGCACCATTCTGATGGGAATTGTTTTAATGTCTTTGTCAATGGGTGCAGTTTATAGACAAGAAATGAGCTTCCAGTCTAGGCGATCAGGTGAGGTCTGGGTGGAGTGAGTGCTGGAAGAGCAGAAGTGGCAGCATGTAACTAGAGCAACAGCAACAAATTATCTGAACTTGCTGGCAAGATGCAAGTAAAGCAGAAAGAAATTAACTTGGAGAAACCAGGGGATGAAGTGCCAGAACCGGAACCGGACGCTCAATTCACTTTCTAACACTTTGTTGACTTACAGCCACTTACAGCACATTTTGTCTGGAGCAAGAGTCCCTAAGGGATCATTAGGGCGCCACACTAGTCTACATTAACAATGCTCTGTCATTAGATGGACTGGAAAATACCTTAGAGTAAGCAGAACATCGTAGATGAACATAGAAAGAACTCAGACTTGGTTATTAGGCGGTAGAAGTAATATAATGCAAATACATGTAAAGGTTTATACCTAGGAAATGAAAATATCATATATGTTGATTGGAAGCTTGAAAGTACAGTACATTATATGAGAAGAAGTGAGGAGCTATGGTGGAGGTACCACATCTACATTCACACTGTGTAGAGTAGCAATAAACAAGTTTTTGGATGGTGGTTTACATTGCACACGATGTTAACTACATGTGTTTTAAGAGGTACAACACAATCCTAAGGGTTTTTTTGGAATATTGTGTGCCCAAAACCTGGAGCAGTTCTAAAGGCAGTTTAAAGAAGACTGATTTCAGGAAAAACTAAAGGAGGTGAATATCTTCAGTTTTAGCTAACACAGATTGAGTAATGACACAATTAAAGATTTAATATTATGAAGTGAGTTAGTGGGGTAGGTTCAGCTTTTTCTTCAAAATGTCTTCTGTAACAAGAGCATGGTGTCACAGATAGATAAAGTTTGCACAAAAATTAAACACACTTTACTACACACAGAAAAGCACGGATATATGAAATAAGTTCTCATTTAGTGTAACAAATGGTGGTATTTTCAGCACCTACAACTCTTCACTTGATGTGTTGTGAATGTTTGATGAACTTTGTGCTAAGGCCTTACTGTATGTTGACATTTACAGTCCAATGACTCCAGAGTGGTGGGATTTTTTTTTCACTTCTTTTTCTTTTTTTTTTACATTTTATTAATTTTATTGTAATTGTTCCATACAAATAGATACATTTTTACAAAAAATAGGATTGAAAATAAATCAACCCCCACCCCTGAGAAAGAGAGCATGGCCAACGGAGTAAAACTTAAAGCTTGTAAAAATAAATAAATTGATGAGTTTAATAGGCGGATAAAGATAAATGGAGAAGAAAAAGAAATGGGAAGAGAATCTGCTTCCTCAGTGCTTTAAGAGCTTATTCTAAAATATTATTGATTAGATCCTGCCAGGTTTTGAAAAAGTTCTGCACAGATCCTCTGAGTATTTGATTTTTTCCAATTTCAAATAATTTAAAACATCAGTTACCCACTGACTTAAAAGAGGTGAGTTAGGATTCTTCCAGTTTAGCAAAATAAGTCTGTGTGCCAATAGCGTAGTGAAGGCAATCACAGATTGTTTGTCCTTTCTCCACTTTAAACCCATCTGGAAGAACACCAAACACAGCTGTTAATGGCTTAGGAGGGATTGAGACACCAAGGCTGTCTGAAAGGCACTTAAAAATTTTGATCCAAAATGATGTTAATTTGGTGCAGGCTTAAAACATGTGACGCAGTGAGGCTGGGACTTGATTGCAGCATTCGCAGGTTGGATCTTGCCCTGGAAACATTTTGGAGAGTTTTAGTCGAGACAGATGTGCTCGATATATAATTTTGAGTTGAATAATTGTATGCTTTGCACATATGGAGCTCGAGTGAATTCTCTGCATTGCTACCTTCCACTCCTTTTCTGATATGTTGAGTGAGAGATCTTTTTCCCACTGTCTTCTTGGATCTGTGAAAGGTATGGACTGTAAAATAATTTTATATATTGCAGAAATGCTGTCTGAGTCCTCGAAACTGAGCAATATTTTTTCCAGCATGGAGGAAGATGGGAGATGAGGAAAATCGGGCAGGTTCTGTTTAACAAAGTTCCTAATTTGAAGGTAGTGGAAGAAATGTGTTGCTGGAAAGTTAAATTTGGAATGTAATTGTTCATAGGATGCAATGATGTTGTCTATTTAAAGATCTCTAAGTAATTTAATCCCAAATGTTTTCCAGATATTAAAAACTGCATATGTTTGCGAGGGTTGAAAAAGGTGGTTCTCATGCAGAGGTGCCACAGATAAAAGATTTTTTTTCACTTCTTAAATCACCTTAGGACCCTCACAGTAATGAAGTTTACGCTTTTGACTACAATTTGCCCGTAGCTAAAGATGTTTTCCAAGATCATTGCCAACATCACTTCATCTACTGTTTCTAAAACATCAGCAAGTTGAGCAGTCATTTTTGCTAAAGCTTAATGTCCACCAGCAGTTACTGTAGCTTTGTCTTAAAGTCGCTAAGCATAATGAGCAAGTGGGTCTTCCCAGAATTTTTATACATGACCAGAAACATGATTTAATATTATTGACATAATTATTTCAATAACTACTTCTGTGTAGAAACACTTGCTTTCAACAGAATCTGAATTCTTCTTTTACTTACAAGTTTCCTTCATTTTGTCAGCCACATTTTATAAGAAGGGACAAGCCATTCAAGAAGCCAAGACAATCAATGTTTTAATACAGACCTGAGTCCTGGGATGTATTATTAGCAACTTTTAAAACCAAAATAGCTAATGAAAATGGCTTTATTTAGGCAAAAGTTAATTGAGCTTTCAAGCATAATGTCTAAGCATTTCTTTTAAATAACACATTACTCAGTTCAAAATAAAGAACAAGATTTGTTACCTTTGTGGCTGTGTCACCTTTGACTGTTATAACTTCTTTCACAATGATTGTAAGTGAACTATCCTAAAGTCAGAAACACTCATCCCTCCAGTTTTTGACTTTCAGTGGTATTGTAGACTCCCTTAGTCATCCCATGACCTTCTGGGGCGCGCCCTTCCCTTGAAGACGTCAAGCCCTCTAGTGGAACGAGATAAGACCATGCCTGGAGGCATCAAAAATTCATTCTCTTCTCCACCAGGGTTTAATGTGCTGCCATCCCAGACATTGCAGGACGGTGCAGTGACCTGTCACGATATGCATTACGTATCCTTCTATATGAAAGCAGTCGGGATTGTCCTTCCGTCCTGTGAGTGCTACGCAGGCACGGAGTTTCACACATGCTCCGTCCATTTTGCAATGCACGATGGAATTTGTAGTTTCGTTTTTCCAGGTAAAAGATGATTTTCTACTCCAAACTGAGTTTCACACATGCCCCGTCCATTTTGCAATGCACGATGGGATTTGTAGTTTCGTTTTTCCAGGTAAAAGATGATTTTCTACTCCACACTGTGCGATATCTTCTTCTTCTTTCTTACTATATAAAAGCGGTCGGGATTGTCCTTCCGTCCCGTGAGTGGAAAGCGTAGCGGTATTCCGCTTATCACAGACTTACTACTTGCAGCTTGCGGTACGAAGCGACATGATGTGAGCAGAGTTCTGGTGCTCCCATCGTTCCCTTGCTTTTGTGCGCGATGCGCTGGAAAAATAGACAAAATTATGTCTCTGGAAATAATTAATGTTGATGGAGTACAAATGCCTCACCGCGTAGTAAATATCAGGGGGGTTCAAAAGGGCGACCTCAATATAGAAAAAAAGTTTAAATTTCATCACAAAAATAACAGAAACTACGAGTATTAAAGTAATACTGCTCAAATGCAATATAACCAAATTCATCAGTTTGTATAAAATATCAAATTGATCTACATATTGAATTGCCTTAAGAAGTGGTCAACTTAAAAGTCGGTCGCCTTAAAAGGCGGATGAGCCTAGTTTACTATATTTTATGTAATGATTTTACATGACTGACGAAATATTGATTTGTATTGGTACCCAAACATCAATATGTTTATATTTTTTGTCTATTTTTTCATTAATTTTTATTTGTTGTTGATAAATACAGTAGAGAAGAAGGTAAATGATATGACATTCTAGCATAAGCTTTAGTAAAACAAAATTACAAGAGTTAAAAGGTCTGTTCAATCAGAACTACAAGTATTTGTCACTGAAACAATTAAAATATGATGTCATAAATCATGCTTAATCCCTTACCCTTACCCGGGACAGAGAGCAATTTTTAATGAAACGAGTAAAAAAAAAATAGACAAAAGAGGCCCACCATGTTATCCATCCATCCATTATCCAACCCATTATATCCTAACTACAGGGTCACGGGGGTCTGCTGGAGCCAATCCCAGCCAACACAGGGCGCAAGGCAGGAAACAAACCCCGGGCAGGGCGCCAGCCCACCGCAGCCATGTTATACAGCCTCTAATTAATTGTAAGAGCCATTTATTAGTTAGAGTGGATATGTTAAATTGATGAAAGTATTTTTCTAGTTATATTAAAATGTTTGCCCGTATTGTAGTGCATAGTTAATGGAAGGTTCTATTATAACCCCTACAAACATTCAAAACATCTCATTCTGAGTAGAGCACAGAAGGCAAACAGTTTCAAATCGTACTGAACAAACTGAACGTACTGAAAGTATGCCGTAGAAAAGTAACACAACTTTTAAGTACAGAACGTAACTGAAGTTTAACATGAGAAATCTAAGAATGTAATGAAACAGCGATGAAATCATTTTTTCTTTTTGACTTTTCTTCTGTGTGTAGTAACTTTTTTCCGAACTTTTGTAATTTGTTCTTTTTCCAATTTTCAGTAAACATTTTTAAACGTAACTTTATTGGACTGTGAAATTCCTTTTGTTATGCATTTGTCTCATGTTCGATCCTACCTTGCCAACTCAGGAGTGGCTTGGTTTTGCGAACCTGGAAAATACGCAGATACACTTTAGGTGTGAAACTGTTTGCCTTCCATACCTTACCAACTGCAAGGCAGATCACAGACTGAACCAGTCTATACTCAGAAGGACTTGAAATATTTAGAATATTCTGCTTACAAGCTATCTACTAGGGTGTTATAATGCAAGCTTTCATTAACTATGCATTAATATTAACATAACTAGGAAAATTACTTATGTCAATTTAACATAACCTAACGAATTAACTAATTGGCTCTTACATTAATTTAAACAAAAGGGGTTTAGCAGAATCACAATCAGGAGCACAGCAAAGTAAATTTAAATTAACATTAATCAAATCTAGCCAAATTCTAAACAAGCTCAGGACCGTTCCACTTTAAAAAAATCTGTTTGATTATATAAAATATAATTTTCCTGTTGAGGTATGGAGGGTGTGTTCCAATTGAGGAGAATTAATTGAACACACAATGTAGTGAAGGAAATAATAATCCACTTATCACCAGAAAGTGTAAACTCATCTGGATTAACTCCAAAGAGAGCTGTAAGAGGATTTGCAGTGATTGCAAGTCCTACACTCTCTGATATACAAGAACAAAAAAACATCTTTTTGGAGGTATTTTGTTATGAATTACCTTTTAGCTTCCCAGGGTTCTAGTCCACCATCATAGTCTAAACATATGGAACTATATAATTTTACTATATGGAAACAATTAATTGTATTCCATGTGAGAACATCCTGGACAAATGGAAACTTGAATAGCTAAAGGCAGCTCCACATACTGCAGGTAAGTCGCTCTACGTATAGTAAAAAAAGCTGCGCACAATTTCCATACACTGTGTGATGTTTGGAGAGATACGTTTCTTTTGTGTCACAAAGAAAATCAGCTGTATTGTTTAAGATCAAGAAGCCTGCCAAGTGAGCCTCATTGAAATCTGGCAATGGTGGTCTTTCTCTTTAATTCTGTATCCCCAGAGACAACTAAACACTAGGTTAAGGAGGAGCCCATTGGCATTGCATCACAATATGCAGGTAGCAACCATAATGCCGCTCTGGTGTTTGACACAGTGATTGCTGTGTTCACTGAGTTATTAGACTCTCGGATGCAGACATTACACTCAGATCCAGTTATTTTTAAGTAAAAAGTCATCTGGATTTCTACAGTAGGTTAAAATAATCATGACATGCCTCTGAACTGTCAAGCACTGACCCCTCCTCACCCTGACCCCCCAACCTCCATCTGTGATCAGACTCAGTCCTCCTTCTGGAGCTTGGTTTAGGGAGGTAGTGGAAGTGGGAGTATTTCTATTTCTATTTATAAACTGTCTGTTTGTTTTTGTGCTCGGAAGGAGAAAAATACAATTGCAACTGAATGAATCAAATTATTTTGTAATACTTTGGAATTTTCCATGTTAAGAATTGTATACATATTTAGTGACACTTTTATTTAAATGATTGTTGTGAAGTATTTGTATCCTCATTAAATTCTGCATGAGAATATGCTTGCGTGCCGAATTTTACGTTAACTATGTTTGATTTTCGGTACATGGACAAGGTCAGTGTGAAAGGAAATCATTTCAGATGTTTACTTGCAGAAACAAGAGGAACCGCATGTTTTTGATTCTGCTGATTTTATAACAGCAAGGTTGAGATCCAGAGGCTTTTGCTAGAAGTAACCACAGATGGACCACCAATCCAATTTAGATCAATTGATTATCCTAGCCTGTGGTTCGCTGGCACCCTGCCCGGGGTTTGTTTCCTGCCTTGTGCCCTGTGTTGGCTGGGACTGGCTTCAGCAGACCCCCGTGGCCCTGTAGTTAGGATATAGCGGGTTGGATAATGGATGGATGGATTATCCTAGCAGGTACTTCTCTGAGATGTGCGAAAAAAAACATGAGTATTCATAGACAAAACTTAAACAAACACAGAAAACAAATGAGCAACAGAGAGCACATTCCAGGTTTGCAACCTGCTCCAAGTACCTGTGATACAGCACCGCTAACCACTGAACAATAATGAAATTTTATAAACATAGCATGGCATCATCTTTTTAATTTTGTAACAACTCTTCCAGAATTTCAAAATGAGTTCATGAAATGACAAAAATGCAATTTTCAGATTAAATGGACTTCAATATAACTTTGTTTGCAGTAAGAATAAAATAATATGACTTTCAACAATGATGTGTTCTAGCTAAGGCAACTCATAATTAATCATTGGTCTGTATGACTGAATGGACTATGCATTGACTTTCTAAACCTGCTTTATCCACTGCACAGTTAAGGGAGCCACAGTCTATTATATCTTCAAAAAAGGAACACTGGGTGGGATCTGAGTCCATCACAGGGAAACACACTTACATGGAACCAATTCAGAGTCACCACTTAACTGAACCCGCACATTACTGGGATGGAGAAAGTCACAGAGGTAACTAGAAATAATCAGGATGGACATGGGAAGAATCTGAAAACTCCATACAGATGGTGACTGGGGTGGGAATTGATCTCTGCAGCCATGAGGCAACACAACTAACCACTGTGCCGACAGTCACAGTCACATCAAATGCACATTCATAGGCATATAATTGATGTAATTATATTTGTTTCAGCAATATTTGTTTCTTAACAAATTAGAGTACACACGTATGAAATAGCGTTATTAATAGATAGTTCTGTGATGTGCTCAGTTTTACAACTTAGATGCACTGTAGTTTTCATTCTTTAGATACAGACCCTACAAAAGGTATTCACCCTCTTGACAGTTTTCACATTTTATTGTTTAACATTTTCCAGTGAGACCAATATTAACCTTTTGGTCATCAGACTAAACCCCATGTTTGGTGCAAACCAAATACTGCACAATATCAAAAGCACGGAGGTGACAACATCATGGTGTTGCCGGAAGTGACGTCATCATGGTGGAGCCGGAAGTGACGTCATCATCAGGAGCCAGAAGTGACGTCATCACGGTGAAGCTGGAAATGACATCATCATCAGGAGCCGGAAGTAACGTCATCATAGTGAAGCCGGAAGAGACTTCATCCGCAGGAGCCGGACGTGACATCATCATAGTGGGATCTGTAGTGTATGGCGAACCGTTTGAAATATGGGTTATTGTGGGTATGAAATGATTATTTTTCTTCCTTAGTTCTGCAGGGTCAGAAAGAGAGGCATTAGCACCATCATAACCATCTCTTACCATTCACTCACCTCTGGACCTGTTGATTGCCTCCTACTTGCACGTGTGTGACACAATGTACATGTTTAGTAGGGGTTGAGTCAAAGCCTGGATCTCGATTTAATTGTGGATGGAGCTCAAAAAAGGCTGATCACTCACAATCCCCATGTAACCTGGCAGAGCTTGGGCAGCTGTTCAATAAAGAATGAGAAAAACTGCAGTGCCCAGATGTGCAAAGCTTACAGAGAGAGACTTGTGTGCACAGACCCATGGCTGCTAAAAGTGCATCTTTTAAATACTGAATACATACCTCAGTTGTTTTGTATTTCATATTTGTAATTAATTTAGATCACCTTCTAGAGATGATATTTCATTTTGACATTAAAGAGACTTTTCCTATTGATAAGTGTCAAACAAACCAAATTTAAAATCACTGTGAATTTCACCATTATTTTCTCTGTACACATCTCACCGGAATTATCATTGATACATTGGTTACATGTGTCCTGTTGAATCAATTTTAAAATACTATTAATGGTATATAAAGCCCTGGATAATCTTACTCATTCTCACATTTTGGAGTATCTGTATCCCTGTATTCTCAGCTGTAATCTTAGATCTTGTATTAGTGGTCTGCTAGTTATTCCAAAAATAAGTACAAAAGAAGTGGTGAGGTAGTCTTTGGCTGTTATGCACTAAAAATCTGGGAGATTTGCTACGCTAAGAATATCTTTAAAAACTCCCAAAAACCCACTTTTTTAATTTGTCTTTTCATAGCTTCTAATAAATTATTTATGTATTGCAATATCATACTTCATAGGTTTGAAATCATTATTAACCTCTACTCTTCTCTGTTTTCTTTTACCAGTTTTCTGCAGTGACATTTTGTCTGTGATGTTGGAAGGAATGTGAACACTTCAATGAGACCAACTGCATCTTCTAGGAGGAAGTGTAAAAACAATTAGGAACTACTTTAGCACATTTACGTTAGGTAGAATGCCCAGCAGGGCTTACGTGGCCTTGGAGCCTGTACAGGTTTATTTTCTCCAGCACCTTGCCATCAGGAGATTATATTATTTTTTTGACAATCCTGTCATCTGACCATAGCATCAGATTTACTGTTATAATCAATAGAGAATTTAAAAATGAATTCTGCAATTTAATCTATAATTAAGAACTCTCTGGATTACTTATTTAATTGTTTTTTGTAAGTGTACATTGATTTATTCTTATGTATTTTTGGTATTTCATTTATTCATTCATTCATATAATATTTTTCTCTTTACTTGCAATTTTTATATTCAACTTCTTGTAAAGCACTTTGAGCAACTAAATATGCTAAAGAAATAATTGCTTTTGTTGCTGCCTATTACTCCAATTTGAGAGGGATAAGACAAGAGAAATTCTATTTACTCAGTTTTTATTTGTCTGTTCTTTTTTCATATTTTACCTTTTGACTTCAGAGGGCACGTATTTACTCTTTAAGAAGAAGAATATTTATTGATACTAATACTTCTTCTTTCAGCTGCTCCCGTTAGGGTTGCCACAGTGGATCCTCTTGTTCCATGCCTTCCTGTCCTCTACATTTTGTTCTGTTACACCCACCACCTGCATGTCCTCTCTCACCACATCCATAAACCTCCTCTTAGGCCTTCCTCTTTTCCTCTTCCCTGGCAGCGCTATCCTTAATATCCTTCTCCCAATATACTCAGCATCTCTCCTCTGCACATGTCCAAACCAATGCAGTCTCGCCTCTCTGTCTTTGTCTCCAAACCGTTCAACTTGAGCTGACCCTCTAATGTACTCATTTCTAATATTGTTCATCCTCGTCACGCCCAATGCAAATCTTAGCATCTTTAACTCTGTCGCATCCAGCTCTGTCTCCTGTCCCATATAACATAGCTGGTCTCACTACCGTCCTGTAGATCTTCCCTTTCACTCTTGCTGATAACCGTCTGTCACAAATTACTCCTGACACTCTTCTCCACCCATTCCACCCTGCCTAGACTCTCTTTTTCAACTCTCTTTCATAATTCTCATTACTCTGTACTGTTGATCTCAAGTATTTAAACTCATTCACCTTCGCCAACTCTACTTGCATCCTCACCATTCATTTTGCACATTTTACAGTAGAAAGAGGAGATTTAATAAATATGTCATTTTTCGAGAAAAAATGTAACGCTGAGGTTAAGTTTTGCCTTTAAAATGCCATATTTTATAGCTCAAACTCGAGTTGCAATGGTTTTCTTTCTTCCCTAAAAACATGGCCAAATTGCTGCCCCCAACCTAACCCCCTCCCCAAACTTTCTTGAACATCCTGATTCAATTGAGTGCAATTTGGTGGGCAGACTATTATCTACTAAATGAGAGGGGCGTTTCAACTTTCGAATGAAATTACATTTCAATTTCTATCTTTTCTGTAGTTCAGAATTATCTTTTTTTGTAGAGATGTTTTTGAATCTTGCGAATATCGATGCTGTAATTTAGATACACAGTCTAATTTCTTTATCAAATATATATAATCTGACAGAATGAGACCCACACTTCAAAATGAAACATGGGTTTTCAATTAAGGATACGTACACTATAAATACGGTCACATGCATGCGCTTGGGGAACAACTTAAGGTCTTGGTTAATTATATTACTCCCCCAGGAACACATGAGGGCACTAAGCAATAATAATTTTTCTCCTACTTTCCCCTCTGCAGAAAGGAAGATTGATATGCTTCCAACCATTGTTTCTAACGTTAATGATGACAGTAGTCAGGCAATCAGTTCAAAGCTGGTCGTGTTGTAAACTGCCGTATGAATTCACACAAACAAAAGCATGCTGGTGCCAACTCACACTGATGACATCATCATGTGCTGCGCCAGCCCGCTAGCTAACATCTCTTAACAACCATGACATCACTTCCGATGTCACTCCACCTGGACCCACCTCTTCCTCCCTGAAACTATTAACACCTGAAATGCAGCCATCTTGGACAGACTCCGTGAACTTATCAAGAAGTCTCGACCTTTTGTGCTTAACACGTCATTTTTTTTGTGTCTTTTGTGCTTTTCAATATACAGGGTTCACCGTCGAGGTACCCCAGCCCCTTTATAATTGTCTGTCTTGTCATTACGATACTTCTTTAAAATCAATAAAAGTGGAGAAAACAAGTTCTGTTTTTTTGGTACTTTTAATTCTAGATATTTCATAATAATTGTTTTCTAACACATTCACTGGTACTTACTCCAACACCTATGAAAATAGGAATAACATTCAATGATTTTTTGGAAAAAAGTTACTAAATTTTGCAACTTATTCTGCTGCAATATACATGTACAACGTAACTAATTTTCCCAGCGTACAACTTTTGAAATTTTGACTTTTACATTGTGGGTTAGAACATGAATATTGAATAAAGGATGATGACATCATAGCCAATTAAATCAAAGTAGCAGAAAATGGACAGAAAACCCGTAACGGGAGTAGCTGAAAGAAGAAGATAAAACACCTATAGATATAGAAATGGTTGCAGAGCCCTCTTTTTAGGCCACTCTGCTGCACCTCCAGATGTGCATGTTAACCCTTCTCTGACCACTGTCAATGCATACAATTGTAAGAATTGATTGATAGCTTGAAAGAGCATTCTAACTGTAGGTATTTTAATTAAGCAGGTTATTGCCATCACAGAAAACTTCACAAAATTGTCAGAAATACTTCAAAAGAAAGGGAATACATCAGTTCTTTGAGTTTGGCCATGTTTCTATATTAAGTTACACAATGAAAAGGAAATTGTTTGGCTTAATCCACAGTGCTCACATTTCTTGCACAACACTATATAAAATATGTAGTAAATGACTATGGCTACATTACTTTTAAAACTTGTTATCCTACATATCACGTAATCATACAGGCCATACATTATGCTTCCTGTCAAACAGGTTGCTTATGCCCATAAACTGGCAATGCTGTTTGCAGTTGTCTTTCTTTGTTGTTGAAGTTCATGTTTTTATTTATCTTTTTCTTTTTAATATTGGCTGATAATATTGTAGATGTTCTGTAGTTTTGTTGTTTTTCGCATTATCTTAATATTAATAACTTATATTATTAAGTTAAATATGCAAAGTTGATTGAACTTGAGTCAGAATTCCCTGTTTAATTAGAGCCAAAAGTAAGCAGACTGTTAACATTGTGAAAATTAGTTTTCTCAGTCTTCAGCTGTGATACCAAGCTAAAAGAATGATAAAATTTTGCATTAATTCTTTCTTTTACAGATATGTTATATGTATCTTACATCTGGCATTGTGAATTTCTGTTAAGGAAACAAAAACGTTTAGAATGATTTTAAGAAGGCCGGTCTGAACGCAGGCTGATATGCTAAAGTGAGGAGAAGTAGGCTCAATAAAGTGACCATCACATTCATCAGCTTCAAAGGCAACCATGTTAACATAGACATGTCTCTCCAGGTATGTTTGCACTCAAGATGTTGAATAGGTCCTGCATGTTAAAAAATATAATATTTCTTCAAATGATGAGTAGTAGCCTAAAAAAACTTTACATGATTTAATTGTGTTATTCAATTCCAAGGTTCGAGACGTGCCAACTAATCAAACACCCTTTCTCTTTGAATGAACCTGTTCATGTTAAATTGATGTGAACCTAACAATCACTATTTACTATATGGTGTCACAAACTCGACTCAGAGTTATGAAAAGGTTTGGGGCAGCCACCCATATAATTGATTTCCTGGCTGCAAAGTTGAACAAGTAAATACAGCACTGCTGTGCACAAAACTGAGTCCAAAACAGAACTGAGGGAATAGGGAAAAGGTGGAGGCTTTTAAAGGGGAAGACAGGAAGTGAAATCATAGGGGTCTGGCTCATTAAGGTCTTCAGTCATTGGTTCGAGCCCGGACGTGACGTCAAGAGAGCCAGGTGGGATCTCCCAAGAATGGTCTACAGGAAAGGGAGAAAAAGAGTCAGTGCACTCTGCCACATCGCGGTATGACTCGAAACTGCCCTTACTCAAGCCCTTTAGCTGCCTCTCATGTGCATGTGTGTGATAATGGATAATTAAATATATTTAATATTTACTTGCTTCTGGTGTTTGTTATTTATTTTTTTGATAGAAGTCTTAGTAACAGCTATTTGTGGTATGAACTGTTGTGTTGCATTTTGGGTTTAGAGTTTGTCGGCTTACTGCAGGAAATTCAAATAAACGGCACCAGTTTCAGTGGTGTTTTAATAAACATTGTAATCATTCAAAGTGTATATACTGTACATTTTTCGGGACACCTTGTATTTTTTTACATTAATGACTTTTTAAACTTATTTTGTATAAGTTAATCATTTTCCTAAGAGCAGCAGCTTTGTACATTTTATACTGTACGTGACTTGAAGTATTTCTGTACATCACATGGTCCTGGGTCTCAAATGTAGAACAGTTCCTGTGGATCACTCTGCCTTTTTCCCTCTTTTACAGCACTACTACTTAGTGCTTCATTCCCATCATTTAAAGATTACAGTGAAATTCTTACTTAAATGTGCTCGTTAATATGTAACACATCATCTTACCTCAGACATCTGTCTTCCTTACCTGAAAAATCTCACGGCATGTTGACAGGCCGTTGAATTGCACTCTACCTAACAATGACTGCATTTCTTGTAAGAAGTGTCCAGCTATCTACAGAGGTCAAACAAGGAGATGGCCTGCAGACTGTTTCAAGGAGCACATTCAAGCTGTTCAAATCAAAGACCTTACAAAGCCTATTATAGATCACTTCACATCCCTTGATGTGAACTACAAGGATCTCTCTGTGTCCTTTCACAGGGCTTCAAAGACACTTTTCAGAGAAAAACAGAATAAGATAAACTCATTCTCACCCAAGCTTCACATATTTCTCCAGGTTTCAATGACTAACTAACTTTTTAATCTCTCCCTTCAACTTCTCTAATGGCAGATTGTTCTCACCTACTCTCACCCTTTCACCTTTCATCTGTTCTAGCTTTGTTCCCTTCCTCCCCTCCTATATATGTTAGTAGCAAGCATGCCTGTTCAAAGATGCTTTCTAGAAGATGGCCATATTCAGGACTAGTCAATTGCACAAAAAAAAATTTCAAAAAATAGATTAAGTTCTGGAGAATACAATCAAAGACTTACAGTGCAAAATCACTAAATGAACTAATCTTGATGATCGTTGATGTTGAAAAATTATCTACATAGTTGTAATTAGAAAGAATGCATTTTCATTGAAAAGGCCAAAAAGTTTTCCTTATTTGCACGATTTTGCTCCCAAAGTAGAAAGATTCCATACAGTTTATACACCCAACAGGAAACATTTGCAAACAAAACTCATAATACCTTAGTTTATAACTTGTAACTGGTGGTCCTACAGGAAGCTAGGAAGTCTACTAAGATGTGTTGGTCTAAGGATATGAATATTTCCTTTCCTCAGTCAAGTGGCATCGGCCACCAGGAAAGCCATGTCTGTGGTTACAAGAAGAATATAATTTTTGATGACCTTCTAAAAGCAGCTAAAACTATTGATATATTTCAAACCATTTGGAACTTTTCAACTGTGATGGTGTGTGCCTTTATTCTTATAACATTCCTCCATGATTTTTCTATTTCACCAAATATGCACAACCTTTTCATTGAACTCCACAATTTCTCTGTGTATTTTCCATTCTTACTGCTCTGATCCTGTCTGACTAACTTATATTGGTCTGTCAGTGCCATCCAGCAGGACTTTAGGAGGAAAATGTATTGAATCCGACCTTTTTAATTTTGGGAATCTAGGGGCGATCCAGAGTGATCATGTAGTTAGTAACTGACAAGAATGCTTTCGTGAATACTCCACTTATAAATGTTCCACTCCTCTCCAACAGCAAACCCTCCTTTCCACTTGAGCAAATTCTAAACTTATCTTAAACAAGAACCTAACTGACTCAAAATGTTTTCTTAACCCCATTGCTAAATCATTCTCCTTCTTTACCTCATCATCACACCTAATCCAGGTTCAATTATACTCCCTCTTGAGCTATATGCCGGCATTTTAACAGTACTCTGCTCCATGATAAAGACTACTGTAGAAACTATTTATGTTGGATTCATTTTTAGCAGTTAATATCCCTGTTAATAGACTTGTATTTCTCTGGATGATAGTCAAAGGGGCTATCCGCAATTTCACAATTTCCCGTGCCTTAGGCTTAGCCTAGTCACACCGATAAAATAAATAATTTAGAATCATCTCTTACATTCTTGGATTAGGCACACCCTCGGTATTCTACCTGGAATATGATTTACACATTTCAGTTACAGGTCATAACATAATTCTGTGCTACTCTAAAAGCCGAACTCAGGTGTTACTAACGTAATGAAAGGCTGGACAAATTACTATAAACTTTCAGACAAGGTTCAGATGCTATTATGAGGGCTAACAGAATGTTAAGTTGTGCTCAAGCTTTTTAATGCACTGGTGAGGTCTCATCTGGTGTACTGTGTACAGTTTTGGTCTTCAGGCTACAAAAAGACATAGTAGTGCTGGAAAAAGTTTGGAGAAGACCAACTAGGATGATTCCAGGGATGAGGAGGATGAGTTATGAGGAAAGATTAAAGGAGGTTATTCTTTTCATTTTAAGCAGAAGGAGATTAAGAGGTGATATGACTGAAATATTTAAAATAATGTAGGGAATTAGTACAGTGGATTGAGATAGTTACTTTAAAATTACATCTACAAGATCATTGGAACATAGTTAGAAAAGTGTTAAGGGAACATTTCATACAAACATTAGTACCATAAACATATGGAATAAATTACAAGGTAGTGTAATAGACAGTAGAACTTAAGGGACCTTTGAAACTAGACTTGATGTTATTTTGGAAGAATTAAGGGGATAGAACTGCTGAGCTTTGCTGGGCTTGACAAGATTGTTCTAACTTACAGTTACTCAAACTCTACCCTGAAGATGCTAGGCTCCCCAGTAATGAATCAGGAGCTAGAAAAGACTTTAAATTAAATTCATTTTAGTAGATCTCCCTGGCTTGATTGTCTTCCTTCAGAGTTCTTTAGGGCCTTCTTAGGAACTATTGTCTCCGGTCTTGTGGTCTTACTCTGGAGGTATTGCCTTATGGGGAAGGCCATCACCTGTACATATGCAAATCAGTTCTCCTTTAATTACTTACATCCCGCTACTAACTCATCTGTCATCACTTTAATTCACAAACATTCTCAACATAAAGACCTCACTGACTTTGCCAATTATTGCCTCATATCTCTTATGTATAATAATCCATCCATCCATTATCCAACCCGCTGAATCCGAACAGGGTCACGGGGGTCTGCTGGAGCCAATATGTATAATAATGCTAAATGCTATTTGAGCTCCTGGGGAAGATGTTCCTAAATTCCTGGGAAGAGACTTTATTTGGTAATCTATAGCATACTCCTTGTAGACCAGAAGGAGAGTATTAGATAACTTGCTTTGTCTTCTTTATATTATAGAGACAACCTAAATGTTGCCTCAACTAACTGCACTTTCAGTCATATATTACTGTATGTGTTTTCCTATGGAATTCATTGAGCTCAATAGAGTTTGGGCACAACTTCATCAGAATGATTAAAAATCTATACTCATCCCCTAAGGAGGTTACGTTCATTAATTCATCTATTTCCCAGCCCCTCTAAATTCTTCAGGTCATTGTTGTTGCTCCCAATATCTATTATGAATTATAATTCACAAATTTCACAAATTATCCTTATATTTGACATTCTACTCTATCTAAGTATTATCCCATCCAATCTCCCTTAAATACTTGACTCTCTGGTGTGTTTTAAAAACTATGCAGTTATAAATTGAACTGTTTTAAGTCTGCTCTCCTTCCATATGTTACAAATGTACCTTCCCTCCTCCCATCTCAGCAACCAGTTCTGTCACATATCTTGGGACCAAAATCTTCCCTTTGTAAGATACTGTATAAAAATCCATATTGGTCATCTCTCCCTCTATTGTTTAGAGCCAGTCTAACAATTAATTAAATGAATACTGGTCCTAGAACCAAGCTTATTGTGCAATGTACAGCCATAAAACAAATTCTTGGCCATTATTAAGTTCTTTTAACTGCCTTCCTGTTAGATAATAAAACACAAACACTAAACATACAACTGTGAAATGGAGAGATGTCCTTGACCTATCTTGATCTATGCTATTGGACATTCTCTCTACCCTCTACTTCAGTAATAGCTATTTCCCATCAACTGATTTCCTTGGACTATTATTGAATCACTGGCAACCGTCTTCTCTGTTATAAGCCTTGTGTTCATAGATCTAGAATTAACATCTAATGCCTCCAGTTTCAACATGGTCATCACTTATGCTCCAGGAATATGTAGCAAAGTAACAACAAATCTGGGCTCATGTCAAGCCAAAACACTCTTTTTTAACCCAGTCTTCCACGTTTTTGAGTGCTTCTCCCCTTTGGCCATTACAATTATCATAATTTCTGTATTATACATGGCAATAGTGGACTTCTAAAAGTCCAACTTTTCTACCATTCCTTTCTACTTTTTCTTTTATCTACATTTGAGATCATTCCATCTAATTTTTTTTTTAAATAATCTCTAACCCTTATTTTATATTGATAATCAAAGCAGTCTGGCAACAAGACTTCTTCCCTGCTCTATCATTCCCTGGGAAATGTGTTCTAGAAAATGAATCATTTTCAGTTAAAAAAACCCAACTTACAAAACATCTAACACATCCAATAAATGCAGTTCAAAATCTTGTCAGTACAGCCCTCCCCCAACACTGGTAGCCTCTGTGAGCACGTAGAGAAAGTTCTAGAATCCCAAATGCCATCTACACCCTACACAACCTTCTCCTGCAATGACATCACATGAACCCTGGTTTCAGAACATCTGAATCTTCTGCAGTTTGCCCATTGGATACATTTGGTGTGGAAGATGCTCTCGTCTACATGCTCCACAGAGCCCAGTTCCACTTGGACAAAGCTGGCACCACAGTCAGTATAATGTTTTTTCACTTTTCCAGTACTTTTAACACCAATTTGCCTCAGCGACTGAGGAAAAAACTCAAGGCTTTGAATCTTGATGCTTCTGCAATCTTCTGGAGGATGGACTACCTGACCAGCATACAGCAGTTTGTGAGGCTGAGGGGGCTGTGTGTCAGAAAGGGTGGTGTGCAACACTGGAGCAACTCGGGGAACTGACCTGTCTCCCTTCCTGTTCACCTTTTACAGCACAATACCAGAGCTGCCATCTACACAAGTTTTCAGATGACTTGTCCATGATAGGCTGCATTAATAATGGAGATGAGTCAGAGCATAGGAAGGTTGATGATGACTTTGTCTTGTGGTACAGGGAAAACAATTTACACCTCAAAATCAGCAAGAAAAATGAGACGGTGATGGACTTAAAGTATGCCTCTGAGACCAGTCACTATCCGGGGGAGGAGTGGAAATGGTGCAGAGCTACAAGCATCTGGGGGTCCATATAATCAACAAACTAGACTGCTCTGACAACACAGTGGTGCTGTACAACAAGGGCCGGAGCAGACTATATTTGCTAAGGAGACTCAGGTCTTTTGATTTGTGCAGCAAATTACTGGAAATGTTCTATCAGTCCATAGTAACCAATGTGTTATTCTATGCTGCAGTCTCCTGGGGAAGCAACCTGAGCTCAAAAGAAGCATAATGGCTAAACAAATTTATCATGAAATCCTGCTCCGTCACGGGGTGAACAGTGGGCACACTGGAAGCTGTTGTAGAAAAGAACATGTTGGTAAAATTGGCTGCCATTATGAAAAATTTCCTCCATCCCCTCCAAGTGACGCTCTGTTGGAGCAATTTTAGCACAGGCTCATTCTATAATGGTGTTCTAAGAAACGCCTCTGGGTGTCTTTTCTGCCCACTGCCATCAGGCAATTCAGTGCTTCCTCCTGGGACACTCGTTAAGTTAATTTTGAAGTGCCAATCTGAGATATCTGCACAATATACATTTGTTTAATTATTTATTCTTTTTTGTTTAGTAATAAATTGAGTGACCAATAGATTGACGTATTATTTGTCATGTGAATATGTATCCTTGTTTTTATGGTTCTGTTGTTGTATAAATGAATTATCCCATGGGATTAATAAAGTTTATCTAATAATAATCTAATCATAATAATACAATGCCCCTTGTAAATCTTCTATAATGAATATGGATGAGACTTTACTGGCACTTATATGGATCTAATGACACTTCAACATTTTTTCTCTTATTATCTCCTTTGACTCTCCAATACCACTTCTGCTGGACCTCTCTTCCCTACCCTTTAGTCGCCTTGAACAAAGATTGGTTGCACTGGGGTTGATAACTACCAAATTTACATTAACATCTTATTGAAAATCCTTGCGCGTGGAAGTCTCACTTCTACAATTTTCTTTACATTGACCTCTAGTTGGCTACAATCAGAGGTCATCTGGCCCTAGCGTCTCTGAATGGCAAGACCTGAAAAATTTGAGTATCAAATGTCCCAGTGACCTTAAAACTAGTGATGAGCATGGACTGTAATGAATATTTTAATCTAAGGATTATTCTACAGTTGAAACCAATAGCTTTTTCCTTGGCCATACTCCAACACTGCCTGGATGTTATCCAGCTCCACACATACGGCTCAACATGCTCTCACCTGGCTCACGCATTTCCTGCCTGTACATTCACACAACCAGTTGTACCTCGTACTGTTTGTTTGGGTCAGAGGTAGCACATTCTGAGCTCACTTTCCCCAGCTGTATAAGTCAATCCATCTTGCTGCCACCCACACAACAAGGTGAACTGATTTTAGTAGTGGAGATGTGCTTGCAGTTATTTGCTCTGTAGCCGCATCCACTGCTTTCAACACTCTGGACCAAAATTGTGCTGTGTTTTTGCACTTAAAGAACAAGATTACAGATGAGATACAGTATGTGCTTGTTTCGGAACACAATATGTTCCGAAAGTTTAGCTGCAAATTCAGTTTTGCACAAATTGCTTCACTCATCACTACTTACCTCTCATAAAGAGGTCAGGCTTTCCCTCCACAAATCATGCACAACTTATTTAATTGGTTATAATTTATAGGCTTTGCCTCCCACAGCATTTTTAGGGTTTGTGGATGAGTATCAAGGTGGTTTCTTTATTTGTTACCTTATTTCTCTCTTTTGCTCTCTGTATTTATCCATTAAACATCTCTGAAAATCTTTTGTTTTACCCAAAGGAAAATATTACATATACTATTAACAAAAGATATTATTTTTAAATAACAAAATGCATAGAGAGAATATTTTCAAAAAAACATTAAATAACATCTAAAAGGACTAAACCAATTCAAGATTAATGTTAATGTTAATTCAAGATTAATGTTCTTTGAGAACTTAGAAATTCAATAGCATGAGTGTAATAAGATAGGAATGTCCATGTAGCGCATAGGAATGAAAGCAGCAGTGTGAAATAGATGTTGCCTAAAATTTATATCGTAAAATTATTTTTTTTGTTTGGCTTTCTGACTATTGTTATGAACCAAAAATGCTCAAAAATGCCCACTACTGCAGGATATATCATCAAACCCTAGTAAGATATAAGGGTAAACACAAGATCTTTGTAAAATAAAAAGAGTTTCTCTTTAAAAATGCTCTTCAACAACAATGAACCTCCATGGAGCACTAAAGGCTATAGGAGTTGCTCAAAACAATAAGGAAATCCAATGCAAAGAAAGTCCCAATGCAATCCAGTGATATCCCAAAGCATCAGCACAGCACAAAACACAAATAAACTCACCGACTCCATAGCACATTTAAATGAACCGCCAGGGACTGTGGGTAAATCTCAGCATTAGGAGGCTAAAGGCAGTCCTGAGTGGTGATGAGCAGGTAGTCCCGCCTCTTGGGGAACCACCCACAAAACATAAGGCACATAACAAAGGCTTAGACACAAGCAATAATGCAAATTATTAGCAAAAGTAACATTAACACAATTAAATAACTCAAAATAAACAAATAGGACCAGAAAAAAGGATTTGAACCCCTACACCAATCATCTGTTTGTTTTGGCTAGTGCTTTTAAAGACAAGACTGCCTTTTTCATCCATGGACTTAATATTTCTTGAAAGTGTGACAAAAAAGGAAGATGGTAACTGGTGTAAACTGAAGCAGGTATTAATACAGGAAATGAGGTTGCTGCAGCTATTCTTGATACCCTACTCATAATGTTTAAAAACATCAAAATTCTAAACTTGGATGGAATAAATGGAAAGTATTTTGAAGTGTCTTAAATGGAAAACAAGATACGAAGAATGGAATGCCATGCTACAACCTTTATAAAGCCTCCTCCATCAAGGATTAAAGAGAGCATTCACCAGTTTGATGTATCAGCAGTATTCCATTTAATGCTGCTGTGTTGAGGCAGTAAATCTAAATATTTGAGTATAATAATCTATGTAAGTAGTTAAGTATCAGAATCAACGAGACCCAATCCTTCACCTCATTTTACACTCCTGATCACAACTCCAATTAAGAACTCAAAAAAAATTTGTAACCCATTGGGAGGTAGACCAAGAAACCACCAAAAAAGAGAGTACTGGCACATATGTATTTCCACTTCAGGCACTGCCCTCAAACATGAACCGAATTAAATGACTTTAAAAATAGATGAATGGTTTACCATAAAGTATTGGGCACAAGAAGCATATCTCTTGAGAAGGGTTTAATTCCATCAAAAAGATATGAAGTGAAATACATCAAGTGATAGTCCATAAGGAACAAAGGTGTTCTTTGGCAGTGAATATACCCTAGTTGACTGAATTGATGATAACGACTGAAATTTCTATAAGTAAACATTGATTGCTGAATAAATAAAAATGATTAAAACTGCCACCTCAGCTTCATACCACAGATTTGCCCCTATACTTCAGCCTTCGGTTTCAAAGTCTTATGAAGACATTACAGATTTCCTCACAGAAATTAATTTTGTGAAATACAACTGGTTTTAAAAACTGGATGTATACAGTGTGGTGTGAAAAACTATTTGCCCCCTTCCTGATTTCTTATTCTTTTGCATGTTTGTCACACAAAATGTTTCTGATCATCAAACACATGTAACCATTAGTCAAATATAACACAAGTAAACACAAAATGCAGTTTTTAAATGATGGTTTTAATTTTTTAGGGAGAAAAAAAATCCAAACCTACATGGCCCTGTGTGAAAAAGTAATTGCCCCCTTGTTAAAAAATAACCTAACTGTGGTGTATCACACCTGAGTTCAATTTCCGTAGCCACCCCCAGGCCTGATTACTGCCACACCTGTTTCAATCAAGAAATCACTTAAATAGGAGCTGCCTGACACAGAGAAGTAGACCAAAAGCACCTCAAAAGCTAGACATCATGCCAAGATCCAAAGAAATTCAGGAACAAATGAGAACAGAAGTAATTGAGATCTATCAGTCTGGTAAAGGTTATAAAGCCATTTCTAAAGCTTTGGGACTTCAGCGAACCACAGTGAGAGCCATTATCCACAAATGGCAAAAACATGGAACAGTGGTGAACCTTCCCAGGAGTGGCCGGCCGACCAAAATTACCCCAAGAGCGCAGAGACGACTCATCCAAGAGGTCACAAAAGACCCCAGGACAACGTCTAAAGAACTGCAGGCCTCACTTGCCTCAATTAAGGTCAGTGTTCACGATTCCACTATAAGAAAGAGACTGGGCAAAAACGGCCTGCATGGCAGATTTCCAAGACGCAAACCACTGTTAAGCAAAAAGAACATTAGGGCTCGTCTCAATTTTGCTAAGAAACATCTCAATGATTGCCAAGACTTTTGGGAAAATACCTTGTGGACTGATGAGACAAAAGTTGAACTTTTTGGAAAGCAAATATCCCGTTACATCTGGCGTAAAAGGAACACAGCATTTCAGAAAAAGAACATCATACCAACAGTAAAATATGGTGGTGGTAGTGTGATGGTCTGGGGTTGTTTTGCTGCTTCAGGACCTGGAAGGCTTGCTGTGATAGATGGAACCATGAATTCTACTGTCTACCAAAAAATCCTGAAGGAGAATGTCCGGCCATCTGTTCGTCAACTCAAGCTGAAGCGATCTTGGGTGCTGCAACAGAACAATGACCCAAAACACACCAGCAAATCCACCTCTGAATGGCTGAAGAAAAACAAAATGAAGACTTTGGAGTGGCCTAGTCAAAGTCCTGACCTGAATCCAATTGAGATGCTATGGCATGACCTTAAAAAGGCGGGTCATGCTAGAAAACCCTCAAATAAAGCTGAATTACAACAATTCTGCAAAGATGAGTGGGCCAAAATTCCTCCAGAGCTCTGTAAAAGACTCATTGCAAGTTATTGCAAACGCTTGATTGCAGTTATTGCTGCTAAGGGTGGCCCAACCAGTTATTAGGTTCAGGGGGCAATTACTTTTTCACACAGGGCCATGTAGGTTTGGATTTTTTTTTCTCCCTAAATAATAAAAACCATCATTTAAAAAGTGCATTTTGTGTTTACTTGTGTTATATTTGACTAATGGTTAAATGTGTTTGATGATCAGAAACATTTTGTGTGACAAACATGCAAAAGAATAAGAAATCAGGAAGGGGGCAAATAGTTTTTCACACCACTGTATATGTTATTCAGTTACATCATGCAGTTTTGTGTAATATGACAAGTCCCCTTGTCACTGGTAACTCAAAAACAATAACAGCCGCGTATACCTGCCACCTGAAGTAATATATATTTTAGCCTTTTAATTTTGGTTATTTTAGAATTTTTGATGTTCTTCCAGAAGGACTTCTGTTTTATTCTGGAGATGAGAAGATATTACAAATAGTTCACTGTGCAAGATAATATTGCAGTACTGAGAACTAGCTAAACTTTAAATACTTACTTTATAAGCAAGACTTGATAAACATATCCAGATTTCGTTATTTAAATAAAGCTACTCTTATCTTTAATTCATAGTTTCCCATTTTTGAATAAAGCAACCAATTTCATTGTTCATTTTGAACACATTTTTTTTTCATATTCCTGTGTAGTTCTCTTTTATTTTACTATAAATTCTGTATAGTAATTGCTACAGATGCAGATGCTTTTCTGTATAGTAAAAGCATCCACTATTTTCAACCTGGATGAATTAAAAAGAATATAATGTTAATTGATTTATACATACTGTATATGCTAAAACCCAAACCATTTTTAAATATTCTTTAAAAGCAATCATCTGTGCTTTCCTGGCTGATTCGTATTTATGTGAAATGGTATTGTTGTGAAAAACTTCAGCTTCCTGCTGATCGTTTCTGATAAGCTGTTTGGCCTCCAGGCTGTGCCTCCTGCTTTGGTCAATATGCAGAACCTCATGCCTTTATCGCGTGCACATGCAAACATCCATTTCTCTTCTGACAGCTAATCACTGTAGATGTTAGATAAGAAAATTTTCTGCTTGCTGCAGGAGCCCATACTTCTCAGTTTCAAAACACCTGATAGCTTTGTAGGGTAGTGTTAAGGGTTGTTTGTCTTCACTGGCAGACATAACTGACAAACGTGTAGGGTTGGGTTCATTCTAAAAAGAACATTCTGCACTGCCTCACAGCTCCAGCAGGCTGGCTTTGAGTGCCATCACTGGTCAGGGTCTGTGTGGAATTTGTACATCTTCTCTGATCTGAGTGGGATGATACTCTAGTGTCATCCCATTTTAGGATGAGTGGTACATTTATATTCAGCAAGGTGGACAAAGGAGTGATTACCGTGGCTCCTTAATGGCTGAAGTGCTCCTTGTCCAGTTAGGACCTAATTGATCACTTTTCCTTGTAAGAAACAGAGAGAAATTGACTACAAGCAACATGCCTTGTTAAAGCTGGGTAAGCAACTATTCACTATCACATAAGGCCGTGTTTCTCAACTGATGGCTTCGAGGATTGCCCTCTGATGTGTGCGCTCGATTCACCATGGGGGACGACCATGCTTGATTCATCCAAGTGGGTTGGGATTACACTTACATGGTGTCACACACGCATGCTTGGGAAATAGCTTCAGGGCTTGTCAACTTGTAATTCCATCCATCCATCCATTATCCAACCTGCTATATCCTAACTACAGGGTCACGGGGGTCTGCTGGAGCCAATCCCAACCAACACAGGGCGCAAGGCAGGAAACAAACCCTAGGCAGGGTGCCAGCCCACTGCAGGGCACACACACACACACACACACCAAGCATACACTAGGGACAATTAAGGATTGCCAATGCACCTAACCTGCATGTCTTTGGACTGTGGGAGGAAACCGGAGCACCCGGAAGAAATCCACGCAGACACGGGGAGAACATGTAATTCCATCCTGTCTTATAATGCTTCTCCTCTCCTTTCTTCTGTACATCCAGAAACCAGCATAAAACTGGTTCATAAAATCACTTCCAGTTCCAGGGCTCCTGGACCCACACCCTTCTGCCTCGCAGACTTCTTAACCAGCACCAGCATCTTTCTCCAGTCTGATTGGAGACTCATGTCTGGAAAGATGTTTTTTGCACATCATGTTAATTTGTGCTTATTGTTTTTAATGCTATAATATACAGGGTTTACCTGGGGGTGCCCCAACCTTTTTTCTGTGTCTTTGTGCTTTGTTTATAATGGGAAAAAGAGGGTTGTGACACCAGAAATGTTGAGAAACACTGCTTATCGGACTAAAGTATGACTTCTATGATATCTATAATTACTTTTATTATTTTCAACTTAGGCTTTTTAGAACTTTAGAACAATCTGAAGGAGAACGGGAAAATCAGTCCAACAAAGCTTACCATTTCTATCCACTTAATTCTTCCAAAATAACATCAAGTCTTGTTTTGAAAGTCCTCAAAGTCCTACTGCATACCACTGTGATTCTCTGTGTGAAGAAAAACGTTATTGTTTGTGAGAAATTTGCCCTTAGCAAGTTTTCAACTGTATCCCTGTATTGCTGATTAACTCATTTTAACATAACAGTCTTAATCCACTGTAGTAATTCCCTTCATAATTTTAAACACTTCAGTCATGTCTCCTCTTAATTTTCTTTTGCTTAAACTGAAAGGGCTCAGCTCTTTTAATCTTTCCTCTTAACTCATCCCTTGTAGCCCTTGAATCAGCCTGGTCGCTCCTCTCTGGACTTTGTCATTTTGTGGCGTGGAGACCAAAACTGCAGACAGTACTCCAGATATGACCTCACCAGAGCATTATAAAGCTTGAGCATCACCTCCTTGGACTTGAACTCTACACATCAAGGTGCTATATACCATAACATTCTGTTAGTTTTCTTAATGGCTTCTGAACACTGTCTGGCAGTTGATAGTGTTGAGCCCACTACAACTCCAAAATCTTTCTCATAAGTTGTACTTTCGATTTTCAGACTTCATCATTGTGCATTCAAAGCCCTCACATTGTGTATTTAAGTGTATAACATGTATCTGTGTGTTGGTTACATTGATTAATTTTACATTATGATATGGAAGGTAGTTGTAATGTCTGAGTACAAGCCACATGTATTCACTTGGCTTTGAACATCGCAGACTTTTTAGAAGGCTCCCAACTTTCAAAAAGCATTAGATATTTCTAAAATAACTATTTTTCACAGTACATAACATTTTCTATGTGTCAGCTCGAGCAAAAGGCAGTAAAATGAATGTAATGCCTATAATAATCTGACATAATCAGCAATTATGGACAAAAGGTTAGCAAAATGTATTTGAATACTCTAATGCCCCTGAATGTGCACTGATACAGCACATTGCAGCACCCACCACAAAATGAATAACCTCAGGATTCCCGATTAGGACCTGAGTGCAGCCATGCAACGGGTGACAAATCAGCACCACACTAGTTTGAATGGAGTGGAACAGTGTGAGGGTTTCCCTGCAAGCTGGAGGACCTGCTTGCAGGGCTTTATTCAGGCTAACGTCATGCCCAGGATGGAGCAATTGCAGGTTAAGGGCCTTGCTCAAGGGTCCAACAGAGTGAAATCATTTCTGGCATTTATAAGGTTCGTACCAGCAACTGGAGCTGATCCCTAGCCTCAGAGCCAGCACTCCACCAATGCCCCTGAAATTAATGTTAAATTACCCTTGAAATTAAAAAAACACAAATTAAAATGTCTACTAATATGTTTCCAGGCTTAAAATGCAATGTGTCCTATCCCATAAAGTGACACTACTCACTTTTTGAGCCACTACCCACCATAACGCACTCTGGTTTTGATGCTGCATTCACATGCTATCAGAGTATTCAGAGTTCCAATGTGTGACATTTCAAATTCCCACTTGAGTGTATTCACATGAACTTCTGGTCAGACTGTTTGGAGAAACTTGAGGTCTTTGCTGATTTTTCACTTAGTCCATAAAAAAAACAATGTATGATAAACAAAAATAAATATATTAAAACTCCAAATGCAATTTGACCATAAAAATGGCATTTCTGGTGAATCAGGTAAAATTTTTGTATTTTATACTACTTACTAGCGTGAAAGGTCAGTGTTGCGTCACAACTGAGAATTCGAATAACTATATATTTTTTTGAATTGTCTGAATAGTTCTCATTTCATAGGGTGTTCACGTGGACTTTTCAACTCAGAAACTCGTATTTACCTTCTGACTGACAGCACGTGAATACAGTAGAAGTGAATGAAGGTGTATGAATGAAGGTGCCTTGTGATGGTCTAATGTCCTAGGGTTAGTTTCTGCCTCATACCCAGTACTGCCATGCAGTGCCAGTGCTAGATTATTTTGTGCCTTAGGCCAAGCTAATTAGTGTGCCAACCGACTATTCGGTAGCTAACGTGAATGGCTAGGTTTTTCACCCCTTTATGATCTGCGTCCTAGGTGAATGCCTAATTTGTCTTAATGGTGGAGCAAGCCCTGCTGCCAGGACAAGCAGCAGCTCACTAGAAAGGTGTAATGAAATAATGGCTTCTGCAAACACATGAATGAGCAGCCTGCACTGAAGTAATAGACTGTCATTACAAGAGCAAAGATTACATTTTCACAGATAGCTTTCTTCTCCAAACAATAATTCATGCATTTCTCCTCCCCTTAGCTGTTCTCTCAGATTTCCAACATGATAACTTATGCTGCTAGTTCCCTAGAGTCCAGTGTACAGGTGTATGCATATCTATGAAAGTCAGGCCCAGCCTGTTACTGTTAGCAACTAGCAATGAAATTTGCTTAGTAAGGATAATTATGTGGTTAAGCACTCCACCTAATACTTCTCAATACAGTATGTTCTGGTAGCTTTCATCGTTATTAGGTGTGGTCTCTTTACTCCTTAACAGAGATGACGCTAACACAGAAATACTGTACACACGTGGAGACAAGCATACACACAAACACACACACATACACTCATGCACCTACAGTCCAGGAATAGCAAAGCCAAAAAAAAGTGATTAGATTAGGCTTATCACTGCTTTCCTTGACCACCACCCAGCAACATACCCTTTTAAGACTATGCAAATCCTTAAGATAAAAGCAACGTTGCATTACCACTCTAATCTGAGTCAATTCTCTTGGTATAGCAGAGCATTAGGCTTATTGTCTGATTAACTCATTTTAACATAACAGTCTTAATCCACTGTACTAATTCCTATTATTTAATTACTATTATTGCTATGGCTGAATATATTTACAAGTTCTTCATGGTTTTTCTCCCTTTGGTATTATCAGCATTCTGTTTTTTTTGTTTAGAATGTTAACTTCCTGCATTGATACTTATGATGATTGATACATTTCAGACAACTAGCAATGATGATACATTATTACCTATGAGATAATCCTGGGCCAAAAAAACAGCACCTTTTAAATCAGCAGATCACCTGCACGTATATACATATATATACTGTATATATATCTATATATATATATAGTAAGATGCTAGAGGTCGCTGTTGCCCCTTTAAGGCCAACAGACAGACGCTCAGGACACAAAGTAAAAGCAATAAGAGACATTTAATTGCTTTTCCCCTTATTAACAGTGCCCTTAAGCACCACAGCCAACAATAAACAATTAAATGATCAACACAATAGAATTCTCTTTCTTCTCCTCACCTCCCAGCAAGCTTTGTCCACTTCCACCTGACTCTGGCTCGCCTTCTGGGTTTTCAGCAGTCCTTTATATAGCTCTATAGTTCCTGACTCGGGTCAGTTGGACAATTCAAGTTCTTTTAAGCCGGAAATACTTTGGTTTTCGCACTGGTTATAGTACAGAAACTGCACTAACACGGGTTGTAAATGACATTCTGATATCCTCTGATGAAGGAAACTCCACTTTAATTATGTTGTTAGACTTAAGTGCAGCATTTGACACCATTGACCATTCTATTTTACTGCACAGGCTAGAAAACGATGTTGGGCTTACAGGCCCCGTGCTCGCTTGGTTTAGTTCTTATTTATTAAATCGATTCCAATATGTACAGAAATGTGCTGACAGTACTCCATCATTATACACAGAAGTTCAATATGGTGTCCCGCAGGGCTCAGTACTGGGACCTTTACTGTTTTCACTTTACATGCTTCCACTGGGATCTCTCATTAGGAAACATAATGTTAATTTTCACTTGTATGCAGATGACACCCAGTTATACCTTTCATTTAAATCAAATGAAGTTTCTCCGATGTTGTCTTTAATTAGTTGTGTTAGCAAATTAAAGGAGTGGATGAATGATAACTACTTGTCTTTAAATACAGATAAAACAGAGATGTTAATTGTTGGAGGGAATGACGCTGATCACAGCAATATTTTGTTGTTATTTAACTCAGTTGGAATCCCAATTAATTTTACTGAATCAGCCCGCAATCTAGGAGTTATCTTTGATTCTAGCATGTCATTTAAAGCACATGTTACAAAGTTGTCCAAAACATGTTTCTTCCATCTTAAAAATGTTAGGAAATTAAGGCGCTTTCTAAATAAACAGGATTCTGAGAAATTAATTCATGCATTTATCTCTAGTAGGATTGACTACTGCAATGTGGTGTTCACTGGCTGTTCAAACTGTTCTCTATACAGCCTCCAGTTAATCCAAAATGCGGCTGCAAGAATTATTACAAGAACAAGAAAATATGAACACATAACTCCAGTTCTTAAATCCTTACACTGGCTCCCGGTTAAGTTTAGGGCAGATTTCAAAATCCTCCTTTTAACATTATAAAGCATTAAATGGCCAAGGTCCGACTTACTTGTCTGAACTTATCATGACTTACAAACCTGAGCGCACATTAAGATCTCAAGATGCCGGTCTGCTTAGGATTCCAAGGATTAATAAAATAACAGTGGGAGGTTGAGCTTTTAGTTACAGGGCCCCTAAACTGTGGAATGGTATTCTCGCTTCTATAAGAGATGCCCCTTCGGTCTCAGCCTTTAAATCCCGGCTGAAGACTCACTACTTCAGTTTAGCATATTCTGACTAGAGCTGTGGATTAACTGTATAGACTGCATCTCTGTTGTCAGTCATTAGCACTAAAACATAAGTAACATGATAGTTATAATTGAATACTAACCCTCACCTATTCTGTTTCTGTTCTCGGTACTCAAATGTGGCAATTAGTGCCACGACCCACCTGCCAAGTTGTTTGCCTGCCTATGGTAAAGTCATCCCTGATGGAGGATCGCAGGAATCATGGGAAAGAGGGGTCCTTTCATCGGATTGGCTGGCCCAGCACTGTTTTAGCCATGGAATGGCCAAATGGGGGAGGCAGTTTAATGGATGAGGTCTCCAGGACTCTAAAAATATCCAAATCTTATTATGTGATATCATCTACTGTTAAATTCTGCTCCGTGCTTCTAAAATTTGTATTATTATGCTGTATTAAGGATTTGTTCTGTTCTGTGTATTGTATTGTATTGACCCCCTTCTTTTGACACCCACTGCACGCCCAACCTACCTGGAAAGGGGTCTCTCTTTGAACTGCCTTTCCCAAGGTTTCTTCCATTTTTTCCCTACAAGGTTTTTTTGGGAGTTTTTCCTTGTCTTCTCAGAGAGTCAAGGCTGGGGGCTGTCAAGAGGCAGGGGCTGTTAAAGCCCATTGCGGCACTTCCTGTGTGATTTTGGGCTATACAAAAATAAATTGTATTGTATTGTATTGTACTTTGGGGTTTTCGTTTTCCTGATCCACTAATACTTTCGGGCTATAGGGAAAGCAGGTCTCCCCAGGTCCTTCGACAGCTCCAACCGGCGGCACCCAACAGGGCTGAGCATCTGAACTCCAAGTCCCAGGATGCCTTGTGAGAATCCAGGGCACCACTATACTCCTGGAAAGCTGCAATCTAGCGTTTTGGAGGAGGCAGTGTCGACAAGTAGCCGCCTTCCCCCATTCTTTCTTTCCAGGTTGAACTGCCGGCCATATACTGTATATAAACAGTATATATATATATAGTCACACACGTGCGACTAGGAGGGAGCTGAGTGGACAAAGTGGAGGTAATTACCCGCCAGGCCAGGGGGTTGTGGGGTACTCTGAACCTATTTCTGTTATCTCTGCAGACCAAATATGAGAAAACCTGCCTGATTTAACTTCACTTCCAGTTCCGGCAGCCAGACCGACGTCACTTCTGGGTTCCGGTGTCAGACTGATGTCACTTCCGGTTCCGGCGGCCAGAATGATGTCACTTCCAGTTCTGGCCAGATGACATCAATTTCGGCTCACTGCATATAAAATCTTCTAAAACCTCATCAGTTCAGTCCTGGAACTCAACCTGACCACAACTACAACTTGCTTTCTTTAACCTTTTGCAGCCAGAGACAATATACAGGTGGCAGCCCCAAACCTTTCCAGTGTGTTGAGACTCATTCTTTTACAATATACTCACTGAATAAGTTATTAGGAACACTGCGCTAATATCGGGTAGGGACTCCTTTTTCATTTTGAATCAGCCTAAATTGTCAATTTCCAAAAAAATGTTGGAAACATCCCATTAAGATTCTGGTCCATTTTGACATGATTACATCATGCAATTGCTGAAAATGTGTCAGCTGCACATTCACGCCTTGAATCTTCTGTTCTACCACATCCCAAAGGTGTTCTACTGGATTCAGATCTGGCAACTGGGAAGGCCTCTAAAAAATATTCATGGAAGTAGTCTGAGATGGTATTATGCTTTGTGACATGTTGCATTATTAAACTGTAAGTAGCCATCAGAATATAGGAAAATTGTGCCCATGAAGGGATACACATGGTCAGCAACAATACTCAGATAGGCTATGGCATTCAAGTGATAATTGAATGGTTTTAATGGGCCAAAGTGTGCCAAGAAAACATTCCACTCACCTTTGCACTGCCACCTACAACATGAATTGTTAAAACATGGATGTGCATGGATTCACTACCATCTGTACGCCTAAGCAGAAATTGAGATTCATCAGACAGGCTATGTTTTTCAATTCTTCAGCTGTCCTATTTTGGTGAGTCTGTTCCCACTGCAGCCCCAGCTTACTGTTCTTGGTTGACAGGAGTTGAACCCAACATAGTCTTCTGCTGTTGTACCCCATCTGCTTTAAGGTTTGACATGTTTTGCATTCTGAGATGCTTTTCTGCTTACCACATTTGTACAGAGTGGTTTTATGAGTTACCGTAACCTTTCAGTCAGCTTAAATCAGTCTGGCCAAAATTCCCCAACCAATCTCATTAATAAGATGTTTCGACCCACAGAACTGGCACTCATTGAATGTTTTTTGTTTTTTGCTTTGAGTAACTCTGCGATTGTTGTGTGTGAAAATTTCAGGAGCAGTTACAGAAATGTTTAGATCAGTCCGTCTGGCACTAACAATCATCTGGAGACTCATGTATAAATGATGCATATGCACAAAAATATTGCTAACTCCCATTTCCACACTCACTTTGAGACATATAAAAACTAAACTTGGTGTAAAGCTACGCACATTTTTACAGCAGCCTCACACCATGCATACACATGTTTCTGCTCGGTTTTGCAAACAGACAGCACCCAGCATCAAAGCAGTGCTACTGTTTATTTGTGGTCTCCCTTTTTTTTCTAGATTCATATCCATGACGAAAGCTTTATCAAATACATCAAAATTTAAGGCAGTTGATTTTAATGGTTCCTGTGTGATTTTGGGCTATATAAAAATAAACTGTATTGTATTGTATTGTATAATAATATAATGGTGCACAGAATGGCCAGTCTGTTCCAAATACTATAGCTGCTTTAGTGTTGTAAATCTCATCTCTAAGAATCTCATCTGTTTGTGGTATCACAGCTGTATAGCAGTGGATTGGAAAGCTCAGCAGCAGGCTGTGTCGAGAGTGCAGAGGAATATTGGGATACAGATTCCAGCCCTGGAGGACCCTTTATAGCACATGCTGCTTCAGGAAAGCCACCAACATCTCCATGGATTCCACTCAGCCATGCCAGAGTCTATTTGAACATCTCCCATCCGTCAAATGCTTCAGATGATTCCTACACAGACCTTGAGGCTCAGAAACAGTTTCATCCAAAGAACTATAAATGCACTCAATCAGTCCAGTTTGTACTTATAATTACAATTAACTCACTATAAACTTGCACTACAACTGTAACATTGCACAACCTGAGCCACTGTATGAACCATTTGTAGTATCTGCACTATATGTACATGTATATTGTACTTATGCTTTCATATTTTATTTTTTCATTGTTTTTTATCATAGTATTATTAATATTATTATTATTGTTTTATAGGAGCTTATGGAGGAGGTACATTTTGAATCTTACTGTACTTTATAATGACAATAAAGGAATTCAATTCAATTCAATGGAAGGGAGCACATATTTACAGATGATGATAATTGGCTTCTTAGTCGATTTAGATTTCCAAGAGCTATCTTCTTGGAGCTGTGTGCTGTTAAAAAACTAGGATGTATACTTGATATCATTTTTATGATGAAATGCATTAAAGAATATATATTACATTTTACAAATAAATTGTTAACATTATTTAAATAATGTGTACTGTTAATAATTTAACATGTGGGGGCATGGCGGCACAGTGGTAGCAATGAGCTGCCGCCCCGTCCAGGTATTGTTCCTGCTTTGCACTCTATACTGATGCAAACCTGAAAGGATGAATGGATGGATGGATGGAATAATTAAAGATGTATATTGAAGATTTTTCTATGTTCCTTAAAAGTTTAAAAAAGGCAGGAGCAATCCCTAGACAGGGAGCCAGCTCATCTCTTTCGCTGTACCACTGTGCCCCCACATGTTTAACACATGCTTTAATGAATTTCATCATGAAAATGATATCAAGTATACATCTTAGTATTCTAAAATGTTCGGAGAGCTGTAATATCATGAATGTAATGTATTCTGTGTGTGGACTAAGCCTCGGACACAGACAGGTAGACATGTTGTTAACACCACCATACATTTATTTAACACTACTATTTACACAATGCCTTCACTCTTCAGGCCGCCTCTACGTCTCCTTCCAGACTTTGTCCTTCCTTCTCTCCCGACTTCAGCCTCGAATGAAGGGAGGTGGACCCTTTTATCCACACCCAGATGTGCTCCAGGTGCTTCCCGGCAATCTCCCGCCGCCACGCCCCCGTGTGGTGGAAGTGCCGGCTGTATCCCCGGAAGCACTCCGGGTGTCCCTGCTCCTCTTCCCCCCAGCACTTCCTGGTGTGGCGGAAGTGCTGAGGTCCAGGGCTCTCCAAGGCATCCCGGCCAGGTCGTCCCCCCAGCCATCTGCGACATGTGTAACAATCACTGCCTGCGCGCTCTTGTGTGTGTAAGAGAAAGCCCATTTAAGAAGAAGGTATTGATTAACGACAGGGTCAGCAAACACATAGAATATGAAACACTTAACGTGCTGCTTAAGTGATTAGGGATTTGAGAAACTCTAGTAAATGAAGCATCAATTTTAAGATGAAGTTTATGATGTTCTACTTTAATGACAAAATAAACTACAAAATTTAAGTGGAAGTATCAAGATTAAAATCAACATCTTTAATCCCGACATAGACCCTCTTTTCCTTCACTGTGTCCATACTTTTTTATCTTCTCTGTGGCCCTTCCCTTCCGTATGACACTCAGACACTTGGCTTTTCATGTCGACTTTGACATCTGATCACTTTCTTTTCATTCAGACACTGTGCTACTTTCTGAACTTGAGCTTTTGAATGCTACTCAATCCGTTTCCTTTTGTTGCTCATATCATTGCCCTAGCCACTAAATTGTACCTCAACCTTACCGAACACCTTTGGGTGAATTGAAACGCAGATTGCAAGTCATGTCTGCTCATCCAACAAAGCACCTGATCTCACAAATGCTGTTTTAGCTGTATGGATACAAATTCAAACAGGCACACTGCAAAAATCATGTGTAATGCCTTCTAAAAAGAGTGTAGGCTCTGCTGGCGTGGAACCAGTAAGGCCACCCACAGGAATGTATGAGAGTTGTAGTTCTGAGGGACAACCCTATCGGGGTTCCTTAGTGCCAACAGAGGGTGCTGTAGAGAAAGGTCTACCTGCTTCAGGTGGCTTCCCTCTGACCCATGGTACTGGAAGTACTCACAGGTCTGACATGACCATGAGCCATCCATCTTCCTCCCAGATGTAGTATCTGATTCTGAAGGGCAATATGTGATTGTCATGTGAAATTTATTTAACTATAAAGTAATTTTGATAAATATCTAATGTGGATGATAGGTACTTCATCCAAAACATATTTGCATCCATTCGTAATGTGAACACTCATAAAATTATAATGGCTGGAGACTTAAATTGCATTTTAAATCCAGACCTGCATAGGTCTCCTACTTACAGGGTGATGACATTTAACACTGCAAAAACAATTACAAAGTTTGTAATTGATCACAACTTATCAGACCCACAAGCAGGAAGTTTGCAATGCAATACCAGTAATTACCAACACAGAAGGAGACAAAATCATTGACCATAAAAATATAATGCGCACATTTAGAGACTACTACAAGTCCTTATATTCTAGTCAGTTTAAAGAAGACAAGACACAACCTAATGTGTTTTTGGATGAAATACTGATACCAAAACTAGATACTCTCAGCGCAGAGGAATTGGATAAACCTCTGGCACTCTCAGAATTACTAGATGCTATAAACTCACTTCAGAGTGGGCAAGCAGCAGGCCCTGATGGCTACCCTGCTGAATTTTATAAACAAATTTCAATTAAGTTAGCTCTCCTTTTATTATTCTAAGTCAAACTTTTCACCAAGCATTAATTACCATATTTCCTAAGAAAATTAAGGACTTACTACAATGTGCATCATACAGACCAATCTCATTTCTGAATAATGATGTTGAGATACTCTCCAAAGTTCTAGCTAGAAGGACTAAAAAGAACTTTTTTCTGCCTCACTCCGTATTTTCCGTGCAATGCAGTCGCAGAGAGCTTAAAAAACTCGGTACATCCACATAAAAAACGACAAGGGGTGAGTGAGCTATCTTGAAGGCTTTTACTGGACGTACTTCGTTGTAAACTGAAATATATACAAAAGAAACATACAGGCATTTACAGGTGTACAATCAAAGACAATAAAGAATGATTTACAAGGCAATACATAGCAGACAGTGTACATTAAACAATAAAGCTTTAAAAGACACTTACAAGGCGAGTGATTTCCACAGTTGGATCAAAACGAAGAGAAGTGCGTAAACAGAGGTTCAAATTGCTGTGTACCACAACTAACCAGACACAGGGGTTTATATACCCTAAGGATATGTTTTGGACGTGACTGAAACAAGAGATAAAGGGGTGCCTACGTGAGACACATGGGGTGTATTGTATTCAAATGTTTATTATGGGGCCTACGTGCTTTACGTGAGTTTCATAGACTTTTATAGTACCACTGTGAGTGTGGGACGTGACTGACTGGTGTGTTAATAAATGACAAGATAAAGGGGGAGCACAGTTCAACAAATAACAGTCTCAACTAACAAGATGTGGGGCAGAACAAACTTCATTCAGTAATATCACAAGACCAAACAGGATTTATTAAAGGCAGACACTTAGTTTCCAATCTTCTTCGCCTGTTTAATATTATATGGGTGGGATTTGATTTGAACTTAGTTTTGTCAAGTGTGACTTGCTTGTATGTAATGTTACTTGCTTTTAATAAATTCAATAAAATGTTAAATAAATTAAAAAAAAATAAATAAATAATGCATTGTTTATACTGCGGTGGGGCGGCACGGTGGTACAGTGGTAGCACTGTTACATCGCAGTAAAGAGACCTGGGTTCACTTCCCAGGTCCTCCCTGTGTGGAGTTTGCATGTTGTCCCTGAGTCTGCATGGGTTTCCTCTGTGTGCTCTGTTTTCCTCCTACAGTCCAAAGACATGCAGGTTAAGGTGCATTGGCTATCCTAAATTGTCCCTAGTGTGTGCTTGGTGTGTGGGTGTGTGTGTGCCCTGCCCGGGATTTGTTTCTGCCTTGCGCCCTGTGTTGGCTGGCATTGCAGACCTCCATGACCCTGTGTTAGGATATAGTAGGTTGGATAATGACTGACTGACTGACTATACTGTGGTTGAACCATAGTAAAACCCAAGATAAAATGTCAGTTGTCCTCACTGGGTGTCTTCTTGGAGCTATGAAGGTAGACACAGGTAACAAGGTCAGTGGCAGCATCCCTCTTGTTTTGGAGTGGTATTACATTTCTCAGCTGAGATCAGAAGGCAACTCTCAGAAGCGTAAGTTTGTGCTGCCATTGTTTAACATAAATCATCAGCATTGGAACATTAGAACAATCTATGCAAAAACAGGCCATTCAGCCCATTAGACTTTGCTAGTCCCTAAAGTCCTGCTGTCTAAAATATTACTTGGTAACTTATTCCATGTGCCTAAGGTTCTCTGAGTGAAGGTGTAAGATGTTCTGTATTTGTTATAAGGTTTATTAAAGACAGCTTTAATGTACAGTAGTTGTCATATCAGGCCTATTTTGATATTTTGCTTTTGTTGCAATGACAGTCGAAAATCTACTTTCACACAAGCATGTAGAAGCAAACTGAAGTAGAAACCTGAATGCTAATTCATTTATAAGTTCACATTCACTATGATTATTTACCTAAAATGTATCAACAAGTAAACTAGTCTTCACAATTATGAATATAACATATAAGTAGTACTAGGGTGTTGTACTGTCTTAGCCATTATGGATGTAATGAGAAGTTAAGCAAAATAACACTTTTTATTGGCTATCTAAAAAGATTATTATATTCAAGTTTTCAAGGCAAATCGTGCCTCTTCTTCAGGCAAGATGTAATACACAAACTGGAATTCCCTGTGTTTATATAGACACTAGGACAGATACAACTTAGGAAAACCTTTAAGTGAGACATCTTAGATGTAAAAAATTAATTGACCTCCCCAGGCTAAGATTCATTTAGCAAGAGAGGTGAAGAATGTATAGTCAAGTTCTTTTGATAAGATAATTATCCAGCAAAGTCTTTTGAAGATTTTGATGAGTTCTCCATACAATGTGGATCTGTAGTCAGGTTTTCTGGGTCAGTCTGAGAGATGTAAACAATCCTCGTATCTTGTTATAAAACTCTTGTCTCTATTTAAACCATGTTCTAATGTGTTAAATTTTAGCATGAGTTTAACTTTCCATTCTTTTCTCTCTTGCTATGTTTTGAAGTTGTCCATAATCACTATGACTTTAAAGTCCTTATATTGCCATGCTTGATGTGGAACCTGTGCAAATTCATTCTTTGGTGGAGTGTTTGTCCAGTTTATCCCACATAGATAGCAGTGTTGGAACATTTCATATAGATAATTAGGTAGACCACAATAAATGATCTGCAGGAAAATGATCCCTTTATGCAATGTTCTAGCTGGCAGTGTGGTATAACTACATGATCTGTATCATAAATACTTTGCATCTTTTCTGTAGGCAGGGAGATGTACCATCATCTGTTTGTTCACCCAGGGAGCTTCAGACAATGAGTTGCTGCAGGTTTGGTGGTTGTCTGTATGCTAGGAGGGCTGGTTCTGGAAATACATCCTTCAGCGTTTCATCATTATTTAGTATTGGCTGAAGTTCTTTTATAATTTTTCAAAGTGCTTCAAGATATGGGTTATAGGTGACAACAAGGAGGATGCAGTTCTTGATGGCAGTAGCTCTTCTAATTTGAGTGTTGTAATATTTTACTCTACTTTCCCCTTTTGTATTATTAATATGTAGCCTTTACCTGAACTACAGGTTTCCATTTCCTAGCTTTAGCCTGCTTGCCCCTGCCATTCCACTGGAAATTTAGGCATTTCTGAGTCCACAATGCTACTGTAATACAATTTGCCAAATTCGTTATGGGTTGACCTACTTTTGCCCCTGTAAGCAAACATACACATACATACACAACAATCCTAAACGAATAAGTGCCGTATGAATGACGCATGCATGTCCCACCACTCCTTAGCACTTTAATTAGGGACTCACTACCACCAGCATTCACAAACATGCGGGTGTCCTCGTGGCACACATAAAGTCTCTACACTTTGTTGGTTATATTCCATTCAGCAACCAAACAATGATTTACTTCCACTGCATTTGTATACTGGATGCCCTAAAATTCACATACATCAACAGTATTTGCAAACAGAGTGCAAAATATGGTTACCCCAAAATCCTGCTAGACTACGCCAATTGTTTTGTTTTGGTAGAGAAATATTTTACTCTCCTTTCCCCTTTTGTATTATTAATATGAAGCCTTTGTCAGAATGCCTCAAATCTCACAGACTTACCACTGTTTATAAGGTATTGTACCATATAACTTCTCCCCACCTTCCCTTCTACATCTATAACCTCAGGCAATTAGATGTAGTAAAAGACAAGCAGGAGTTAAATTACAATTTAAACAATGTATTATTGATAATATTCATAAATAATAACAATATGCAAAGTACATTTGAATATTGTCAACCATACAACCTGATAAATGATGATGTGTAGTTTCAGGTGGCACACAGACTTCTTAGTTATTTAAAATGTCTCTAGTTAAGGCATCATTTGGGTCAGCTTTCTTTAGAACAGGCTGCATGCCTGTCTCAATATGGCTGCTGAGCTGTGCTCTTCATTGTGTTGTCCTTTTCAGTTCATGGTGTGTGAGATGGTCTTTCATCAGTTTGGTAAGAAAGAGAGTGAGGTTAAGTAAGCAAATTTATAGATTCTCTGTCCAACCCCTAGAGCCAATAAGATGTTATGGTACTTAAAGGCTTCTGATACAAGCCAGTTCCAAACAGCAATACTTCAGACCAATGGGGGAATAGAACATCTTCACACCTGCCCCAAAACCATATGTTAAGGTAAAGCTTGGCAGTTAGGCAGCCTGGCTTTCCTGCAGGGGGTTGAGAGAGTGACTTTAGCAGAAAAATACTTGCCAAACTAGTTTGAGGCACTTCTCCCAAATCCTGTCGTAAAATTCAAAGAGACTCAGTCCTGTTGTTTGTAAACATGAATGCTTCTCACTAATGTAACACTAATATTACATTGCTTTGCCTAAGTTACAAATAAAGACATACAAAATATTTATCAACTTATATGCAAAATCTCACATCACATCAAGTGTCTGTTGGTTTGGAAGTGAAATCTTGTCTAAGCTCCTGCAGTTGTTTATCCCGGTCTGTCGGGTCTGAGCAAATACGGTTGTAATGTATTTCTTGGCTAAAAATAAATGGAGTGCCTAAAATACAAGGAAATACCATAGCTGCTTTAGCGTTGTTCCTCTCAATGCACCACTCAGAGTATTTATCCCACTTTATCTGAGTGTGGAATCACAGCTCTACAGCAGCTGATCGGAAAGAGAATTATTGGTATACAGCATCAAGCACACGCTGCCTCAGCCATGTGCTATTTGAACTACTCTCATACGACCAACACTTTAGAGCCTTTCCTGTAGGGACATTGCGGTTCAAAAACAGTTTCAATACCAAGAACTATAAATGCACTCAATCAGTCTATCAAGTGCTCCTTGTAGAACTGTTTGTAATTATTAGTACAATTACCTCACTGTAAACTTGAGATACAGTTATAATATTGCACAACCTGAGCCATTTTATAAAGTGCGTATTTACACATAATGACAATATCATTTTTAAGATGAAATGCAGCAAAATATGTTTTTTACATTATGCAGATAAAATGTTAACATGATTTAAATAATCTATATTGTTGATAATTAAACACGTGAGGACTCGGTGTCACAGCGCTAGCTAGTTCAGGGATTGTTACTGCCTCGCACTGTGTTCTTGCTGCTGCTGGCGCAACACTGGAAGGATAGATGTATAGAATAATTAAACATGTACTACAAAAGTATTTCAATGGCTTGACATCTATTACAGAGCTGATTGTGTGGCGATTGGTTACTTGGAGAAAGAAAAGGAAGGACAGGAATTGGGGGTTAGTACGTTTGAAAGAGACAGTACTGCTGTGTTGTGATGTAAGATTTTGCATATAACTTGATAAATGTTTTGTATGTCTTTATTTGTAATTTAGGCAAAGCAATGTAATCTAGTGTTTACCAATTCCCCCCCCTCCCCCTTTTACGACTGAGTCTATTTGTAATTTTACAACAGGATTTTGGGTGTGTGTTTTAAACCAGTTTGAGTATTTCTCTCATCCCCCACACAAAGCCAGGTTAGTTTAACATATGGTCCTGGGGGCGGTTGCAGGTGTTAAGATGTTCTATTACCCCCATTGGTCGGAGGTATGGCTGTTTGGAATTGGTTTGTCTCAGAGGCCATTAAGTACCATGATGTCCTATTGGCTGTAGGGGTTGGACAGAACATCTATAAATGTACGTGCTTAACCTCACAATCTCTCTCTTGCTAACCTGTGATGATGTAGAAGTATCTTTCTCTTGCTAACAACTGAAGAAGACCATCACACCATGAACTGAAGACAACACAATGAAGAGCACAGCTTCAGCCATTTTGAACAGACATGTGGCTAAAAGCTGAGTACCAATGATGCCTTAACTAGAGACATTAAGTAACTACAAGTCTGTGTTCCACCTGAATTACACATCATCATTTAATGAGGTTGTATGGTTGCCAGTATTCAAATGTACTTTGCATTTTGTTATTATTTATGAATATTATCAGTAATACATTATTTTATGTGTAACTTATCTCCTGCTTGTCTTTTTACTACATCTAATTTCCTGAGGTTATAGATATAGAAGGGAAGGTGGGGATAAGTTATATACAATAATACCTTATAAACAGTGGTAAGTCTGTAAGATTAGGCATTCTAAGGCTGCATATTAATAATACAATAGGGGAAAGTAGAGCAATATATATATATATTACTCTATCAAGATAAAACATGCTGCAATAAATTATTTCATCAAAGGTCGCACATGGCGCAGCAAGTATCTTGCAGGAGGCAGGAATAATCTCTGGATGAGGTGTCAGCTCATCACTATCACTGCACCACCGTCTTTAATAACATGCTTTAACTCCTATTATCATGAAAATGATATCAAATATACTGTACATCTAAGTATTTTAATTATTTAGAGAGCTGTAATATCACGAATGTAATGGATTCTGTGTTCTGTCGGAGGAAGAGAAAGCCCGTTTAAGAAGCATGTGTGATTCACACACATAGAGCACATAGAAGAACACGTACAAAACAAAGCATTTAAGATACTACTTTAGTTACGATGGGATTTGAGAAACTAGTAAATTAAACAATTTTAAGATGACATTTATGATGCTCTACTTTAATGACAAAATAAACCACGTGATTAAAGTGGAAATTTCGAGATTAATGTTGACATTTCAAGCTTTTTTTGCCACTGTGTGCCTATTTTTTGTCTTTTCTCTGTACCCTAATAAGCTTCCATATGACTCTCAGATGGTGGGCTATGACTCTCCTTTTCACGGCGACTTTGATATCTGACAACTTCTTTTTTATTTCGGGCACTGTGCAACTTTGTGAACTTGAACTTTCGAGTCTCTCCGACACTCTATGCCACTCGATAAAATTCCTTTTGTTGTTTATACCACTGTTTAAACCAACAAATAGTAAGTTTTTCCTTGCCTCCACTTGGTATTCACTGAAATTCTTCTATTTCCCCCATGCTTTTGCCATTGCCTTTTCACAGAACGCCAAGCTTAAGGGCTATTTATATTGATTTGCATATTCAAAGAGGTGTAATTCTGGGAGGAGTTTGGGAAGTGGCAGCAGGCGCGTGTACATGCATTACTTTTCACACTGACCGGGATTTATGTAGCGGAAGAACGTGGAAGTTGGCATTTGCACAGAATTATGCATCAGGATTTTTTATGGATACGCACATTTCCGACTTTGTCCGCATACCATGTTTTAGTGTGAATTCTATGCATGACGTTATGCATGAGGCCCCAGGAGTTGAAATCTTTAACTAAAGAAAAGCAGGGGTCAAAGCCAGGGACTATGCTATCATCTAACAAATACACAAACCAAAATCAAAGTGTTAGAAAAAAAAGAAGAAGCAAAAAAAAACACTCTGAAAAGGTTTCAGAAGTTATCCACAAACTGAATTCCACACAGTGGTGGCTTAAATAGTGCTGTGTAGATGATGTCACGTAGCGCAACTTCTGGAGGAAGGGGGGTTTCCTTAGCAATGGACCCCTATGTTATCTCAACAGGTACAGCACCCAGAGAGCAAACAAAATGCTGTCACAGTAAATACAAAAGGTGACTGTAAATTAAAGTTAACACATTTCAAATCAAAACAAAGTAAAAAATGAAAGTGAAACTGAGTTCTACAATGCTTTTCATTGTACTGTATAATGGCCTTAGACTAAACTGAACTTAACTGAAGTGGACTCTAAAGGTAAAGAGTTGGATCTAATGAATACAATTAGGACGACTTTAGCTTGGGATCAACAGACCGTTTTCCTTCACCTTTTTTCTTCGAATGGTGCCATTGCTTTACTAGCATAGGTGACAGTAGTTTATACAGTGTATGAATTTAGTGAATGTAGTAAGCTGTTTTGCACAGCCTGGTTCATTGCATCCAGTTCAGATAACTTTCATCGATAAAATAACACCTTCATTAATATTAATATTAGCATACCTTTGGTGAAACAGACAGCTGATATTTACCATATGAAATTATTAGCTTCCTTCTTTTTGAAGTTGCAGACAACAACACAGGGCATAGTGACAGATGAAATCAGAGTAAATGAAATGCAGTGTAGTGAAGTTCCACAGCTGAGAGAAGATTATCTGCACAGGTTAATCAGTGAGTGCACCTTAACAATTTCTAACAGCAGGTGTGTGTGTGTATTAGTGGTCTTGCCTGGCCACTTTCACAGCACTTGGCAGAGAGGCACCATTTTCTGCATGTACTCATGTGAAAAATACCAAAACAACCTGAGATGCAAAGAAGAAGAGCGGCACACAAACTCAAAAATGATGTTAGTGAGCGAGAACAGAGCTGTTTATTGGAAAGCATCTCCTTAATTTAATTTCCTGTGTTACTCCTGCTGTTGTCTCCTATGGAAGATGCCCAAACAAAGACAACAAAAAACCCCAGCACGACCAAAACTCTGTCAGACTTGCACTGATCCTCATCCTCTTTGTATGTTGCAGACTAATTCTCGTATTACTACTCTATGAGCTACAATGCAAGCACAGAGAACAGGATCGGTAGTCGGTGTCTCATGTGGACTTACCAGTTAGAAAGATGACTAGGTCAGCCTGTATACCACCACCATTGCTCCAAGGACCACACATTCAGAACCACTGGATTAAGCGAAATAAGTAATGTGAGATTTTTTTCAAATTGTTTTTTTTACATCTTCTTGCCTCCTCCAATCTCACATCAGTTTCTCAGACGCATCAAATTTTGTTGCAGCAGCGCAGCTACCAATTTCTGTCGCTACTTCAATGAAGTTTAATTTAAAACCATCTTCATATTTTCTTCTGATCGGATGCTCCATCATAGATAAGGAATGCTCTTACGATAAAGGTGTATGAGGGTGTGAGATACAAAAAAACACAAAATGGTGCAAAAGTTATTTCGGAATAGTTTGGGTATTACCATGTGGTCACATAGGCACAATACATAGAAAATAAAGGCAGTGTGCTCTGTGGTTACTATCTCAGGTGGGCGTTAGCATATTATAATCTCTTGGACCAATAGCGTGAGTTTTCCACATTCGACTTATACGACCGACATTATAAAATACCAGAAATTATATGGTAAAATCAAGTCCCGACTTGTCTGCAGGAAAACTTATCCGTGAGTATATATGGTATATTCATTCTGTATGAAAAGATGAGATTTAAAATAATTCCCAGCCATTACTACAAACTATATGAGGTAAACAGCACAAAAAATAATCATTTTTGGCAGATGTATTCTTTTAAGAATTCCTAGCTTAGATGATACTAATATGAACAACAGGAGTGTACATAAATTTACAGAATGCATCCCAATTTGACTTTGAATGTTTTCATTAATTTATTTATGTCCAATACAATCAGATTGCAGTTAACTTTTTTGTGTAACTTAAAACAAGTAAGTCTATGTTCAGAAAAAAAACTGTTCATTGAAGACCTAAAAATATTAAAAATATGTAAAAATGTTCATACATTAAAATATTAAAAACACAGTAAGCAATGGAACACGTGAAAATGGCTTCTTTGTTTCAGCATTTCCATACACTGCCGTTCAGCTGGTCTGACTGGAATGTTTAAGTAGAATAGTCTGCATTCCAGCTGCTCATTTATATAGTAAATAGGGTTTCCCCACATTCTAAATACAAGTAGGTTAGGCTGACTGGTACCATAGATGTGAATGAGGGTGTGTGAGTGTGTTTATGACAGAAAGGCAGTACAGATTCATCTCTATATTAAAATCAAGCTTCATATGTTTAAATTGATATATCTGGAAGACCACCTGGCACTATCATGTCTGCAAAACTGCACTGAGAAGCATGAGGGCTCTTTGTTGGAAGCTGTATAGCTAAAATGTACTGATTGCTTTGTTGTAACCTTATCGATATAAAAGTTTTGTTCCTGTCTTATGATTAGTAATCCTTAGTTAGTTACCTATCGAGTAACTCTGGACTTTATTTATTAAAAAAACCTCTGAAACAGTGGTGCAATGTTGGCTCTGAGGCTAGGGATCTGCGGCAGCAAACGTAAGGTTTCAGGTGTGAATCCTGTAAACGCCAGAAGAAACTCTATCCCATTGGGCCCCTGAGCAAAGCTTTTAGCAAGTAATTGCTTCATCCTGGGCATGACGTTAATCTGCATCCAGCCCTGCAAGCAGGTCCCCCAACTTATGAAGAAACCTTGGGGGTTGGTGGCAGGATTGGCACTCCAGCCACTGTAAAAAAAAAAAACCTCTCAGTGTTCCAGTGCGGTGCGCTGCGCTCGAGTCCCAATCCAGGTGGTTCATCGTAGGATGGGTGCGGCAATGTGCTATCAGTGCATGCTCCCAGCTTTTCTCTTAAAAAGTTCATGCTAGTAGGTATTTTAGCAAGTGGAGTACATGACACAGTTTTAGTGCCCTGAAGTCAACAGACAGTCTTGATTGGCTGTTGTTTCAATGTATGCATTCTTCCAGCAAATTATCTAAAGACAGAAATTTTCTGCCCTTCACCTGTTCCTTGAATGATTACAAATTGTAAATATTTTTTGACTCACCTTTCACATGCTTTGGAAGTTGTGCTCTCAAAGAGGTGGTGCTGCTAAACTCTAGGCCCCCATTTCCTGCACCTATTAGTGTATGGAATGTAGATGTTGTCACACACGTGCGCATGGGAGGCAGCTAAAGGGCTTGAGTGAAGGCAGTTCGGAGGCATGCCGGGGTGTGGCAGAGTGCACTGACTCTTTTTCTCCCTTGCCTGTAGACCATTCCTGGGGGATTCCACCTGGCTCTCCTGACATCACTTCTGGGACCGAGCCAATGGAAGTTGGCCACACCAGCTCCAGTCCCCCTGATGTCACGTCCGGCTATGATCCAATGGTGGAAGACCACGTGCTTGATCCATATGACCTCACTTCCTGTCTCCCCCTTTAAAACCTGCCCCTTTTCCCTTTTTCCTCAGTCTTGTTTTGGACTCAGTTGTATGCACTTCAGTGCTGTATATTTTGCTCAACGACTTTTGCAGCCAGGATACCACATTACACGGGTGGCTGCCCCAAACCTTTATCTGTACATGTCTCGTTCTTGTGACAGTGGCGTAGCCGGCAGGATGGAGAAGTCCCAGAAGAGAAGGGGACAGGACCTGCAATACACCCAGGTGGAGTGTACCGGGGCCGAGTTTTCAGGCGGGGAGGGTGCCCCGTGGTTCGGCGTGACCCGGTGCGGGCTCCGATCCCGGCACGCATAACTAGGCCACCTGGAGAGGCCAGGGAGTGTGCAGGTGGGGCTCACAGAGTTGGGCTACCCTGGAGGGGGGAGGCAAAAAGGGCTCAGTATGCTCTCTTGGGGAAGAGTGCCTGCCTCCCTGTGAAACCAAAGCCCCATTTACCACCTAGGGGTGCCCCAGACTGGCAGGTGAATAAAATAAAAAAATGGAGTTTGGACCCTGAGCGGCCGACCAACAAACAAGCCTGGTCTTTATGGGCAACGGTAGGGCACTGGCTACGGCCATTTGAAAACACGCCCTACCAAATAATAGATATCTGCTCCTGGAAGCGCTTCCCCGTGGCTTCACCCGGCCGGTCTGGGGCAAGCAGTTTAAGAACATGGCAGAGCTCATAGAGCTTCTGGAGACACAGAGGGCGGCCTCACACTCTGGGGGAGCAGAACCGTCCTTATGTCAAACTCAACCCAAGACCTAGCCCCTCCCTGTACAACCAGGAGCTTGTATTGGCGTCCGCGGTGCCGCGGGCGCGCAAACCGCTTGGAGACGAGGAGGAATGCAGGTGGAGGGCGAGGAGGGGCTGGTGTGCTCTGGTTAATCCGTTGGCGGTCCCCCATACGGGCGTGGTGATCGTCATCAGACACAAGACCACCGTGTTGTTCGATTCTGGCAGCAATATTTCCATTGTTGCCCGCCGCTTTGTGCAACCGCAACAGTGGCTAAAGTTTAAGACCGGTATAACCTGTGTCCACGGAGAAATCCGCTGGTACAGGACCGCCGCTTGTATCATCAGTTACGGAGGGTCAGTTCGTAAACTCACCGTAGCGGTCCTACCGGATCCTCCACACCCGGTGATACTAGGGCGGGACTGGTCTAAAATTAAAAGCGGTGTGACACATACCACTCCCGGGGTTAATTTGGGCCTCGTTATGGACGGAGATCAACTGTCTCAAGCTGCCTCCACGCCGTGTAAAGAGAGAGACGAAGCGGTCGCCCTAAGTGACGTGGCAACTCCCGGGCCGTCGCGTGCTGACACGTCATCCACCAACGCCGCGGCGGAGCGGGAGGAAACCACGTCCAGGGAGGTCGACGCTGACCCTCTCTCCGTGTTGCGGTTCCAATTTAAAAAAACGCCGGCTTCTTTTAGAAGGGAGCAATGGAACGACGACTCCCTGAAGTTTGTAAAAAATGCAGTGGTCCTTGTCAATGGCCAGCGCACTGATCAATCAATGCCACAGGGCCCTCACTTTGTGTTAGACAACGACCTTCTTTACCGTGTAGCGATGCATGACGGGCAGGAGAGAAAGCTGCTGCTAATTCCGCGTACCTTCCGGTAGCAGGTCTGCGAACTAGCACACGCCCACCTCCTAGGTGGCCACTTGGGCACCGAGAAAACTCTGGAGCCGATCAAGCTCCGTTTCTACTGGCCAGGAATTAATGAGGAGGTTCGTCGCTTTTGCGCTTCCTGCCCGGAGTGTCAACTGCGACAAATTCCTAGGAGGGACCGTGCTCCTCTCGTTCCTATTCCACTGATTGATGTTCCCTTCCACAGAATCGGGGTTGACCTGGTGGGACCCCTAGAGCCCTCAGCCCGAGGACACAAGTACATTTTAGTCCTCGTGGATTATGCTACACGATACCCTGAAGCTGTTCCCTTGCACTCAGCTACCTCTAAAGCCATCGCACGGGAATTACTAGGGGTATTCGCGCGCGTGGGGATCCCCAAGGAAGTCTTGACAGACCAGGGGACCCCTTTCACCTCGGAGACGTTCAAGGAGACTGCCAGATTACTGAAAATAAAGCATTTAAAGACCTCGGTGTATCATCCTCAAACCGACGGATTAGTAGAGAGGTTTAATCAAACTCTCAAGCAAATGCTGCGTAAGGTGGTCAGCGAGGATGGAAGGAACTGGGATCAGCTCCTCCCCCTCGTCCTTTTTGCCTATCGGGAAGTCCCACAAGCCTCCACGGGGTTCTCCTCTTTTGAACTACTGTATGGGCGACAACCTCGGGGCATATTAGATATTTTGAAAGAAGGCTGGGAAGAAGAGGCTCTTCCCTCTACAAACTTACTGGAGTATATCACACAGTTACGCGATAGATTTGGAAAGATTCGGCCTCTCCTTAAAAGTCACATGGAGGAGGCTCAAGCAGCACAGGCCCGGTACTACAACCGCGGCACGTCTCTTCGGGAGTTCCGCCCGGGAGATCGGGTCATGGTCCTAGTGCCTACCTCCCACTCTAAGTTGCTTGCCCACTGGCAGGGCCCCTACGAAGTTAAGGAGAGGAAGGGACTAGTCGACTATTTGGTGAGTCAACCCAATCGTCGGCCGAAGGAGCGGGTTTATCATGTGAACTTGCTAAAACCGTGGAAGGACAGGGACCCCACTCCCTCCTCCGGCCAGCCCCGCTCACTCTTTGCTCACACACACGACCTTAACTTCGGCACGGACTTAAGTCCCAGACAGCGGCAGGAGCTGGAAACAGTCATCCGGACCGTTCAGGAGGTAGTCAGTGAGAACCCCGGAAGGACCTCTCTGATTGAGCACAACATTGTGACAGAGCCCGGGGTTGTTGTCCGAGAATGCCCGTATCGTAAAGGCTGAAGTGGAGCTTGAGATCAAGCGCATGCTGGAACTAGGTGTAATTGAGGAAAGTTATAGTCCCTGGTACAGCCCCATTGTGCTCGTCGGTAAGCCGGATGGGAGTTGGAGGTTCTGCAATGACTTCCGTCGGCTTAACCAGGTCTCCCAATTTGATGCCTATCCAATGCTACGCGTGGATGACCTCCTCGAGAGGCTTGGACAGGCTCAATATCTGACCACACTTGACATGACAAAAGGGTACTGGCAGGTTCCTTTAACGGACTCCGTGAAGGAAAAAAACGCGTTTAGTACCCCTAGCGGACACTGGCAGTATCGTGTCCTTCCATTTGGGTTACACGGGGCTCCAGCAACCTTTCAGCGTCTGGTGGACAAAGTGCTTCGGCCTCATAACTCATACAGTGCTGCCTACCTGGATGACGTGGTCATCTATTCCAGCACATGGAGGGAACACCTACAGCATGTCCAAGCGGTATTACGGACACTTGGTGAGGCCGGGCTCCGGATTAATCCCAAGAAATGTTTCTTTGGATTAAGCGAGGCCAAATATTTGGGCTACCTGGTGGGTCGGGGTACCGTAAGGCCACAGTGCTCCAAAATTGATGCCGTTTTGAAATGGCCCCGTTCGCGAACCAAGCGGCAGGTCCAAGCCTTTCTCGGATTAGCCGGGTACTACCGCCGGTTTGTACCCCGGTTCTCGGAGAGAGCGGCGCCCTTGACTGATTTAACAAAGAAGAGGGCCCCGAACATTGTGGTATGGACTGAAAAAACAGGCGCTGCATTTGGTGACTTAAAGCAGGCCCTTACGTCCGCACCTATTTTGATGGCACCTAACTTTTCTTTGCCTTTCATCCTCCAGACGGACGCTTCGGACACAGGCCTGGGCGCCTTTTACAAGTACCATAACTTTACACAGAAGTACCATAACTTTACACAGGCTGTTGCGATTTTTCTTTTCAGTGATGAGGAAGCAGGAGTAAAATTAAGGAGGCCCAGCATTACAAATGTTTTTGCAAGCTTCAGGGATTCTAGTGTTAAAACATTCTGAACCACTTACGGGGAGGTTTTGGCCCCTTCATGAGAGAGCGTTGGTGTACATGTATGTAATGTTGAATGGACTGGCATTCTGTCCAGATTGGCTTCTCACTTTGTACTCCATTCTTCCATAATAGACTCCATCTCCCCAAGACCCTGGATGAATAGGTTTTGATAATGTATCTGTGTTTGGGTTCTATGACCTATAGCAATAGTCCATTGATCCGCTGAATTTCTATGCCTGCCGATTAATATCAGTAAAAAACTTAGAGAACTGAATCATGAGCTGAGGAACCAGAGAAGAAATGAGGAGGTTTGTAAAAATTTCCTTCCCCGATATTGGGATGGAGATTAAACAGCAACCACTGTGGTACCCTAACATTAAGTTTGAGATGCACCATTCTAAATGAATATGGAGGAAGAAAAATAAGCCGCGATATTTAATTTAACAAACGACGTCTTTAGTAGCATTAATTATTATAACATGGTGTTCACTCTATGTAGCTTGAAAATTGCCCACCCTTAGCCATGTCTACAAATTGAGTATATGTTCTTCCACAATATCAAGAGATTCTTATAAAAAATTCTAAAAATGTTTTTTGCCCTGTTATTTAGTAATCCTAAAGATGCATAAGAGGCAGAAAGAACCCAGAGTACATTTCTCCATGGCACTTGGACTGTGTCGGAATCAAGATAAAGGAAAGAGCAGTTGCTGGGTAACACAAGAAGCTGCATTTTCCTGTGCAGAAAACAGACTGATGTGCATGATGGTGGGTCTTTGTGTTGAAAATGTTCAACATATTATATTTTTAAACAATTCACTGTGCTCCTTTATGATGAAGCCCTATTTTATGGTTATTGATTTTAATAGTGAGCTGTGGATTACCTGCGTTACTCAGGTGTTGAAAACAGCTATAAATGCAGAAGTGTTAATGAGGCTTTAGGGAGTAATAATCTGCGGTGGGCTGGCGCCCTGCCTGGAGGTTGTTTCCTGCCTTGCGTCCTGTGTTGGCTGGGATTGGCTCCAGCAGACCCTCGTGACCCTGTAGTTAGGATATAGCGGGTTGGATAATGGATGGATGGATGGATGGAGTAATAATCATTATTTTCTTCTCATTAAACATTAAAAAGTCCCCCAAAAAACTTTTTTGTGAGCTTTTTGATTGCAAACTTGCATGTAATACAAATTTTAACATCAATTTAAGAAAAGGGTTCTATATGCAAAATGAAACTCATCTGTTTCACTCATCACTATTATCTAAGGCAGAAGGTCACCAAAGTGACACCATCTATTGCACTAATTGGTTACTTATTCCATGTATCCAGCGTTTCTCTGTGAATTAAATCTTTCTAATGCTTGTGCAAATTAACCTTAACCATCATTTATCTACTTTACCGATCTCCCAAGTATGCCACAAAACTATTGTAGTATGCTCAGGTCTGCTACAAAAGACAGCTGCTGACTTTTTCATATAATAATGGGGCCTTTTCTTGATAATAACAGGACACCATGGTTATAATACTGTATCAGTGAAAGTGCCAATTATATTGTAAATAAAATTAAACTAGAAATGCAAAATTAATGCACATGTGCACAAACACAGACACAAAGTAACAACATAAACTACTATCATCAGCTGCAAAATATTTGATTCTGACCTAATGAAATCTTAATCCATAACTGGTGAAGCACTGTATAGTGATATAGAAAATGGAGTAGTTTCCCAGAAAGAAAACACTGTTTATCTCCTACTGCATCTTTCAAAGCCTGTTTGCGACCCACTCCTCAAGGATATTCCTTTTAACTTGTCTCCAGCAATGGCTCAAATGATCCAATGCTTCTGAAAAAATGAAAAAACAGTAGACAGTATACTGGTAGAGAGCATTGTTCTCGTATAGGAACAGTTTTTCCACTGCAATGCAGTCACTGTGACATTGTGATTTCAAAAATCCCTCTTTTTTGTTCGGAACTTCCTATTTCGCTATGAGCCACTTCCTGTTCTTGCTCATTGGCCACTCCTTAGTACTTCTCTCTCTTAAGGGTGGAAGTACCACCTCAACTTTGGGTAAGTAAACAAATTGCAACAATGAGACATACAGTAAAGGGAGATGACAACTCCTTCTAATAAAGATGTGCTTTCAAGCTTAAAACCCCCACTGTGTAATCATAAAGAATAAACTGCTCAAAAAAAATTAAAGAAACACTTTGAAAACACATCAGATCTCAAAGGGAAAAAAATCCTGCTGGATATCTATACTGATATGGCCTGGGTAATGTGTTAGGAACGAAAGGATGCCACATCATTTGATGGAAATGGAAATTATCAACCTACAGAGAGCACAATTCAAAGACACCCCGAAAATCAAAGTGAAAAAATGATGTGGTAGGCTAGTCCATTTTGCTGAAATTTCATTGCAGCAACTCAAAATTGTACTCGGTAGTTTGCATGGCCCCCACGTGCTTGTATGCATGCCTGACAACGGATTGTGTCCTGGGGGATCTCCTCCCAGATCTGGACCAGGGCATCATTGAGCTCCTGGACAGTGTGAGGTGTAACCTGGTGGCGTTGGATCAACCGGAACATAATGTCCCAGAGGTGTTCTATTGGATTTAGGTCAGGCGAGCAGAGTGTGGGGGCCAGTCAATGGTATCATTTCCTTCATCCTCCTGTAACTGCCTGCATACTCTCGCCAAATGAGGCCAGGCATTGTCGTGCACCAGGAGAACTCAGGACCCACTGCACCAGCATAGGGTCTGACAATGGGTCCAAGGATTTCATCCCGGTACCTAATGGCTGTCAAGGTGCTGTTGTCTATCCCTCAATGGATATGCCTCCCCAGACCATCACTGACCTACCACCAAACTGGTCATGCTGAACGATGTCACAGGCAACATAACGTTCTCCACAGCTTCTCAAGACCCTTTCACATCTGTCACATGTGCTCAGGGTGAACCTGCTTTCACCTGTGAAAAGTACAGGGTGCCAGTGGTGGACCTGCCAATTCTGGTATTCTATGGCAAATGCCAATTGAGCTCCACGGTGCCAGGCAGTGAGCACAGGGCCCACTAGAGGATGTTGGGCCCTCAGGCCACCCTCATGAAGTTTGTTTCTCCTCCTGTTCCTCCGTGCACAACGGAGCAGATACCAGTCCTGCTGATGGGTTAAGGACTTTCTACGGCCCTGTTCAACTCTTCTAGAGTAACTGCCTTTGTCCTGGAATCTCCTCCATGCCCTTGAGACTATGCTGGGGACACAGCAAACCTTCTGACAATGGTACATATTGATGTGCCATCCTGGAGAAGTTGGAATACCTGTGCAACCTCTGTAGTGTCCAGGTATCTCCTCATGCTGCCTGTAGTGACACTGACCATAGTCAAATGCAAAACTAGTGAAAAAACAGACAGAAAAGATGAGGAGGGAAAAATGTCAGCGGCCTCCACCTGTTAAACAATTCCTGTTTCGGGGTTCATCTCAATGTTGCCCATCTAGTGCACCTGTTATTAATTTTATTAACACCAAAGCAGCTGAAACTGATTAACAGCCCCCTCTGCTACTTAACTGACCAGATCAATAGCCCAGAAGTTTCATTGACTTGATGCTATACTCTGATTACAAAGTGTTCCTTTAATTTTTTGAGTTTTTGTTTGCTTCTTATGTGTAAAACTTTGAATTTATTTACATTAAATATCTTCTGCTACATATCCACTACATGTGACTTTTTTGCATGTCCATTAGCTATAATATGGCTTACCTTTGGACATTTTAAAATCCACCTAACAACAGGTCATTGTTTCTTTTTAAAAATTATACAGACCTAATAATTCCCCCAAGGTTTTATTGTTCAAGACAAAAGATGTTCTTTTAGTGGTTTTAGAGAGTTAACAAAGAGCTAGAGAGTGAATTGGACATCTCCCCTAGCCGGTTCTGGCAGTTCGTCTCCCGGTTTCTACAACTTCATTTCTAGCTGCTTTTCTTCCTTCTAGTCAACTTGTTGAAATCATTCACTCCTATTGCTCCAGTTTCATTTCTTTACTCCACCCGGCCATCCATCACTCCACCCAGACCTCACCCTACCAGTTGCACTAAGAGATTGCCAAAGGTCCTTTCTTGCATGTAAATTTCACTCCTCTGTAAAAACATTTTAAAAGCTCAACAAAGTGGGGTGCATTCCTCAGCTGTCACTATTTTTATTGTGGGGTTACACTGCTGAAGAAATAACTCCTTGTGTGACATTCATATATGTAGTCTAACCCACTCCACCAGGAACTATGGCAAAGGAAAATGTCTGTACAAAAGGGTTGTGATCTCCTTATTGTAAAATGTGTGCTCTTTTATTTCAAAAGCATGGATTCCTTTTCCATTTAAATTTGTATTTTTAGCAGTTTTCAAATTTCTAATTTAGCTGTTCTTAAGCTTGAAAAAAGGTTCTCCCATAAAGGTTCTCCCAACCAAGTTGAATGTTATCTTCATGAATGAAACAAACCTCTTAATGGTATAAAATGATAAACTAAAGTAGTAGAAGTAGTTGTATCAATTTTGTGCCATTCATCCTCTTTTTGTGCATTTTTCTACCCAGTTAAAGAGGTAGTTTTAAGATTAAGTTTAATAAAATTGTGGTAATCTGCAGATGGACAGACAGGCCTAAATGCCTAAAAGAAAGCGACCTATTTGACAAGGACAGAAGCACTTGCATCTCAAAAGTATTCAAGACAAGACAACATTCAAGAAGACAGGCAGAGAATGCATAAATAGGAGGTCCATGTAGGAGTTATTGCTGTTGGTGATGGGTCAAGGAAGGAAACAGAGCGAGCCAGAATAAGAGAGGGTGATCAGAGACACCAACAGTATTATGTTATGAAAGGGTGAAGAGTGCTAGATTAGCTGTGTGGTGAATTTAGTTGATTTACAAGTCATTCCCTGTGGCCTGTAACTTCAAGAAGCTGTGGTTAGGGCATTCACTTTTTAAAATGTTGGAATTAACTGCTCCTTATTGTTTAGCAAATGGACCCCTTGTCCTTACTCAGTCCCTCCATCTTGGTACCTTTTACAGTATTTAACAACTCTCACTAATTACCCCCAAGTGATTTTGTACCTAGTCACAAAAATTATTATTTTTTTTTATCAATTTCCATTTTATCAGACCAGAATCCTTTAAAATTCCATTTGGCAACCTCTAAGCAGGCTGTTATACGTATACTTTTTACACTAGTGGCTTCCGTCTGGCCACTGTATCATAAACACGTGATTGTCGGAGTGTTACTGTGTTAGTCATCCTTTCAATTAGTTCTCCCAGTTCAACAGGGGACTGTCTGAAGCTCTGAAAGAGTGACCATTGGTTTCTTAGTCACCTCCCTGACCAAAGTCCTTGCCCAATTATTCAGTTTGGACAGACAGTCAACTCTAGGAAGAGTCCTGGTAGTTACGAACTTCTTCCATTTCCCAATTATTGAGGGTACATGCACCAGAAAACACTCAAATCCTTTAGAAATTGTTTTATACTCTTGTCCTGATCTGTGACTCAGAGTGATCAGAGACATCAACAGTATTACATTATGGAAGGCTAGATTAGCGGTGTCTTGTTCCCACTGATTTTTAGTTAATTTACGTCATTCCCCGTGACCTGTAACTTCAGCACTTTGAGCTACATTATTTGTATGAAAATGTGCTATATAAATAAATGTTGTTGTTGTTGTGGTGGTTAGGACATTTGGCTTTTAAAATGTGGGAATTACTGCTTCATATTATTTAGTAAATGCACCCGTTCTGACTCAGTCCATGCATTTGAGTGCAGACGTCTGAGTTATTTGGACTTCATAGGCTGGTTTTTGTCCTGATAGACAGTGTGAATTGTGAGACAAAGGCGTGTGCCTTTCTATATGATGTCCAATTGATTCATTTGTCACAGAAAGACTCCAATCAAGTTCTAGACACATCTCAAGGAGAATTAAAGCAAATAACATGCACCTGACCACAATTTGGAATGCCACACCAATGGATCTGAATACTTCTCTGAATGAAAATTTTGATTTTTAATATATTTTCTTATAACAACTTTTTTAAAAATATGTTTTTACTTTGTTATTATGGGTTAGTCTACAAAACAATAAAGTGTGCAGAAAGTGAAGGGGTCAAAATACAAACAAGCAGTAATGGAGAAATGGACAAGGGAAAAATCACAAATATAAAAAAAACATGAACAAAGCACGGAAAAGTTTTAGTGTTATGGCAGGAAAAAGACACATCAATAGGTAATAGAACAAAAATGATGGGGTTTCCTAGGCAGAAGACAAAACATAAATAAAACCACATAAAAAGTACATATAC